>QEPC01005822.1:9655466-9697422 GCA_003113815.1 Sphenodon punctatus
TCTCTGGTAAGTTAATTAATTATCTAAAGTGGGGGAGGCAAGCCCTGGCAACTGGGGAGGCTGGGGAGGGGAAGCCCCGAGGGTTTTTTCATTCCCCTCCCCTCATGGAATCTCCTGCCCCGCGTCCCCCCAGCGCAGGCTGGAAATTCTGCGCTGGGGTAAGCTGGGCAGAAGATTCCGTGGGGGGAGGGGAATTCCACGGGAAATCTGCGAATCGCAGACCCGCGTTTCCCTAGGGGCCCTGACCATGAGTGACTTTTTCTCTGTCCAATTGCATACACTTAACACAGGAGAATCCCTTTGATAGGTCTTTCTTTGGACATGATGTGTAAGCTTTCTGTACCAATAAGGGAAGGACTCAGGATGGTTTTGGGGGGAGGGCATGGTGAGTGTTCTTAACCTACCAAGCTGAGGAACTTTGTTAGTGTTAGTTCAGTCTCAGAGGCTGCTTTTAAACGAGTCACTGAAAAGCCCCTCCTGAGCCCCGCGTTGAGAGAAAAGCTGCACGGAGAGTATTTACACACTCCCCGCACTGCTGGAAGTGATGTGTTCCCCATTGACAGCAGTGGTGGTGGCTGGTGGCGGTGCTTTGAAGAGGCGCGTTCTGAAAGCCTCACTTTTCAGGCTTTCAGAACGCGCCTCTTCAAAGCACCACATCTCTAGCCACCACCACTGCCAACAACGGGGAGCATGTCACTTCCGTCAGCGCGGGGAGCATGTAAACACTCCCAGCACGGCTTTTCTCTCAACGCAGGGCTCAGGAGGTGCTTTTCAGCACCTTGTTTAAAAGCGGCCAGACAGAACGTTTTCTGGTGTTTTTCCTTTCAGCCTCACTTAAACAAATTGACAGTTATAAAAAGTCTCTCTGTCTCATTCCTTCCTTCCCATTATTCCCACTGTTCATTGTCTTTGTAATCCTTGTCTGTTCATCTGTGTAATATTGTAATTGTTCTAATCTGTACTGTTTTTTGATGTGTCAGCACGGTCTTGTGCACTGAGCGCACTAACTAAAATGCACTTATAAAATCAGAACCCTTTATCCAATCTTTCTGAAATTTGGTTGGGCTGATACCCTGGGTAAGGGGTACAAGCCTTTCAAATTTCATCAAAATTGGATGAAAAAGGAAGATGTTTCAATTTTCCATTGAAACCAATGGGATGGGAATAACTAAAATAATAATTAATACTAACAGAACAATAACTAATAGTAATCGGATTTTAATAACTAATAGTAAAATAAAAACGAATACTACATTTCCCCCCTACAGACCCCTATTATAAAATAAACCAAATTAACCTACTTTTTGAGAAGATATTAGGAATTAATTTCATTTTTAAATGATTGAAAATACAACCCTAACTATCACTTTCAAGATATTTCCACTTTTAAGTTTAATCCAATTATATAGGCAGAAGTACCTTGCCAAAAACATGGATCATTTGAATAAACTCCTACAGCATTTAAAATTTAAGAAGAAACAAAAATTAGGCCAATTGCTTGGTTTCATTCCAATCTTTCCCCTTCTTTTCGCACGTCTTATGCAGCACTACTACAGCTTATCATTTCCCTAGCACTACTAGGCATACATAGTGCTTTATAGTCACAGATTTTTGGAGACAGCTCTCTGCCCAGTGGGTTTACAATCTAAGGCTGCTTGTACATGACACAGGAGGGGGGGAGCAATTAGCTCGAGCCGAAATCATGCCAGGGGGAATTGCAGGAAGCTCCGCTCATGTGCACAGGGTTTTAGCCCATTTCTGGTGCAATTTGTCTTGCAGATTACAGGGCTCAAAATCCAGCCCTGTAATCTGCAAGAGAAATTGCACCAGAAATGGGCTAAAAAAACCCCCACAAGAGTGGAGCTTCCCATGATTCCCCTTAGTACAATTTTGGCTAGCGCTAGTCCCTCCCCTCTCCCATGGACAAGGGTGAGGGGAACAAAGACACACGTATATTTCCATTTTACAGATGGAGAACTGAGTCTGAAAAGTTGTGGCTTGCCCAAAGCCACCCAGTGAGTTCATGACTAGGGTGGGATTCAAAACCTGGCTTCCCAGGTCCATGTCCACCACCTTATCTACAGCAATATACGGCCTCTCTACACCACACTGGTCGAAATCCCAATCCCCTCAGGCACTGCTGTGTAATTTGTACATGGGTTGTGGACCCATGCCAGGTGTCCATGCAATCCACACTCATATGTCCACGTGTGTTATCTATCTGTGAGAAACTGAGCAAACCAAAGTTGTGTTCAACCTATCTCCACACCACCTTTGCTAAACAGTCACATCATTAGTGTGACAGCTGTCACTCCTCCCTTGTTTCCATCTCACACTTTTGTTGCATAAAATTAGGGAACATTAGACTGTGATTTCTTCACAGCAGAACCATATGTTTACACTTAGGTACCTGCCACCCTCGGGCACTCTAAAATAATACACCTTAATAAATCAATCAGACTATTACTGTTACTGTTATGTTACTGTTTACTGTTTGTTTATTTCATTCAGACTATTACAAACCATTGTGCATAGTGAGATCCCACAAAGCTTTTACTGAAATGCAAACCTACTTGAATGACTTGAAAGCCCTCCTTACTTTTGAGTCCTATGGAAGCTTCAAATAACATATAATTTATTGTAAAAGTATAAATGATGATATTTTCAGCCAGAAATATTGTTGCATTACATACTTTTTAAAAACGTCAATACTTTGGAATGACCAAAAGGACTTGAAATTAAGCAGTAATTTACTGCTTTACTGGGAGAGAAAACAGATTGAGTGGAAACAGGTTATTTTATTATTGTATGTCTCTTTTACATTTTGAACATTTTAGGACAAAGATATTAGATAATATATCAAAAGCAGAGTGCAGTTTACAAGTCAGTGTACAAAAGCAGTTTAAAACAACCAGGTTTATGTCCTCAGAAGTCTCCTTCCTCCTCCGTCCTCAACAGGTGGGAGGGTGCTTGTCCCTGATGTACCTTAGAGGATGGAGGCTGCAAAAGGGGAGTGGGGTGGCCAAGGAGCTCATGACCACTCTACCCCCTGGCAGATAGGAAGGGATTAAGATAGGGGAAGAGTAACTAGGGGAAGGGGGGGGGAGTTGAATTTTGGATGTTATGGACTCAAGCAGTGTGGGTGGGGAAAAAAGGTGGGCAGAGCTCACCTTCCTGGCAGCTATAGATAGCAGGGCTTAGGGTGAAGGTGGACATTGGTGGGGATATCCAGGATGCACTAGGCTTGCCCAGCTGTCCTTTTGGACTGGCACTTAGGGATGTGTGAATGCGGTTTGGAGGTTCAGGGTTTGACCCGAACTCGGGATGTTCAGCCTGTCTGCGAACCCCCCGAACTGCCCCCTGCCAAAACCATCCGAACAAAGTTCTGGTTCTGAAACTGTTTGGGCGGGGGGCAGGGGAGAACCTGGTTTCCCCTCCCTCCAGGCTGTGTGGGTGGAAGGCACGCTGGAGCTAACCTCCCCCCCCGCGCAGCCTACTAAAAAAATATTTTTTTGAACCCCCCCACCCCAGAGATCGCCCTACCTAGTGGCACCAGGGCTCTGGCCCCAGGTCCCAAGGTGGTGGTGGCAAGTCTGGCTCTGGCAGCACTGCGGAGCACTTCAGGCCTCTACTAGGCCTTCTGAGCCAGGTGACCGGGTCAGGTGGCCTAGTAGAGGTCTGAAGCACTCTGCTGCCAACACCGGAGCCACCCCCACTGCCGCCACCGGACCTGTGGACAGAGCCTGATCTACCAGTTGGGAGCTGCAGTCTTCTTCTGTGCTGCCTGCCTGCAACTGCTGACTGCTCAAACCCTCACTCCAGCCACGTCCCTTGTGTGACCAGGCAGGTGTGGTGAGAGACCTGAGGAGTGAAAAAGAACAAAACAACACTGCAATTCCTTTCTGCTGGTAAGCAAGTCTGGGGAATGGGGGAGCTGTGAGGTCAGGACTGGGAGAGACACTGGGGAATGGGGCGGCTGTGGGAGCAGAACTGGGAGAGACACTGGGGAAGGGGGGGCTGTGGGGGCAGGAATGAAAGAGACACTGGGGAAGGGGGGGCTGAGGGGGCAGAACTGGGAGAGACACTCAGGAAGGAGGGGCTGTGGGGGCAGGACTGGCAGAGACACTGGGAATGGGGGGTTGGGGGAGGAAGGACTGGGAGAGACACCCCCCCAGATGGGGTGCAAAAGATACCCCCTGACCTCATCTTGCTGCATGTCTAGGCTGCTGTTTTGATGGGGCTGGTTAGGTGACAACACGGGCCTGCAACTGGCCAAACTTTTAAAAAAGGATCTGTGTGTTTGGACAGGTATTTGGCTGCCGGGGATACGGTGTGGCTACTAGGGATGCTGGTCTGGATAGGATGGTTTGCTTGCAATGCAGGCCCGCAACAGGCCAAACTTTTTTAAAAGGCCTATGTGTTTGGACAGGCATTTGGTTGCCAGGGATACGGTGTAGCTACTAGGAATGCTGATCTGGATGGGGTGATTTGCTTGCAATGCAGGCCCTCAACAGGCCAAATGTTTAAAAAAGAGCCTGTTTGTTTTGACAGACGTTTGGCTGCCAGGAATACAGTGTAGGTACTCTGTATAGTGTAGGAGAAAGTTTTGAACAGAGGAGAAAGTAGGTAGGAGTATAGCAGAAGAGAAGGTTGCAGACAACAAGGTGACCCCTTTCCCCTGTCCCCCACTGAACCCATCTTTTCCCCTTCCTCTTCTTGTGAATCAAAACCAAACCTTTCCCCTCCTATTTCTACTCTGTCCTGTCCTTCTCTTCCCTTTCATTCTCTTCTGATTTGGCTTGTTGCAGGACAGGGAGCTAACTCAGTCCTCCCAGTTCTCCAAGCCAGAAGGAAGGCTTGTCCCAAAGCTTACTCCTTCAGGTGGCCAAGGAGGGCATAAAATCAAGGATTTGAGGGTTCAGGATAAAGGTAGGAGATGGAAACGTCACGTGATCTATTTTAAAAAAAATCTGCTATGGTTAATTTGGACCCAGTGGAAAAGAGAGAGTGGATGGGACCCCAGTAAGAGGGTGCTCTATTCCCCCAGTGGCAGTGCTTCATGCAGCAGCAAGGAGTTCCCAGCATTAACTAATGTAATGTCCATCCAATGTTAAACCTGGGAACTCCTTGCTGCTGGTTTAAGCCACGCCACTGGCCTAACTCTGCCTACCATTGCTCCTGGTAGTTCAATCCACCCACTGCCCCACCACCCTCAAAACCTACCAGCTGCCGCTGGTGCTCACCTGGCCCCACTGAACAACTTACTGGGGAGGGTGCTGGAGGAGCATGCTCACCTGGCCTGCTGAACAACTGATTGGGGGTGGAGGGCTGGAGCTCCTTGTTTGTTCCTCCACCACCAGATCTTGGTCAGTGGCTGGGCTGGCTGGCTATCACTTTGCAAAGCCATCTGGCACTTCCTTCAGGAGGGCCCACCCTCCCATCAGTTGTTTGGCAGCTGACTGAAGGCACCCAAAGGTTCATGTGGAGGGCACCAGGAGGACCCCCATCATCCGTTTGGTGTCAGCTTTTTCCAGACCTGATCCTGCTGACCTGTATTGGCCTGGGAGTCCTGTCCCATGTGGACTGTTCCTTGGGTCACCCCAGGGCATGAAGGGACCTGTTCCAGCAGCCCCATTTCCTGGTTAAGGAGCGAGGGCTGCTCGTGTGAGGGGCAGCCCTCCCTGCTAACCTGAGGAGTGGTGGCTGCAGTGGTTTGGCCCAGGGCGGACCGGGGAGCCAGTTTGCCACCATCACGTCTGTTTTTACTCTCCGTGAATATTCTGGTCAAAGTCGAAATTTAACTGATTTTGCATATACAACATTTTGTTGAATTTCCATGCATGTTCGTCATGTCTCTCTGCAACAGAAGCTTTTCATTACTTGGGTAAGCGGTATTTGGTAACTTGTATTCAGTAGTTCATAATCTTCTGTAACATTGGGTGAAAACAGACATAACGCTAACCACCCTTTAACCACCTTTGGTGGTTATTTATGCATGTTGCAGGGCTGTATTGGTGCCCTATGCAGTCCTGAAACATGCATAAATGACCACCAAGGATGGTTAAAGGGTGGTTAGCATCATGTCTGTTTTCACCCATTGTTTCTGACTTTGATTAGTTTAGATCCAAATGAAATAAAGTGGCAGTGACATCATTTTGCCTGCTGCCCTTTTGGTTAAGGATGGAGGCCATTTTGCACATGTGCACTGCAGAGCAGGGTGCTTGACAGCATGTCATGGCAAAGGAGCCTGCCATGAGGCCAGAAGCTTCAGTTAGGGCTCCGGGGTAGGGTGGGAGGTGGCGATAGAGGGAAACAGGGTTTCGGGGGGTGGGGGTGGAGGGAAATGGTTTAAAGGTTTCCATAGTTTTTAATATGGAACCAAAAAGACAGATCTGTAATTAAATCTGTAAAAACCTTTGAACTAAAACCAAAAAAACAAAACCATAATTCATCCTGGTGTCTCACCCCTCCTAACCAGTACAACTCAAATATTAGATATTTGCAGAAAAATGCTAGTCAGTGATTAGTTCAGCATATTTTAAAAATTGCACACACACAAAATTGGAAGAATTTACTTCAGCAGAAATAAGCTACATTAATCTGATGTATTGCTCAATGTAAAATATTCATTTAATTCTAATTGTTGCTTATATTTCTCCAAAAGGGGATTCAGCTGGTCAGTGCTACCAAAGAAATCCTATCCTTAGTGCTAAAATAAATGGATTTGCCCTACTATTCGCCAGTTTTTGCAACTCAAAAAAGTTTCATTCTTTAAAAGAACAGCCTCAGATCCCAATCTTAGGGAACATGAATTTAGTGAAGCTACTCCAGGTTTTTTTATACTTCAGTTGAAATGAATATTTGGGATGAATTCTAGTAAATCTAACTAATTTGGTGTGTTTGTATCCATTTAAATGAAGTCAATAAAAAGCAGAATTCACTTCTCGCTTCATTTGCAGTTCTGAATATTTGATTTGGTTAGTTTGTGTTCTATATATCAGTACTTTCATTTATTATGCACTTTGTGTTCAATATTTTGGTATTCGGTACTTCATTCACTTTGGTCGAACCCAGATACAGAAGCAACGAAATTACCAAACACGAAGTTTTGAATTAATTGAATTGCAAAATGGAAACTGAATTTGGATCTTCATTTGTAGGAACAAATATGCAAATTATCTTTGCAAAGATGAAAAGTCATCTTTGTTTCAGCCCCAATTTATTCCCACTGTCACCAAATTGAGAGTCTTACAGAGTAATTCATGTGAATTCGTATCAAGCCATGTTGTAATGACCATCTGAATCCCTCAGATAAGTGCCCATAATCCCCATAAGTCCCTGGGTTATTAATGCAGTCTGCTAATTCAGTGGGAGCACAATTAATGACCTTTCCCATGCCTGCTGTTTTACTAACTTCATTAGATTTTTTTTCTTTACTACTTTTTGTTACCTCCAAGAGATGCTTCCTGAATATCACATGTAATTATTGCTGGACTCTTCTAAATTGTAACACTGTTATGTTTGTCATGTCTCACCTCTGGCACATCTCTTGTTGTTCTTGAAGAGTCAAGAGGCAAAAGTTGTACCATTATACCAGCTTTCCCCTCCAACAAGGGATTTCTCTGATAGCTATTGATATTTATTTTATTTATTTTATTTCCCCCCCAACATTTATCTCCCGCCTTTCCTGCCTAAGCAGCTCGAGGCGGCTTACAAAAATTAAAATATTAAAAAATATACATAAAATATATAAAATACATAAAAGGGATGCATAAAAGAAAATAAAAAATCCATCCTCCCTAACCACCATCACCCCTCTTCACCCACCTCCCTCATCAAAGGCATGGCAGAACAGCCAGGTCTTGCACTGTTGCCGAAATGAGGCATGGTGTGGGGACACTCAGGCCTCCACTGGAAGGGAGTTCCACAGCCTGGGTGCCACCACTGAGAATGCCCTCTCCATTGTAGCCCCCCCCCGCGCCACGCAGGGAACACCAAGAAGGGCGCCCCTGGCGGACCACATTGGTCAATCCAGGGCACAGAGAGTGAGGTGGTCGAGCAGACAGGAGGTGCCCAGACCATGTAGGACTGTATAGGTAAGCACCAACACTTTGAATTGGGCTCGGAAGTCTATCGGCAGCCAGTGCAGAGCTTGGAGCACTGGTGTAATGTGCTCACTGCGACCCGTCCCTGTAAGGAGACGGGCCGCTGCATTCCGCACCAACTGCAGTCTCCGGACTGTCACCAAAGGTAGCCCCACATAGAGCACGTTTCAACAGTCTAATCTTGAGGTGATGAAGGCATGGATGACAGTGGCCAGGTCGGAGTCAGAGACATACGGCCGAAGCTGTTGCACCAGATGTAATTGGTGGAAAGCACTCCTCGCCACAGCCTCAACTTCGAGATTCAGGTGAAGCTGCAGACTCTGGACCTGAGAGACCAGTGGGGGACGAACCCCATCAATGTTGGGGGATGAACCCCATCAATGTTGGGGGACATCACACCCACTGCCCTCTCCACCAATATCACCTCCGTCTTGTCAGGATTTAGGTTCAGATGGCTCACCCTCATCCAATCCCCCACAGTCACCAAACATCGGGTAAGCACCGAGACTGCCGGGTCTGGGTCAGATGAAAAGGAGAGGTAGATCTGGGTGTCATCAACATACTGATGACACCACACCCCATGCTGTCTCATGACCTCGCCGAGCAGCTGCATATACTCATTGAGAAAGAGGGGGGGCAGAATAGAGCCTTGCAGAACTCCACACGTGAGGTCCCAGGGAGAAGATGAACAATACCTGATCACCACCTGCTGGGTTCTCCCAGCCAGAAATAATCCAATTTATAGTTGGATTATTGTCTCTTATGTCACAGGAGTCATCCACAAGGTCTGTATTTCAACTAAGAATCTGGCCCAGTAATTTTTAGGATTAAGACCACAGGCAGTTTGAAATCACAGGTTGTGTTCACATTTTAAAAATTCTCACTTGCTACATATGTATGTCATTTTCTTGTTACTATTTGAAAGGAAATTGACTGATACTTCCTATACCCTTGGTAAGGTGATACTTTATATTCCACCACGATGTATAATTTGATGTGACAGTATGTGTTATATGATTACTTCATGCATTAGCTAAACTGACATTCTTTATAACATCCTGACAAAATGCTTCATGACATTTCACCATGTCATTATAAATTCTGCTGGACGTTACACAGGCACTATCAAATCCCACCCCACCTCTGCAAAAAAAAAAAAACCTCTTGGAAGCAATTCTCCCTTTTGCCCCCCTTTTGCCTCTAAATGTTCTGAACTGAAAATACAAAGATGAGAACACTCCAAATATTTATGAAACAAGAAACAAAGAGAATCAAATCAGTATGTGGTTAGTAAATCCTGCTGATAATTGAGTGATGTAAATGTTAACGAAATAATTATGATTTCCACCTCCCTGGAAGGCAAGTTGTCATGGGTGTGGCTGGTGGGCACAGCCATGGTGCGGCATGGTGCGGCCTGGGCACTCACCCAGGGTGGAGGAAAGTCTACACTCATGGTCAATACACAGAACTGGGTCAAGTTCTTTGGGGAGGGTGGGAGGGTGGCCCAGGCCTTTGGGGAGGGTGGGGTAAGGTTTTTAGCTCCCCTACCTTATTTATTGTTTAAATGGAGGTCCCGGGCCCTGTTTTAATAATTTTATATATGCTTGTTATTATTATTGATGGTTTTAAATTGTTTTTATACATTGCATTTTATTGTTGGAAGCCACCCCGAGCTGTTTGCAGGAGGGGCGGGGTAAAAATTTATAAAATAAATATAAATAAAATATAAGTTCCAAAGGCGGTCCATAGGAATGGCTCCAAGGCTGAAAGGAAGTCCAGGGTCATAGATGCATCACAGGGTATTTTCAGATGATACGTTGGCCGTTGGCCCTGTACTGGCACCAACGGCTTCGTTCCCTGCCGGGGTCACCCCGTAACGGCACAACAGACGTACCGGGGGGATCCCGGAGAGGAAAGTGGGAGGGGCCGGGGCCACACGGCGCAACGTGAGGCCGCACGGCCCCGCCCCCTCCACGCACCCCGCCACCCGCCCTCCAAGGAGACGGGCGGGCGGTAGGGCCAATGCGGCCGCCGCGTCCGGCCGCTCGTGCCATGGCCAGACCTTACTTTTCCTCGGCCACGGCCCGGGGTCTGTCTGACCACGCTTCCCGGGACCTTCCCCTGGCTAGCCCGGGAAGCGTGTTTCAAACGAACCCCATGTGGGTATTGACCGTGGCCAACATCTGGCGCACCGTGAACAGACATACGGGACACGGTGACCACAGGTGGGTATTCACCGTGGTTCACCGTGTTCGCGTAACGTCTGAAATCACCCACAGTCTGGTTCAAAATCCAGAAGTCAGCCCGAGATGTGGAGGGTGACCAGGGTAAGGACAGACCGAGGCTGGAGTAGGTGAAAGAGTAAAATACATGGTGCAGGGATCCAGAAGCTGAGATGAATCAGGATGCAGAGACTGGAGTGAAACTCAGGGACTGGAATGGAGTGCAAGAGTTATAAGAATCTGAGGCTAGTATTTGGACTTATGGTGTATGACTTATAGACTCGCCAGTCAGTAGCCTAAACTTTCAGAGCTTACAAACAAATCTATGAAACTATTGTAAAGAAAAATTTTATTTAGTCACAGGTGGTGTGTTCAGTTCACCCTCCCAAAAGTCCTGTGCGGTAGGTGGTTGTTGTTCTCATTTTATAGATGAAACAAATCATGACTTTTCAAATGCCACCCATTTAGTTTATGGCTAAAATGGGACTTGAATCCTGGTCTGTTATGTTCAGGTCAAATATCCTATCCAATAGTCTACTTAGGAGTGTCAGGAAATAGGGGCCCATGTCTTAGCCTCTGCTTGGAGCCCTCAGAGGTCCAATAATATATCTGTAAGATGAAAGTCCAGGTTTTGCCATGATCTCTTATTTTTGCATGTATACATATTTTTAAGCTCATCAGTATGGTAACATTGCTTTCTTTTTTAAAATTAAACCAGATTAAAGGGGGGAACTTTATCTGGTTTAATTAAAAAAAAGAAGGAAATGGTACCATGTGTTTCTGTATTTATTGCAAGCATATAGCATACATGCACATCCATGAACTTACATCAGGTTAAAATATCTGTGTGTTTTACTAATTATGTTAGTAAGCAAAATGCCCCCCAAAATGTTTGTTTTGTTTTTCCTGTGTAAAATAAAAACTTACTATCTGAAATTAGGGACAGTTCTACTTAATAATTCAAAAGGAAAAGTAGGTTTACTTTCATAGCACATCCTACATTTTCCCATTTTTGTTTTTGTTTGCACAAAGGAGTCCAAAGACCTGAGTTTCATTCAGCTATTCAATGAACTGTAAATAGATGAATGTCTGCCTTGTTTCTGTTTCCAATTACATTTCTGATTAGGTAGCTGCTACTTCTCTAGTTGATGCAAGTTCTGAAGTGTAGTACCTTTTTATATTTGTCATTATTGGTATGATGGGCTTGAGTCATCTAAAAATTGGAGATGAGTGCTTTTGATGCAGAGCTTTTACAACAAGACTGCTCTGAAGTCTCAAGTGTGAGGCTGGAGACAAAAGTAATTCTACATTACAGAACTCCAGTCTTTGATTTGGATTAATGCAAACTGAAATATCACTTCTCTTCTACTGGCAACAGTTCATCCACTGGATCCGTAATGCACCAAGCTAATAGTGATGGACCCATGCAGAAAAGACTCTCTTATTTAGTCAACCCATTCCTATTTACACCCAAAGGGCAAATTATACCAAAAGGTACTCATTTATAACTCTCCCATCGGTTAACAGATTTTGGTTTTAATCTTCCTCAAAGGTAAATACTAGAACTGAAATGAATATTTGTGTCAACAAATAAATCATTCAAATTAGTGGTGTAAACCAATGAAGCAGATAATAACCACTAGGGGTGGGACTACCGGATCTACCGGTATCTGATACTGCCCGGTATTGGGTGTACCGGCAATATCGGATTAAACCCGGTAATCCGGGTAAATTGCCGGATTCCCCCCATACCAGATTTTTTACATTGCAGCCATTCAAATGAATGGCCGCAATGTAGAAAAAAACACACAAAAAACCACAAGCACTTTCCCTCCCCGAGTCCAGGTTGCGCGGGTGGAAGGGGGGACACACACACCCCATCCTGCCCAGCCTGGATTTAAACACCAAAAATAATTTCCCCTAAGTCCTCTAGTGTGGGCCCCGGGCGGCCACCGGTGACCCAGAGCCCTCACCAGCACTGCAGCACTGCAGCACTGCAGCCAGCAGGTAAGTGTACCAGTAGTCCGGTACTTTACTGATCCCTGGGGTGGGGGGTGGTTTAACACCCCCCCACCCCAGGGATCTGACCCTACCTCCCCACCCAGAGATTAATGCCATTGCCTCCTACCTTGAGCTTCGGGCGGCGGTGGCGGCGATCCGGCGGCTTCAGCGCTGGCTGTGGCTGCCGGTTTCAGCAAACTACTAGGCCTTCCGGGGAGCTTCCGGGTTTCCCCAGAAGGCCTAGTAGTGTGCTGAAGCTGGCAGCCACAGCCAGCGCTGAAGCCCCGGACTGCCGCCGCCACCCAGAGCTCAAGGTAGGAGGCAATGGCATTAATCCCTGGGTGGGAAGGTAGGGTGATCCCTGGGGTAGGGGGGCTGTTAAACCACCCCCCACCCCAGGGATCAGTAAAGTACCGGACTACCAGTACACTTACCTGCTGGCTGCTGCAGTGCTGGTGCAAGCTCTGGGTCACCGGCAGTGGCCCGGAGCCCACACTAGGGGAATATGGGGAAATTATTGTTGGTGTTTAAATCCAGACTGGGCAGGGTGGGTGGGGGGTGTCTCCCCTTCCACCCATGCAGCCTGGACTCGGGGAGGGGGGAGGTTTTTGTTTTTTTTCATTGATTTCAATGGGGACAGTTCCTCATTGAAATCAATGGAAAAGATCCGGCACCGGTAAACCGGTATTAATCCGGTAAGCCGGTTTTTGTAAATCCAGGAACCCGTAAAACTGGTACCCGGTATTTGGCCTGATGTCCCACCCCTAATTAACCACTATTAATTTTGTCCAATACCTGTTTTGGCTATTTCAGTTACTTTGTTTCACTTATTTAGGTTATTTCGGTTCAGCACTGGGTGAAAAGAGACACAATGCGGGCCTGCTATGGGGACTAGTAATCACGTGAGTTTCTGGGCCTCAAGATGTGGGGCCACAGCTGCTCTGACTCAGGTAGGCAGCTTCCCAGGAAGATAGTGGGTCCACAGTCTGGGCAAAGGGCTGCCTAGGTGGGCCAATACAAGCCAGCGCAGGCAGACATGTCTGTTACTGCCACCATCACCCACCGAGGATCGAGGACTGCCATGGCCAGCAGCCTACGAGCCACACAAGATCTAACCACGGTGGGGGATAGGCATCTTGGCAGAAGCTTATATTTGCTCCTCAGTGCCCACCCCCAAGCTTCCCTCAATGCAGTGATTGGGTACTGGCAAGATGGAAGCCTGGGAAACATCTCCAGAGAATGGGCCTTTACTACAGATTTTCTTATGTTATTCACAGTGGTACAAGATGGGTTTGTGATGCCAGTTGGCCAGAAGAAATGTCAGTCATGTATTCTCATCCTGTGCTGCGACCACCCAACCTCTCCTGCTTGTTATTGAGAAGTTGGATGTATCTTCTTAGGAAAGACACAATAAGGGATTATCTCATGTCCTCTGTCAAAGTGCTGCAGGATCTGTTTGGGATGCCAGTTGAACAGCCTGGATGTTTCACTAATGTGTCTTGATTTCTGGTCTGCTTCCCCTTCCCCTCTAATGTGCTTCCTGAAGTCATGGTTATATCCTGGAATTTTCGTTTCCCCCCCAAACGTTCAGGACTAGTATTGGCACAACTTCTGTTACAATCATGAAATTTATATTGCTTATACAGTTGGTACCCTTTATTCCATCTTTCTGAAACTTAGTAGGGATTCTCTCTTGTATGAGGGGAACAACCTTTACAAATTGCATCAAAATGGGATGTAAAACAAAGATGCTACAGCTGGCAATGTGCAAAAACCATGAAACAGTTAAATTGATTTTCAAACAAGACCCTTTATCCAATCTTTCTGAAATTTGGCACATGTGATCCCTTGCATTAGGGGTAAAAAGAATCCAAATTACATCTACATTGGATGTAAAACAAAGATATTACAGCTGAAGCTTTTCTGCTGTCATTCCGCCAATTCCGCATCCTTTGCTTTGCAACATCAGAATTATTGGAATAATCTTGAAAGTGTCGGAAGAAACATTGTTCCGCTGCTTTGCACTGTGACTGCATGGTGGAAGTTGTGGAATGAAAGTAGCGGAATTAACATATCTATCACACTGTGCCACTCATTGTGGAAGAGCTCTTTCCATCAGAAACATCTACCGCAGTGGCTTACCATTTCAGCCCTATGGAAGACAAAGATCCAGAATGAGAGCAGCAAGAGGAGTCCCAGAGGCTGGAACAGCGGGAAGCTGGACAGCGGAGACTTTGAGAACTTGTGAGCCTGTTACAAAGTCTTCGGTTGTTGGGATATGTGTCGGTCTCAGGGCCCACAAGGGACAACCCATTTACAGAAAATTTTAGTAACAAAATAAAAATGAAAAACTAATAATGAAGTGAGTCCCTAATGAACCCCTCTGGTCTGCAGAGTTCAGGAATGCTGGAACCACAGCCATGGAGATGCATGACAAAAACTTCCTTCTGCTTGTTATCATGCTCCAGGCCTTCTATTCCACTTTTGAGCAGAAGCTATGAGTCACCTAACAGATCCAAGCCTTCTGCGATTGTTGGTGCAAGGCACACAAAGACTATCACTCGATCTGTTGCCAAGATAGTGGGGTGTACCACACCATGGAGGTGGCTCCCTCTTTGGCACTGTGCACTTTGCCAAACTCCAGTGACAATGGGCCATTCTGGGAAGGACTGAAGTCATGCAAGGGTAGTTGATGCATGCAGAGATGTGATACCTGTTGGGAGATTTGTCTTCAATCACTGATGCCATGCGCAAGGCTGTACCCACAGAGAGGCTGGTCTAGGTGAAGGAGAAAAACACAAAATGGTTGGAATGTGCTGTTCTTGTAGGAGACACTGAGTGGGTCACAAACTTTGGGATGCCCTGTCACCTCATTCTGCAGATAGCTGAGATCCTCAGGCCATGACTGGAAAAACAGAGCATGGTGATGCCGTCGCCCATCGCTGTGAAGAAGTGTGTTGTCATTGCATCTGAAATCTTGCTACTCCGGACAGCTGCTGCTCTGTTGCCCAGAAATTTGGCATTCGAATCTCATTAATATGGTGTCTTCTGTGGAAGGTTTTCTCAGTGATTGTGGAACTTCTGCTGGACCAGGTGGTGCAGTTGACTGACCCTGAAGAGGTAATAGAGGGCTTTCAGCAGGAAGGGTTCCTGAACTGTATAGGGGCAATTAGGGAGACATCATCATCTTCTGACCACTCCATAACAAGGGCAACTACCTGAACTGGAAGGGGTTGTTCTCTGTGGTCCTCCAGGCCATAGTGAACCACCGTGCCTGGCTCATGTGCTGGCTGGCTGATTTTGGAAGAACCATGATGCCCGCATCTTCCATCAGTCCCTCTTCTTTGACTGCATGCACACAGGAGACTTTGAACTCTCCACTGAAACATGCATTTGTGGGGGTTCACATGAGGCTTGTTCTTGGGGACACAGCCTATCCACTGAAGCTGTGACTCATGAAGACATACAGGGTTGACCGCACCCCAGAGCAAAACTACTTTAACTGGCAGCTCATCACCACCAGCTCTGTTGTGGAGAGGGCTTTTGGCCATTTAAAGAAGCGTTGGAGATAAATAACTGCTAGAATCAATTTCCAGCTAGAGACCAATCCACTGCTAACAACCGCCAATTGTGTTCTCCACAATATGTGTGAGACTGTGTGGCCAAGCTGGAGAACCCCTGCCTGTTCACTCTGGAAATCCAGTGCCCCTGTTCTGGGACCAACTGAGCAGAGCAGCATGTAGCCAGGGAGATCTGGGATGCCTTGTGCCAGCACATCCGTTCCAATGATAGCCCCAACACCCACCATTAATGACAGTTTGATGAGCATTGGTGCACTGTTTTAAATGATTTTTTAAATATCTTAGGCCCCTTTGGGCCATGACTGCGGGGGAATGGGTTTGTGAGTGGTGTGTGTGTATGTGTGTGTGTGTGTGTGTGTGTGTGTGTGTGTACACAGCTGTACACTGATCCCCACACATTCCCACACATGATCAATGCTGTTTTGGCCAATTGCTCCATGCATGGGAGATGGGTGGAGGTGGGTGTGCATGCATGTTATTCAGGGGTGTGCACACATGCACACCACCCATCATGGTGTTTACATGGGTGGCACCCATGCATGCACATGCAGTGGACACACACATGTGTGTGTGTAGTGTGTGTGGGTCCGTCTCATCTAAAAAGATCCAATAAAGCCTTTAAAATATTACCTGAGTGTCACTGTGTTTTCCTCTGGTTCATCCTGCTTCCCCCAGCACCAGTAAGGGATACTTTTCCTCCTTAGGTCCCCTCATTCTATTTTCTACCATGCAGCTCCCTATTGGCATTTGCAGATTAGTTGACTGCATTACTGAAGCTCTGTGTTTTGTATTGGCATTTGCAGACTAACCAGATCTGGGAATGCCAATAGGAAGTGTAGGTCGTGCAGTTGGATACGCTGTGACTGGCCAGAACCTGATCTTTACTTGAGGCTTTCCCATAGTAGTTTCCTTTCAAACCTGGATTTTCCCCACCAGGCTACTATGCCCTCCACCCCTTCAAATGCAAGTGTACGGCCAGCAGACTCCCCACTTTCCCTTTCAACCCTCAGCCCCCAAAGCTGCTGTTCACTCTACTGTACTGCCATTCTCCACAGTCCTACCCCTTCCTTTCACTGCACACCCCCACCACCCAACCCTTCCCTTCCAATTCCCAGCTGCCAAAGTGGCTTATCACTATGCCATACTGTTACCCTGAGAGTCTCCCAGAAATTAGCTCCACCATGGAGTCCGGGATCTCTGTAGGAAAGCTTACATTTTCTCACCAAAAAGTCACAATACACAATTATTGTGACTAAATACTACAATTTATTGCCTTGCCAAACAGGCTTACACACTACTATAAAAGCACAAAAGAAGCACACAAAAAAGGTTATTGACTACAAATATATATATTCTTGGAGAATATATCTCACCACACAGATATCGCAGGTCCCAAAAAAGTTGACCAGTGTCTGTGAGGTCCTGCTGGGGAAGATAAGATGTTAACTTGCTGCTATGCTGGAGAATTAATAAGAATTAAAGTAAAAACAGCAAAACTAAGAGAGAAAAGAGAAAGAAAAATATAAAACAAAATTGTCCAGAGGTTGTGGAATGGCCTCAACAGGCAAGGAGCATGGAAGCTCCAAAAAGGAAGGGAAAGCACATGGGAGAACTGTGCCCACCAAACAGAGTTAAAATAAAAATTGAAAACAAGCAGGTTATCTGAGACCAATACAGTGCTTCCATAAAAGAAAAATAAAGTCTGCACCTGGGGACAAAACCATAAAGAAAAGTAAGAATTTCCTTTGAAAAATGGGAAAAGAAAAAAAATAATAAGAACAACTTTAGGGCAAAATTAGAAATGGCTTGAAAAGAGTGAAAAATGAAGTTAAAATGAAAAATAAAATGTAAAAACTAAAATAAAAATAAAATGTCTTTGCTAGAACCAAAGACAGAAAAGTAGCCTTAATGCAGCTTTAGAAATGAAAAGTGGCTTTAAAAATGAAAAATAAAAGACTTAGGAAAAAGTAGTAAAAGAAAAGATTGGAAAATAAAAGAAATAGAGTTGGGACAGAAAATAAACTAAGTTCCACAGGTGATTTGGCTCAACAGCATGTTGGGGAAATTTTCAGACGTTACGAGATCACAGTGAACCACGGTCAATCCCGTGGTGGGGCCAAAGCACCCTGAACGTCTGTTACGTGGGTGCCAGATTTTCACCACAGTCAATACCCACATGGGGTCAATATTAACCACGCTTCTGGACCTCTGACCCAGACCATCGCCAAAAGCGTGGTCAAAGAGATTCCCGACGGGAAACAAAAAAAGGTAACGTCTGAATGGCAACCACCGGTCGGAATAAAAGAATATAATTCCCAGCCAGGGACAAAGCATGCAATGTTGCTGCCAGGCAACCAGCTACAACACAGGCCACGGAGGGAGATTTAAAGGGCACACGGCAGCAGGGAAATGTGGCGGGATGGAGTGAGGCGGAAGGGAGAGGAGAGAGGTGGGTGAGAGAACAAGGCGGGAGGAGGCGCAGGCAGAGGAGGTGGTCATGCTGCTCATGGAGGCAGACTCTGAGGCTGGCACACTGACCACCCTCAGCCACTGGTCGCAAGGGGACCCCAGAAACATGGAGGGACCGGCCTCGGAGGGATCGGAGACAGACATCAAGGGTAAGCAGGCAGATGGGAGGGGGGAGGGATCAAGGGTGATGGGGGGAGGGCGGTCCTGGGCAGGGAAAATCCTCCCCAGGACCTGACACCCTGGACCTCGGAACGGGGGCCAAGGGAGACGGGCGGACAAACTAATGGCCCTCCGCCAACAACCCCCCCATTCCTCCACAGGGCACAGAACTCCCCAGCAGCAGAGATGGGTGGGCGAGGAGGCCAGTGGAGAACAGCCGCGGAAGCCACTGGAGGGCCCAGGTGAGGCACACCGTCAAGGAGGGGTGCCTCCGGGGAGACCTGGAGGGGGACCCAGTGGAACCGGGGGGTCAGCCAGCGAGCTGGGGGGGCAAACCCCCGTCATGCTTCCGGACAGGGAGCAGCCGGGATGGGCTCTCAACCCCAAACCTTCCTGTACCCTACAGGGCAGCCAGAGGGGCAGATGCAACCTGGTCCTGTGCCTCCAGCACAACGGATGAGGGAGCACCAGTCACGGGTATGGCACCAGAGGGAGAATCAGGTGGAGGACATAGTCTGCACCACCACTGAACAGGGAGAGCGGATGATAGCGGCCATGGACCACATGGAGGTGGCCATAGTGGGCTCTCTGCAACAGGTGGAGGCAAGGGACCGGAGGCTCCAGGCGGAGGTGCACCTGGAACAGAGGCGGGAGTGCCAGGACCACAGCAGGCAGGTAGAGGTGATGGGGCACCTGGAACAGGCCATCGAGGGGGTGGTGCGGGAGCATTCTACAAAGATAGACAGGTCCCATGACATCAGGACCTCCCTGCTCCTGCACGCAGGCACTATGAGTGCATATGTGATGGCAGCTACCCTGCCGGACACTGTGCCTGCCAGGCCCCCATGCTGGGCCCCTCGGTTCCCCCACCACCTCCCCAGCTTCCCCCTTGCCAGCTGGGGCTGCACATCCACCTCCTGGTCTCAGTAGGCCTCCGTAGGGAGCAACCACCCAGGGGGGCCCCTCCGGTCCCAGTTCCTCCCTCCCTCCCACTACCGCTGGCCCCTCAGGATACCGATGCCTCCCAGGACACCACTGGGGACATGGACAGAGGGGGGAAGCTCCCAGAGCTCTGCAGCACCCTCAGGCCGCCTGAAGGGGCTGCCCCATTGGTCTCGCACACGTTGTGCATAACACAGCAGGTGCCTATCACNCTGGGGACATGGACAGAGGGGGGAAGCTCCCAGAGCTCTGCAGCACCCTCAGGCCGCCTGAAGGGGCGGCCCTGGAGACGCCAGGGATGGGGGAGGGCGGTCTGAGGGTGGGGCAGACTGCTCCAGTGTGGTGGGTGGTGGTGGTTGCGGTGGTGTTGTGGGGGCACATGTATTTGGGTGCAAGAATAAATGGGTGGACACCACTCCCGCCTCCTGTGGTCTGTTCATGGGCCCAGGGGTGGGGGCTACCCATTGGCAGCAGAGGGGACCGCCAAGGGAGCTGTCAGGGGCCATAGGGTGGTGGCGTTGGGGTTGAGTGCCCTCACGCCTCGGCCTCCAAGCTGATATGCCTGGCCAGGGCGGCGCGGATGCGCTTGGCGTAACAGTACTCCCTCGGGTTGTCCGCGTTCACGTACAGAGGCACAGATCTGGGAGGGCGACGGGGAATGGGGTATTTGAGGGCTGCCCCATTGGTCTCGCACACGTTGTGCATAACACAGCAGGTGCCTATCACCAGGGCCGAGGTCTCCACTGTGAAGTCCAGCCGGCCAGCGATATTCCTCCAGCACTGCTTGAGGGGACCAAAGGTCTGCTCAACCACAGTCCTGCTTGCACACAGGTGAGTATTGTACAGTGCCTGCACCAGGGTCCTGGCAACCGGGAACATCTTCATCAGCTACCGGGTGAGGGGATAGGCCGGGTCCCCCAGAATACAGGTGGGTATGAGTACCTCCTTGATCTGGGTCATCCCCATGTCTGCAAAGTCCCCGCAGTACATCCGGGCATAGAAGGGGCAGATGGTCATGATCCGGGCATCATGGCTGCACCCGGAGTTGCCCATGAAGATGTCAAGGAACCATCCCCGGTGGTCCACAATAGCCTGAAGCTTCAGGGAGTGGTACCCATGCCTGTTAACATACTCCACAGCCTCCCCAGCTGAGGGGCAGAGGATCTCTATGTGGGTGCCATCCACGGTGCCCATGCAGTTGGGGAACCCTCCATTCACGAAGCCGACCACCATGGTCCATGAGAATGCCCTCCACAGCCTCACACACATCCCGCAGGATACAGGCCATGGTGCTCACCCCGACACCAAAGTGCTGCGAGATGGACCAGCAGGAGTCGGGCGTTGCGAGGGCCCATACCCCAATGGCCACCCGCTGCACCATGGGGATGGGGGTCCTCATGGGGGTATACTGCTGCTCCAACCAGGGTGTGAGCAGTTCCGTAAGGTGCTGTAGGGTGAGCTTGTCCATCTGAAAGTGCACCCTCCAGGCTGCCTCATCCCACTGAGCCAGTGCCTGGGGCCACCAGCCCTGTGCCCGCTCCATGACCCATACCTGCTGGGTAATGGGTATAGCGAGCAGAGCGGCGCGCCGTGTGCCCTCCCTCCACCATTAGAGGTGCCCAGCTGCCTTGCGTACCACAGCAGCCCTGCTCTGGCCATGGATCAGGGCCCGACAGTCTGCCTTGGTCACCGACTGCGACCTAAGCTGGGCCAGGGAGCGCCTGTGGCAGTGGTGGGTTCTTAGGGCTCATGCAGTACACCATGCCATGCATACTCGCAGGCGGGCGCCTAGGTGTATTTCTATGGTCTGGATGCGCAGATGATTGGTGTGCAAGCGGTACAACTTGTCACAGAGTGCTAGGTGCATCCCACAGGCACCCAACCTTTCCTGCTCCATGGCGCCACCTGTCCCGGTTGGGGTGTGGCTGGCCACGTTATAGGCCAGGCATGTGGTGTCCCGCCCCCCGAGTCGCAACCTGGCAACCGAGAGGGGCATCTGTGTTGGCCCGGGGCGTCCCCCTTCTGGTTGGGCCGTCCTCCCCCTGCTGGGTAGGCAGACCTGGGTGGAGGGGGCGGCCCCTTGAGCGCACTCGCTGTCCCTGGCCAGGGTGAATGGCCCAGCAGGCGCCCAGGCGTGCTGCCTGCAGCTGCATTCCTGCTGTCATCAACCTCCCTCCTCCCTGTGTTGGCAACATTGTGTCCTTGCCAGCCTGATTAGTGTATCAGCTGTCCTGTCTGTGCGCTCGGTTCCTGCAGCTGTGCTGGGTCCGCACCCCATGCCTGCTATGTTTCCATGCCTTGTTGCGGCCAGTGGCATTATCGCTTGGGCTTGGGGCTTCCCCAGTTCCCCTCCCGCCCCTCTGGGGCTTGTGGGTGCCCCCTGTCCATGGTGTCAGTGCTCCTGGCTTGAGGGACCATGGCTGGCTGTGCTTCCACCGGGCTCCCTGCTCCAGGCCCCTATGGGGTCCCCCATATGTGGACCTTCCCCAGCCATGCAATTGCTCCTGAACTGCCCGGACAGCATGTCAGGTGCTTATGCGAGCCTGAGCTCTGGCCTTCGTTACTTTGGCTATGAGGTGAGCGACCGGGATTGCCGGCTGCATGCTGAGACACTGGGGCTGCTTCCCTTTCCCGATGGGTGCATTCTGGAGATGAGGTGCTCGCATGTGACTTGGTCTGTGGTGGAGACCGTGTCTGTTCTGTCTGTGTGCAGCCTGGCCACCTATACGGTCTGTTTTGTGGAGGGGGGCCCTGACCTGCCGTGTCCTACTTTGGCTGTGTGCATGGGGGCTGAGGGTACCAGCGCTCCCGTGGGGTGGTGTATCACCAGCTGTTGGAGGTGGGTCAACTTCCATGGCCCCCAGCTGCTGACTCCTGCTTGTCTGAGCCCTCCGCGGTGGAGCTGGCGGCTCTGTCAGGTGTGTGGTCCCATTCTGATGTGCAGTTGGGGCTCTCCATGCAGGATCCATTCGAGGCTTACTACCTGGTCGCCCACCACATGTCTGTGCTGGGGTACTGCCGGGGCATGCTTCATTGACCACACTTCATTCACCTGGTGGGCCACCCAGTCCCTGGCCCCTTGTTGGTCCCTTCCAGCTGCCTGTGAGTCCCTCTGTGTCTTCCAGGCCACAGTTACCAGCCCCGCTGTGAGCTCCTGCCTCTGCCCTGGTGCCTTGGTCCACTGCCTGTTCCCTACTTGATGTCCTGGCCGTGCTGCTGTGCTGCCTGCTTCCTGGGGTTCCTCTGCCCCTGCCTGTGGCTCCGGGCCCCCTCCGAGGTAACCCCCTTCCAGCCCCTGCAACCAGTGCTCCCCTCTGTGGATGCCATCACTGGTGTCCATGTCTGGCTCTCCAAATGGCCCCCCTGCTCCCCTGGGTGCTGCTGACCATCCTCGGATGCCTGCACTCCCTCCCACACCCGCCCCCCCATGGGTGCCTGTGTGACCTTGGGGTTCTGGGGCCCCTGGACTGCATCTCCCGGCTTCCGAGGAGGGGGGGGTTGTGCCATTGGACCAGCTGCACGGCCCCATATCTCCTGCCTGCCCTCCATGGTTCTCTCACCGGCACTTGGGGTGCATGTGTGTCTCCTGGACCATTCCCAGACTGCTGCCTGTTCTGTGTGGCCGCCCGCAGTGCCTGTGCCCCAACCTTCTGGCTTCTCCCCATTCTGGGACTGCCTGTGTTGCTGGGGGGGGTGTCGCCCATGTGGACTGTGCTGTTGTTGGGGTTCTGCCTGCCGTTGCCTGTGTCTTGCCCTGCCCCTGAGCTGTTTCCCCCACTCTTCCCTCCACCACCCCCTGTCCATTGTGCCATGTGTTGTCTGACCCTCTGTGTCCTCTCTTCCCTTCCCTTCCCTTCCCTTCCTTTCCCATGTGGGTGTGTGTGCACCCGGGCATGTGTTTGTGCTGTGTGTTCCACTGTGCCCTCGTTGTCTCTGTGCCTGTTGTGTGCGGTACCTCAACGGATCATCTCCCTCTTCCCCCTCCCTTTCCATTTCCCTTATGTGGGCATTCCCTTTAGGCGCTTTTGACTTCATTTGCCCTTGGCCGGCCATGTCTGTATCCCGCCCCTCCCCGGTGCCTTCTGGGTGTTTTGACCATGGTNCCCTTCCCTTCCTTTCCCATGTGGGTGTGTGTGCACCCGGGCATGTGTTTGTGCTGTGTGTTCCACTGTGCCCCCTTTCTTCCCATTTCCCTTGTGTGGGCATTCCCTTTTGGCACTTTTGGCTTCATTTGCCCTTGGCCGGCCATGTCTGTATCCCGCCCCTCCCCGGTGCCTTCTGGGTGTTTTGACCATGGTCTGGAATTGGCATCACATCTGTTGTGCCGCCCCGGACTGTGATCTGGTGGCCCAATTCCCCGCCATGATCCCGCTCCCCTCACGTCTGTTTGGGGCTTTTATTGACCGCAGGGGGTGGTTGAATGGTTCACGACTGCTGGGAATCCACTGTGGTGAATCAGAGCCACGTAACATCTGAAATCACCCAGTGTTACCAAGAAAGTGTCCTCTTCTAATGTCAACAATATTTTGCCTGACTTATAGGATTTCTGAAAGTTTTGCAATATGGCTACCAGATGTTCCTCTAATCAGTGACTAATAGGTCGGGGTGTTACCAATCAGCATGATGTTTGCTTCTTGCCAAGTGGTGATGCAAAAGAAAGACATTTTTGGTTTCCATGCCTCCACAGCCATATCTTCTTCATAGTTATTTTGACTTCACCCTTCTTTACTTCTATGAACCAAGACTATTGTAACCTTTTACTGGTCCTGATCTTTGCCCCACTTCAATAGAGTCTATTAGCTTCACTGGAGCTCTTTGAAACCCAATGGAGTCTATTAGCCTCACTGAAGTTTTATTAAATTCTATTAATTATACATAATTTTATATCAGGATTCTTTTCAGGAAGTTGTTGTAGAACAGATGCTAGATCTGCCTCGGTTCTACCTACTTTAGAAATAAATTTCTAGAGCAACACTTATTTATAAGACTTTGAGTTTCTCATTAAGATACAGTTCAAAGGAACAATTACTTATTCATCTGAATGGTGTATTTAGGTATAATTTTGAAGCCAAACTTTATGTTGAAATAAAATGTAATTCACTAATTAAATGCTTTATTCTTAATGCCTTTAGTCTCTAATTTCTCCCCTAGATTTCCATAAATGTTCCTAATCTGAAAATGTTAGGAACTAATCTATACAGAATTCTTTCATTAAAATACCTTAAAACAATTTGGAATTTACATTGTGAAATATGTTGATTAATACTACTCCAATTAACAGCCTTAAAAACCCTTAACTAGGGATGGGCGAACAAAACGGAGTTTGGAAATTTGGTTCGGTTCGGTTTGATTTGAAATTCGAGTTTGGAAATTCGGTTCGGTTCGGTTTGAAATTCGAGTTCGGTTTGGAAGTTCAGTTCGGTCGACCGAACAGACCAAGTTCGGTTGAATTCCAAACTTCCAAACCAAGTTCGGCCATTCAAAACCAGTTTTTTTGGTGTGTGTTGCCACTAGGCATGGGCGAACAGAACGGAGTTTGGAAATTCGGTTCGGTTTGAAATTTGAGTTCGGTTCAGAAGTTCAGTTAGGTTGACCGAACAGACCGAGATCGGTCCGAACTCCAAACTTCCAAACTGCATTCGCCCATCCCTACCCTTAACTTAAAATTTAAGCCTATTTCAGCATTTGAGATATGACTGAAACAGTAAAACACCTTTTCTGCGGAGTATTGGTGTTTCTCTATTTTCAATATTATGGCCTCATCATGAGTTGAAAACATGTTTTCAACTCGTGTTTGTTTCTGGGACCCAAGGTCTTTTTGCAAGTTTTGATCCAAACAATTTCTCATAACATTAAGTTTTCAACTCATTTAATGTTATGAGAAACTGTTTTGTTCCAAACTTGCAAAAAGACCTTGGGTCCCAGAAACAAACATGTTATCAGTGTCTCTTCTAATTCCTTTATGCCAATTATTCTAAAAGACTTCTTAGCTACAAAACAGACTAAAATGTAAGCTGCTTTTTAGGCCAAATTAAACCACTGAATAAGACAAGTATATTAATAAATGACAATTTCAACGGGTAGGGAACAGATCTCAAAAGTCTATGCTGAAGAGAGATGAAGAAACCAACTTAAAACAAAGAAGAAAGTAGATTCCAGTCAAAACAACAAACTATGCTCAAACGGCAAGTAATCAATAACAATAAGTTATTTTTAAACAGCAAGTATCAATAATGAACCATAAATATATATTATATCCAAACAGGTGAACAGAGCCATATTTAAAACCAGTGTCTATACTATGGTAAAGGACCTCAATTTGCTGCGAGAATTAACTTCCAGTTTCTTCCAGCCATGTTTACTGCATTCCAAAACTAATATAATCAAAGCAAGATAGTTGGAGCAAAAGCATGTCTACTGCTAATTTCTGCACTTTCACCGTAACCAAAAGAAGATAATAGTCAGTGAAATGCCAAAGTGTTTACTGCTAGTTATACAGCATGCCATAGAAAAATTGATTCCATGGCCTATTCTGAAACATGAACACTTTAAATCTATGATGGATTTTATCCATAGTTAGGATGGAAAAGTAAATCTCAGATCTGAGTTAGACCTCATAAGGAATCCTTCTCCCAGCTGGGCACTGCCTGGGCACCCTAGTTAATCCAGGTTGCTTTCTTTCAGAAAACAAGATGGCTAAAGATGTTCAGCAAAATATGTCACCTGTTTAAAGACTGTGACTTCCTTTGTTATACCAGTGCCCACCAAACAAGAATACCACTGCTTGGGGTCAACAAACCTATCTATCTATCTATCTATCTATCTATCTATCTATCTATCTATCTATCTATCTATCTATCTATCTATCTATCTGTCTGTCTGTCTGTGTGTGTATATATATAAGCAAATAGTTTAAGAGTATTGACAGAATTTAACAGAGGAACCACCATAAGATGATTTTTTTCAAAATGTCTGGGCATATGGCCAACAAGTAGATAAGAAAGAACATGTTTAATAAACATCTTTCAGTACAGAAATAGTGAAATCAAAAACTGTCAATACTATCTTTTAGCAATTCAAGGGCTGAAATGGGCCTACTTTTTAGGCCTAATTTTCCTGGCTACAATACAGGCATTCTCCATGGCTCGCCCAACCTTCTTTCTTTTCCCAGAAGAAGCATGTAATAATAGATTATGACAAATAAAAGAACTTTATTAAACCTTATACAACAAACCATTTCTATTTCCAACTGCTCCTTTTAGAGGCAGCTTGGTGCACTTGCTTGGGTGGAGGAACTGGTGGAATGACATCTTCCCAATTCTCCTCCTGTGGATCCTGCTGTGTGTCAGGGTTCTGGGGCGGGGCTGCCTCCACCAGCGCTATGGTCCCTCCTTCCCCCCATACCGGGGCAGTGGAGGGGACCTCGGGGAACTCCTCCCAGGAGATGATGGTGGGGCCAGGAGCTTCCCAGACACCGGGGAGTGCCCAAGGATTCCACGAAGCCTCAGCAACAGGCGGCAGAGCAGTGCAGACAGAATGGGTTGTCAGGGCACACCTAACAAAACCACTGCCTCTTCAGTGTCTCAGGGGTGGGGCTCTGTGGATGCAACAAGAAGCCTAGAGCCACTGAGGTGATCAGCATGGCTCCAGGCCAAGCAGAGGGGTGGGGCAGGAAGCATAAAAGTCAGCAGCAGCTGTAGCTGAGTGCTGGTGATCAGAGAATCTGCGAGACTAGCCCCCGCAAGCAAGCTAACTGTGGTTTATGTGTTTGGTGTTTGAGATTTACTATATTGTAGTTCCTGTTTGACTTGATATAGCCTCTGTGACCCCTGAGTGGACCTTTCCCTTTCAAATTGCCCTTCGTATTGTGTGCATGGAGAGTGAGAGGAGAGTGTATGTGATTGTGCTTGTCCCCCTTCCCTGGGTCCCCATTTCCCTTCCCCCCCACCTCTGTAGTGTGTCTGTCCTTCCCTTTCAGTACCCTCCATCCCTGGGGACCCTTGCCCCCTTTGTGCCCCCATCCTCCGTTCACCATCTCCCCAAACCCCAGTGTACCCTGCAAACAAGTGGAAATGTGAGTGAGAACGTTTGGGGTATCTCTATTCTTATTTGGCTCTGTGCCCTATGATGATAGTGGCTGTCACATGTGGCTTTGGGCTGTGAAATGTGGCTTTGGGGAATGCACCTTTTGGGGTGCACACTCCAAGTGTGTCACAAGCTCTCTCAGATACTCACACAAAGGGAAGGAAGTCAATTTCCTTACAGAGTGCCTAGAAAGGCAGTTAACTGTAGGACCTGGCTCATGCAGGGAAAGGGAAAGGTTTATGCAATCACGCCCATGGGGTACATGAGGTTCCACTAGGGAACTGACCCTGGCTTAAGTCTCAGACCTGTTCATGGTTATTAACACTCACACATTCACTCAACCAATATGACTATGTTCTTTTAGATACTGTGGTCAATTCAAGAGATCAGAGATAGACTGAAGATATAATTGCTAGAGGTGGGACCCCAGGGCAATTACCGACTACCGGATTTACCGGATACCGGTTTTCAAAAAACAGGATTCCTGGATTAAATCCGGTATACCGGTACCGGATTTATTCCATTGATTTCAATGGGGAACTATCCCCATTGAAATCAATGGAATAAAAAAAAAATTCCCCTAAGTGTCTCCGCCGGCAACCCAGAGCCATCCCAGCACCAGCGGCCATCCCAGCAGCAGCCGGTAAGTATTAGTACCTGTACTGTATGATCCCTGGGGGGGGGTTTGACACCCCCCCACCCCAGAGATCACCCTACTTCCAACAAGTTCCCACCGGGATCCTACCTTCCAGTTCCTTGAGCTCCGGGTGGTGGCAGTGGTCCAGAGGCCTCAGCACTGGCTGTGGCTGCCGGCTTCAGACACTGTAAGCCTTCTGGGGAACTTCCGGGTTTCCCCGGAAGGCCTACAGTGTTTGAAGCCGGCAGCCACAGCCAGTGCTGAGACCTCCGGACCGCCGCCGCCACCTGGAGCTCAAGGAACTGGAAGGTAGGATTCCGGTGGGAACTTGTTGGGAAGTAGGGTGATCCCTGGGGTGGGGGGGTTTAACCCACTCCACCCCAGGGATCATACAGTACAGGTACTAATACTTACCAGCTGCTGCTGGGATGGCCGCTGGTGCTGGGATGGCTCTGGGTTGCCGGCAGAGACACTTAGGGGAATTTTTTTTTTAAATCCAGGCTGGGCAGGGTGGGTGGGGGGTGTCCCCCCTTCCACCCACGGAGCTTGGGCTCGGGGAGGTAAACGCGGGTTTTTGGTGGGTTTTTTACATTGCAGCCATTCATTTGAATGGTTGCAATGTAAAAAAAAAAATCCGGTACCCAGAATCCGGTAACCGGGCTGGATTACCAGGTTGAATCCGATAATTATGGTACGCCCAGTAACGGCATTATCAGATACTGGGAAATCTGGTAGTCCCATCCTTAATAATTGCAAACCTTTTCGCTTTATTTAATACAAAGTTATAGCATTACAACATTGCATATTCAACATTCATTCATTCATTCATTCATACTTTCCCTATCCTCCTGTCAGTGTGGCCAACCCATAACAGAGGTGATGGGGTTGCCGGGACCTGTCCATTGATGTTGAGATGCTACCACGAGCTGATGTTACAGGCGTCCAAATTTCAAAAGACATCAGTCCTATATTTATAGGTCTCTGGTCACATAGGCCATGCATATGCTATTGCTAGGCAGAGTTGGCTCTCCCATGCCATCATCTGAGTCATTCAGACAAGGATGCATCTGGCGTTTGTGGTTACCATTCTAGCCAGTTGATCTTTGGCCCATTTCACAAATGTCTGTTTTTAGCCATTTTCCTAGAACAGTTGCATAAGCAGTAAATAAATGTTCCAAAGTATAGCTGTGCTTGCAAATCTTGTGTAAGCCTTAACAGTTGCAATTGTGCAAGCTGTCAAATCAAAGTATGTGCATAGTTCACTTAGGGCCTTTGGTCTTGAAGTTTCTTCAGCCTGGACATCCTAACCTCTAAAGTTTCTTCACATGACCTGATTCAGGGCCAAGGGCCCTGTCTAAAGGGCCAGAGTCTAAAGGGCCAAAATACTATCCTGACGGGCAGTGTTTCCCCACACATCTCCTTGCAGGCCTTAAGACTGAAGGTGGGCTTGCTACCTTGTCAATTCCCACTCGTTTCCCCTACCCCGTGACACTGGGTATTTTCAGACGTTACGTGGTCAATGTCCACCACAGTCAATTCCCTGTGGTGGCTTGGACCATGTAACGTCTGTTGGGGGGAACGGATGTTTCCCCCCCCAGATGTTACCATGGCGTGGGATCAGATTCACCACATGAGCGGCTGAAGCGGCGGGACCTGAGGCCGTCACGTGTTGAATCCAATTCCAGGCCGTGGTGACCCCCGCCGTCATGTCTGGACAGCGGACACGGGCTGGAATCCCCACAGGGATTCTGGCCTGTGGCCATAGCGGGCGGGCGCTGCGGCAGCATTTGCCGGGGCAGCCGCCCGTCTCCCCAGAGGGTGGGTGGCAGGGAGCTTTGAGGGGTCAGGGCCGTGCAGTCGCACATTGCGCCGCGTGACCCTACTCCCTTCCCGATTCCCCACTGGGATCCCCCAGAACGTCTATTAGGGTGTTACGGGTCATCCTGGCAGGGGATCATTTCATTGATTTTGTGACGGGGCCAATTGGCCTCGTCACATCTGAAAACACCCACTGTGGAGGAGTGTTTGCAGGAGGCATGCAAAAATGGTTGGTCAGGAGGGTGAAACTGTGTCTGGCCAGGAACTGTTCCTTAACATGAGTGCAGTGCTGAGAGAGGGTTTGGGAGGTTTTCCTGAAGGTGGAGTGCAGGAGGAACTGTGGAAGGTGGTTTAAGTACTGTTATAAAATTTTGGGTATTTCTTAGTCTGGTTTCATAGGGGAAGAAGACTCATGCAATCACCCTGTATATATGTATTTCTCCACGTAAAAACTTTGACACCATAGGTCAATTTTAAACAAATTTAGTAGAGAAGCAGAAGGCCCAAAGATAATTATGTAATCAGAATTTCATAACAAAGGTGTATCTGGAAGTGAAATACAGCATTTTGTACCCCCCCCCCACAAACCCCTTTAGTCATATCTCCCCATTTTCCTTTGGAAAATGGTTTCATTAGTTTAGGCATTCACTGCACAGTTAGCTTACTTTTAGAAATACTGGTTGTTAGAACTAGTCTTATATAAAATATAAAATTATTAATCAAACCCCATCACCAAAAGAAGAAAACAAAGTGCAGGCAGTTTACTATACAATACTTATGATGTACCTCAGGTGGTAACCCTCTCCACAACGTCTTTTTCACAAGCTCTTCCAGAGTAATTTCTTCCCTTTGTTCTTAAACAGTCAGAACCTGTGTACTTAAACAGAGTCTTCCTCTGTAGCAACTAGGCATGCCGAGTCTGACATATCTATTTTAAAACTAAAATATGCTTTTAGCATTACTCTGCCCAACCTGCCTGGCATGGATAAATGCTACTCTTCTGTTGCTTCCCTTTCTTGTTCCAATGCAGAGGAAGAGCACTTGTTTGAGGAATTGGAAAGGAAAGGGAAGAGAGAGGAACACTTAGAAAAAGAGAAAGAAAAACAAAAAGATTGTGTGTTCAAAAAGTATGTCTTAGACTTTCTACCTGCTGCATTAAGGATCTGTCTATAGAGAAACACAATTGTATTCTATGTAAACAGACCTTTGCCCCTCAAGAAAGTATGGCATTTATTAGTACATTTACACTGACACATCAAGTCTTTTTATGAGGAATGATAGTGGATGGTAAAACCAAAACAAGTTTTCCGGCAATCATTTGAATTGGCAATCATTCCATCCAGAGGTTTCTTTTATATGATAAAGACTTTGTGTGATCCTCCAGCTCTCTAAGCACCATTGAGACTCCTATTTGTGCTAAATGCTGGTCCGAAGCAGCCAGAAGATCGTGCCTTAAATGGGAAAGTCATGCCCAATTTAATTATTTAATAGGGATATGTATTCATTTTAGTTATTATTAATAACTAAGATGAAAAGTCATTTTAGTATTAGTTATAATAACTAAAACGAATGGGTTAATAACTAAAAATGAATCAATTATTCATTATTAGCTCTGCTCTGACTGATGCATGCAGGGCTATAGCACATGCCATGGCTCCAGTCTGTCTGTGACTTCCTGTAAACAAAAGTTCAGAAGGGGGGGTCAGAAGGGAGGGGGTGTCATGGGGGAAAGAAGAGGAAAGCAAATGCAGGGATGCAAGGGCCAATCCTCAGAGGGGGTACCACCGTCCCGCCTTTCTCCCTCTCAGGAATCACCCTTCGGTGTTAACAGCCCCTCAGGAACTTAATAGGACTTTCCTCCTATATGAAGGCAACCCGGATCATCATGGGGGGGGGGGTAAGAGGGGGTAGCGTGACTTCTGTTCCATGTATACACACTCGACTGGGGAAAATATGAGAACACACTCACACTGAAATCCACCAGTGGGGGAGGGCAGGGGGTCCAGGGACATATGCAGGGGGTCACTCACATAGTTTACAAATCACATGGGAAGTCACTCCTAGGTGCTGGGTGGCAGTGGTAGTATAGGGTCAAAGCCCTCACCTAGTATGGTGCACACATACACACACTCTCACACTTACTTGCTCACTCACCCAGTAACTCTCACACTCACTTGCTCGCTCACCCAGTCACTCTCATACTTTCTCCTTATATACTTAGCTCTCAGGGTCTTTGCTTGCAGATTCAAGCAACAGGGGGCCAGTCTCTCCCAAGATCACCGTCAGGGCACTGCAGTACCGCCAGCGGTATTTATAGCTGTGGCTGAGTGGGTTCCACCCTTGGACGCTCTTCTTGATGGCAGGGATCCACCCAGGTGTGCTGAATGCCAGTGCACATCCAGTTGCCTGGGCACCACAGCATTGCAGCATCCCATCACCCAACAACAGGGCTCCCATGACTCCCTTCCTCACGCAGCTCGGAGGGTGCCCCACCCCACATTGCCGGAGCTGACAATAGGGTTGCGTTCTCACCTGTGGCGGCAGTGGCAGCAGCGGGAGGGTTCAGGGAAGATGCGGCAGTGCCGAAGAGTTAGCCGACGGGAAAAGAGCTGGTGTGAATGGGGATCTTCCACGGCTTCTCTTGCATATGTCAGGGTGCAAAATCCTTCCCTGACATGCACAAGAGACACCACAGCAGATCCCCGTTCGCACCGGCTCTTTTCCTGTCGGCCGGCTCCTCGGCGCTCCTACGTCTTCCCTCACCCAGGGCTGTCCCTGCCACTAGGCAGACATAGGAGGCTGCCTAGAGCAGCAGATTGGGGGGGAGCGGCGGGTGGCAGGGAACTTTTATTTTTTTAAAACTTCATGGCACCCTACTGAACAAGAGGAGCCCGAGCAGCAGCAGCATCGCACCCAAACTGCAGCACAGCATGGTCCCTCCGGGGTGGCTTGGGGGCAGGGAGTCACACATTTCCCCTTCCCGCCTGGCCCCTAGCCTATTGACATTCCGGCGAGGTAGTAGATAGTGGTTAAATTGTGCGAGATGATCTGGATGTGTTTCCACATTATGAGTCCTTTGAAGGTCTGCACTGCAGGGCTAACTAGATAGCCCTCAGCTCCAGTAAACTGATATGCAAGGTACGTTCTATTGGAGACCAGAGCCCCCATGTCGTGAGACTATTACAATGAGCTCCACAGCCATCCAAGGATGCATCTATCATAATGGATATTGTGGGGTCTTGATGGTATAACGGGACATCAACGAGAACATTTTCTGGAGATGTCCACCAAGAAAGGGCGTGTAACACCCTGTGTAGGATCATGAGTTTGTGGTTCATGTTGTCTATTCCAGGTAGGTAATGATCCCTCATCCAATACTGAAGAGGGCGTAGTCTGAGTTTCATGTAGGGTGTTACAGTTGTTGTCGATGCAAGGAGCCCTAGTAGTCAGAGAAAGAAGTGTACTGGCCTTCTTGGACCCAGTTGATTAACCATGTGAGTAATAGCCTGGAATCGCTCCTGTGGTAAGAAGGCTCTCTCCTTGGTAATATCTATGACAGCCCCTATGATCTGCCCAGGTTGTAGTTTTGATTTTTTTCTAATTTATGAGACCGAATTCATCTAGAAGTGTAATTGTAATGTCCATGTGATCACATGGAACATCTGCCAAAGAAGCTGTGATGAGCCAGTTGTCCAAATGCTCCTGTCTTCCGAAACTGTGCCACTACAGGGGTCATACATTTTGTGAATACCCTAGGTACTGTAGAAAGTGCAAAATGAAGGATGGTCTATTGATAACAATGGCCTCCTGTAAGAAAATGAAGATACCTTCTGTGAGATGCTCTAATCCTGCTATGAAAATATGTATCTTTGTGGTCAAGTACTATGAGTCAACAGTGTCACTGTAGGGCTGGGAGGATTGTTGCCAGGGAAGTCATAGGAAATATAAATCTCTGCACATACTGGTTAAGGTGTCTGAGATCCAGGATGGGTCTCATGCCACCATCCTTCTTATCTAAAAGGAAATATTTTGAGTAGAAATCCCATTGCATTCTTAGGGGAGATAGATCCTCGATGGCCCCCTTTTGTAGACGTTGAGTGACTTCTTCCTGTTGGGCTGTCTTGTGATTAGAGTCCTTTAAGAAGGACAGGGGTGGGGGAAGGGATTGAAACTGGATGCAATATCCCTTTTTGACAATTTCTAGCAACCATCTGTCTGAAGTGATGGTGGTCCAAACTGGATAGAATGGTGACAACCTGTCTTTAAAGTGATGGTTGGCTCGTATGATGCACTTGACCTCCTTCAAATCAAACTCGTGACCGAGACCCTGAGCCCTGAGTTTGAGTGAGTTTGCCTCTGTTTTGACCGCTGTTTTGGGTAGCACCTGTGGTTTGGCTGGTACTATTGTTGTGGGATATACCTTCTGATATGGAACTATGGATGATGCTGATGTATGTCAGCATAGCAGAAGGTCTGTGTGGTCTTCTAGGCATTTGGCGGATAACCCCTGTGCTCTGGCTGTCTGACATGCTTCTTTTATTTTTTGCAGGGTGTCATCTGTCTGCTTGGAGAATAACCCTTCCCCATCAAACAGAAGGTCTTCAAGCCTAGCTTTGTTCTCTGGTGCGAGTAGGGTTGATTGTAGCCAAGCATGATGATGTGTAGTTATAGCTTCTGTGATTCCTCTAACTGCGCAATCAGCTATATGCATAGCTGAAGTAAGCTGGAACTTTTCTAACTGTGAAACTTCACTTTGTGGAGATTGTAACTCTGCTTGATTTTCAGCTGCTGCAACCTTGGCCCAGAGTGCATGTTGATAAGAAGCCATGGCAGCTACATTGTTTTCTGTCCTCAAGGGAAGGGTGGTTGCTGAAAAGGACTTACATCCTAGTGTGTTCAGGCGGCCACTCTCCTTATCTGAAGGGGTAGTCTTCACAAATCCTGCCTGCAGTTTTGAAGTATCTGCCGCCATCACCATCAAATTTGGCGCTGGGTGGTGGGTGAACATACTTGTGGAGTGAGGTACAAGATGAAGTGCATTAGCGAGCTTGCTGATGGGAGGTGTTTGAAAGGGTTCCAAAAGCTCCTTGAATAGTGGTTACACAGTTTGATCTGTATCCCCACCAGCCAAAATACCAAAGACTAGTTCCGATGGTGTCTTAAGAAATATCTCTGCTGGTATCTGTGGTAGGACTAAAGTCAGGGTTTTTTAGCATGTTCTGGAAGTTTTTGACATTTTCAGTTGCTAGCATTGCTGCAGAATCAGAGATATTATCGCTAGAAGCAGGAAGAGCCGTATCATCCTGTGGAACAGGAGGAAGAGACTGGCTATCAGAAACCTCCGCCATTGCTGTTGCATCATGTTCTTGTTGCTGGATTAGCGCTTTGAGGAGGGGAACCTGAGAGAATTGTGTTTGATTTTTGCATTGTCACCTGAATTGAGCTTGTGATGTTTAAGTTGGAGCTTCTGCAGGTGCCAGTTGCGCAGATTCAGCCTGTAAGGTGGATGGTTGTGCTTGAGGTACCATCTGCTTCCACTTGCACTTCTTTGTCTTGGAAGGTTGGATGTGAGGGAGAGGCTTGTGCCCTCTGCAATGTTTTCTGAGGGAAGTGTGTGCAGTTCTCTCTTGGGAGGAAGAACTACTGTCAGAGAAACTGACATGCTCCTGATTGTGACCAAAGTATATGTCCTGTTTGGACTCCCTGGAGCCAAGGGTAGCAGGATGTAGAGCTACTACAACAATCGCAATTAGGAATGTGCAAACGCGGTTCGGAAGTTCGGAGTTCAGATCGAACTCGAATAGTTTGGTCGACCGAACCGAACTTTCAAACCGAACTCGAATTCGACTGAACTGTTCGGTCAAATTCGAACCAGTTCGGAAGGCAAAAAACCCTGGTTTTGAATGTACAAACTCGGTTCAGAAGTTCAGAATTCGACCGAACTCAAATAGTTCGGTCGACCAAACCGAACCTTTGAACCGAACTCGATTTTTGAACTGAACCAAACTGAATTTACAAACTCGGTTCTGTTTGCACATCCCTAATCACAATGCTCTGCGTTATAAGGGGGGGCCCATGGTTGAGGCCAGTGACATCCATATGGGTTCTTGCATATAATGCTTGGTTCTTGCATATAATGCTGATTCAGTGCCAGCAAGTAGCACTGGTCAGGTACAGGTATGCTGTTGTAGGGGTCCTATCATAGAAATGGCCAGGATGGAGAATGTTCCTGGCCGAAGAACAGTGCTGACTGAGTATGCTCAAAAGAGGGATACCACTCCCCGCAGTGCCTCTTCTCAGCAGTACTGCAGTGCTTTCTCTCTGCGGTACCAGGGATTTCCCTTGAAGAATGTCCCAGGGGGAAATCACCGTGGGTAGCGAATGCAGTTGTTGCTGGCCGCACCGGAGGCACAGCACACTTTTCAGTTAGGATCAACATAGCTGGTGCCACAGCATGCCATTCTGTATGAGTCGGTGCCACAGACCGGGCAGGACTGGTGTTTTGGTGGACGGCTCTTCTAAACAAGTTGAGGAGGATCTGTGCCACTTTGTCTTTTCTTAGGCTGCATGGCCTGGGTGCCTCACTGGTATTAGTGCTGGAGAATGGTATAACCAGCTCCTTCCTGTAGTTTGACAGAATTTGGGCTGGAGGTAAGAGCTCTGGGTGGGTGATCTCTGTTAACGGCCCCAATGCAGCATGTGACATTGAGGGCTGATGCATTTAATAAAAATCCCCTGAGATCTGGGGAATAATTTCACCCTGCATGAGCTGACCCTGATTAGATGATGTGCCCTGCATGGACTCATGCTGAATTTTCATCTCTCTCATTTTATCTCCTGAGGGTTCCCGCTGCTTGTCACTTGCCTGTTTCTTTGGCAGCAGATTAGCTCCCAATGTGGAGAGATGCTTCTCTGCAGGCTTAAGGGTCTTTTCTGTGAGGAGTTCTTGTAGCTGCCTTTTTCTGTTGATTATGGTTCTGGTTTTAAGAACTTCACAGGCATCACAGCCCTTTTTACTGTGGCTTTCCCCTAAGCATAGGAAGCATTTTTTCATGTCTTTCTGAGACAGGGAACGTGGTGGCACAGGATATACACCACTTGAAGGTCTGTCTCCTGGGGGAAGCCATAGCCCTGGAGGGCTGAGGGAAAGCCTATCTAATTCCTAACTAGATAATCTATATAACACAAAAACTAAGAAAACTACTACTAACATATAGTTAAAAATAGATTTATATATTTAGTATTTTTTTCATATAAAGAGACTGTTAAGCTATCAGAAAGAGCAAGCTGTTCCTTATGCCAGTTCAGTAAAAGGAACTTGTGGTTAGGTTCCTCCCCCTCCTTTTATACCCTCTCTCTCCCAAAGGAGGGGGCTGAGAGGAGGGGTTAGGAGCAGGAATCTTCCAGAATACTCTAGATGGATGATTCAGTCAGGGACTGCTATTAGTGTGACAAGAAATCTGATGTCAACCACGTAGTCATGTGATCCCATCACGGAGTCACTTTTTTCAATTCAATTCACCTTTTATTTGCATCCTGCTCTCTCTCGCCCATGGCGACTCGAGGCGGCTAACAACAAAGGTAGAACATACAAAATGATCATAACAACTATAATTCAATACAGAAAACATAACCCAATAACCCCGCAGTTATCACAATATATCATAATCATAATCTTTCATCATCAACCTATTGTTCTATCCTGCTGCCACCAGGGAAGAACCAACACGGTTTCAGCCCAGACTCCTGCTCCCACCAGGAGAAGGGGCCCAACCTCGCTCCAATTCACAATAATATGTAACAATATTCATTATTCAATATATAACAATAACTCACATATCTATCAATACAGAACAACCCAGTCCTACCACAATAATAACCCCTCCCCATCCCTTCCCCTGCTGCCACCAGAGGTCATTACTAGGAGAAAAACCTCCCCCTTCCTCATAGCTACCCTCTTCATACATATCCTGTTACCCTGTCCCACTCCCCCCTTTTACCCTGGGGGATCCGGGGGATCTGGAACAGCAGCAGTGGCACGGGGAACAGCTCAGCAGGATCGGTGGCAGTGACATCACAGGCGGCTCCCAAGAACTCCCAGCCTGATGGAAAAGTGAGTCTTGCTGCATCACCCTGCAGGTGGCTCCCTTTTATACCCCCCCAGGTCCACTTCCGGGTCTCTATCAAGCCGGGGGGATGGGGGAGGGTCACGTCAGGGCACCCTAACCTGGGTGCACTGGCTTCCTGGCTCCCCCAACCCCCGGTACTAACTGTCCTGATGTTTTTCTCCCCACAGGTGTTCAGCAGGGGATCCAGAACAGCGGCAGTGGCACGGGGAACAGCTCAGCAGGATCGGCAGCAGCGACATCACAGGTGGCTCCCAAGGACTCCCAGCCTGATGGAAAAGTGAATCTTGCTCACTTGAAGAAGAATACAGATTATCCATTCAGCATCCATCACCTCTCAGTTTTCCCTCACCCCATCGTGTACAGAGCCTGTGGCCTGAGAAATGTTGTTCCCCTACACTATTCCTGAGAAATGTTAGTCCCCATCACAAGGCAAGTCCATGGTGCACAATTGTTACTTTTCAACCTTGTCATCAAATACACACCACCTAGGGTGCCTTGCTAATGACTCACTATATTTAAAGTGCTGCATACTACCGCATACATACCTCCCTCCTCTTTGGATCTCTTAGCTTGGCTGCCAAGTAGGTTGGCTTGCATGGGGAGCAAGTTAAGGTGGGAGCATACACACAGAGGTACATCACTGAGCACCCCATACAAAAGAAGACGCAGACACACTACACATGCTCACAGTTGTAGAACCAAGCACTTGTCTCCGCTGTTGTTTAATATCTATATGCAGCCCTTTGGGGAGGTTGTGAGAGGGTTCGGGGTGCGATGTCACCAGTATGCTGATGACACTCAGCTGTACCTCTCCTTTTCTACTGACCCAGACCCTGCTATCTCGTTGCTATCCCAATGTTTGGAGGCCGTGGCGGATTGGATGCGGCTGAGCAGACTGAAGCTCAACCCAGATAAGACGGAGGTGATGGTGGTGGGGAGGGCGAAGGGGGTGGTGGCCCCCCTAGTTGGGGGGGTTCGCCCTCCTGTAGCTCAGCAGGTTCGGAGTCTGGGGGTAGTATTGGACGCAGACCTGCGTCTGGAGCGGCAGGTGGAGGCAGTCGCTAAGGCTGCCTTCCGCCAGCTTTATCTTGTGCGTAGGCTGCGTCCGTATGTCTCTGGCCCGGACCTGGCCTCCCTCATCCATGCCTTTGTCACCTCGAGGCTCGACTACTGCAACGCGCTCTACGTGGGGCTTCCCTTGTTCTTGGCTCGGAGGCTGCAGCTGGTGCAGAATGCGGCGGCTCGTCTTCTTACGGGGACGGGTCGCCGGGAGCACATTACACCGGTGCTCCGAGCTCTGCACTGGCTGCCGATAGTGTGCCGGGCCAAGTTCAAGGTCCTAGTGATGATCTATAAAGCCCTACACGGTCTCGGCCCCTCATACCTTAGGGACCGCCTCGCCCTTCGCGCCCCAGAGCGGCTCCTGCGGTCTGCCGGGGGTGCCTTCCTGGAGGTCCCCCGTGTTAAGCGGGGGGCCACGATGGAGAGGGCATTCTCGGTAGTGGGACCGTGGCTGTGGAACTCCCTTCCGGAGGAAGCTCGCCTGGCCCCATGCCTTTTAACATTTCGGCGAAACTGTAAGACCTGGCTGTTTGCCCAGGCCTTTGGGAGGGAGGGTGGGTAGGGAGGTTTTAGTCCGCTACCCATTTGTTTTGTGGATTTGGTTGTTTTCTAGCCCTGTTAATATTTAAAGTATTTATGATTATTTTAAATTGATTTTATTGTATTTTATTATTGTATTTTAATGATGGAAGCTGCCCCGAGCTGCGTTGCAGGAGGGGCGGGGTAAAAATTTATAAAATAAAAAATAAAATAAATAAATAATACACACACACAAAGAGCCTTAAGTATCAATTTCTGTGCATTGTCTTGACTATACATTTCCATATATTTTGGTGCATAGTTGATTTTGGCTGAGACTTAACTGCTGTCTTAAACTGGTAGGTTTTTTGTTTATGGAATTCCCCTGCTTTTTGTTAGTGCCATGTGCAGTACATTTTTTCAGCTGCCGCTCTATGAAACTGAGTTTGAACAGATGGCTCAAGTATGGATTGGTGCCAAACTACTAGGGTGGCAAAGACACCATGTATCCATGCTGGGTCCCTCTCAGTGCACTATCAGTGGCTTTCCAAGAGGTTTCAGCTTGTGCCTGAGAGGAGAACTATACGTGTAGCCAAAATGTCTGCAATAGTGAGGATGGGGGAGGGTTTAGATGGCAGCAGATGGGTGTTTACTTGGTGTGGGTCCCCCATCCACTCACCATCCACTCATGCCCTCACATGGAGCAATCTGGCTTTTCCATAGGGTGGGAATGGCTGGAGATGCATGGGTCATGGGAGCATGTGCCCACCCACTGCCACTTGTAAATGGGTGTCACCACACATGTTCACTGGGTGAACCTGCGTGGTACCATCTCATCTAGAAATAGTCTGTGTATGTGTCTGTGTGTGTGTGTCTGTCTGTCTGTCTGGAAGATCTGTGTGCGCAGTGCTGGCAGGGCTCTTTGTGTGTAGTTCTGGGAGGTCTGTGTGCATGTGTGTGGTTCTGGGTTGTGTATCTCTGTATGTGTAGTGCTTGGAGGTATGTATGTGTGTTTAGTGCTGGTTTGTACATCTGTGTGTGTGTGTGTGTGTGTATGTGTGTGTGTGTAGTGCTGGAAAGTTTGTCTGTGCGTCTGTGTGTGTAGTGCTGGGAGCTGCGGTCTGTGTGTGTGTCTGTGTATTTCTGGGAGCTGGGGGTCTGTGTGTGTAGTGCTGGGAGGTGTGTGTGTAGTGGTTTGCCTCTGTGTGTGTAGTGTTTGGAGGTGTGTGTGTGTGTGTGTGTGTAGTTCTGGGTTGTGTATATGCTGTCTCTTATACACATCTAGATGTGTATAAGAGACAGGTGTGTGTGTGTGTGTGTGTGTGTGTGTGTGTGTGTGTGTAGTTCTGGGTTGTGTATATGTGTGTTTGTAGTGCCTGGGAGTTTGTGTGTGTTTCTCTGTGTGTGTAGTGCTTGGAGGCGTGTAGCGTGTGTCTGTATAGTGTTGGGAGGGGTGTGTGTGTGTGTATTGCTGGGGTGTGTGTGAAGTGCTAGGAGGTGTCATGTTTGTGTGAATGCACATTGTTGGGTTGTGTGTCTGTGTGTGTAGTGTTGGGAGGTGTGTGTGCTGGGTGGTGTGTGTGGGTAGTGCTAGGTGAGGTGTGTATGTATTTGTGTGTATGTGTGTAGTACTTGGAGGTCTGTGTGTGTGTGTGTGTGGTTCTGGGAAGGGTGTGTGATGGAAGAGGTGTGTGTGTGTAGTGATGGGAAGGTTACAGACAGGGATGTGGGGGAGGAAAGCAGTTTGTACAGCTTAAAGAGAAAGACAGGGATGTGGGTTTAAAGACCAACTTTGTGAAAAGTCTGCAGCAACAGCTCATCCATGCCAGATATATGAAGGCTGAGTATGGATCTTTCATTTTAGAAGGGCCTGTACTTAGAGGGGGGACACGAAACAATGGGGTGCACTAGACCAGGAGCTGTCACAGAGAGAGCTGGAGAATGCTCCCTTGTGGTTCCAGTCTATCCAATCAGTAGTTTTCTCTAGGCATGGGCGAACAGATCGCGGTCCGTGTTCGGCCGTTCGGTTCGGCCGCGATCGGTTCGTGTGTTCGCGTTCGGCCGTTCGGTTCGGCCGCGTTCGGTTCGTGTGTTCGTGTTCGGTCGTTCGGTCGTACCTCGCGTTCGTGTTCGCCCGTTCGGTTCGGTCGTTCGTGTCTCGGCTGTTCGTGTTCGGTTGTTCGGGCAGGTCATACGTTCGTGTTCGGCCGTTCGGTTCGTTCGCCAT
>QEPC01005822.1:9705895-9747228 GCA_003113815.1 Sphenodon punctatus
GGGGACGGGCCGCCGGGAGCATATTACACCGGTGCTCCGAGCTCTGCACTGGCTGCCGATAGCGTGCCGTGCCAAGTTCAAGGTGTTGGTGATGATCTATAAAGCCCTACATGGTCTCAGCCCCTCATACCTTAGGGACCGCCTCACCCTTCGCACCCCAGAGCGGCTCCTGCGGTCCACCAGGGGTGCCTTCCTGGAGGTCCCCCGTGTTAAGCGGGGGGGCACGATGGAGAGGGCATTCTCGGTGGTGGGGCCGCGGCTTTGGAACTCCCTTCCGGAGGAGGCTCGCCTGGCGCCTAGCCTATTAACATTCCGGCGTAGTTGTAAGACCTGGATGTTCGCCCAGGCCTTTGGGAGGGAGGGGTAGTGGAATGTTTTAGTTCCCCCACCTATTTATATTTACATTGATTTTTTTTGCCCTGTTTAATATTTTAATATGGTGTTTTTATAAATTTTGAAAAATTTTATTGTATGTTTTGATATTGTAAGCCACCCCGAGCTGCATGGCAGGAGGGGCGTAGTAGAAATTTATAAATAAATAAAATAAATAAATAAATAAAAAAATATCTGCCGAAAATGGCGCTTCCACAATTAGTGGTATGGCATGGCAGAGGCTTTCATTCTGCTACTTCCACAGTTCCGCTAATTTCATTCTGCTACTTCCACAGGCTACACAAATAGTAGAAACATGCCATTTCCGTTACTTCCACCATTCTGCCAGTGCCACGAAATAGCGGAACAGCGGTTTTCCGACAGTTTCCAACGATTCTGCAATTTTTCCGATAGTTTCCGAATTTGCAGAATGTCGGTGGAATTAGCAGAATGTCGGTAGAAAAGACACGGTGTGGCGTGGGCAATTCCGAAATGGCGAAATGGAATCGCGGCACGGTAACAGCTGTTGCCACATCAGCCCTAGTCAGGAGAAACCTGTCCAGAATGCACATCCTGAACCCCAAGTCACTGTGTTAATCTGTGCATGAGGGGAGGAGAGTGAATATCAGCTCTCTCCTCTTGCACAGGATTGCACAATGGTGCAGGCAGTGGAAATTGAGCTCACAGGGAGCAAAGGGGAATTGTGCCCCTCAGGGCTCCTAACTGGGAGGTTTGGTGGAGACTTCCCAGGAGACATGGGGATCCTTCAGGGAACCTCTCATAGGAGGGTTAGCCTGCTCCATACCTAAACCTCCCACAGTCTCTGGAGGGCTTTCCTCCCACCTTCTAGTTTCCTCCTTTCCTTCCTGCTGGGGCAGGGATGGGAAGAAGTGGCGGTGATTTAAAATTCCCCCCAGGTGCCTGGGGGAGATCTACATGCTGAGCAGGTTGCAGACCTGTTAATTGGGGGAGAACAGAGTGAGTGGGGAAGTGACATAGAAAAAAACAATTATCTCTGAAATTAATAACTTAAAGAGAAATGTGTGTAAGAGAGGGGAGCTGAGACAAGCTGTTTTTGATTTTTCCAGATCTCTCTCCCCCTCCTCCTTCCCCCCATGGTTCTGCGGAGGGGCTTGGGCAGTTCAGGAGGTGATGCCCAGTGTCAGTGGGAAAGGGGGAAATCGGATCCACTTCTCCTGTGTGCAGGGCAGCACCTCCTGAAGCCTGCATGCATTTTGAGGCTTGCAGAGCCATTTGTGGGGGACAGAGTGGATCCGAGATCTCTCCCCCCCCACCCCATGCATGGATCTGCAGAGGTGCAGAGCCAGTTCAGGAGGTGCTGTCCTGCCCATAGGAGAAGCAGAGCAGAGTCCCACTCTCAGCAGCTACTGAAGCTCACATGCACTTGGCAGCTTGCAGAGATTTTGGTGGGTGAGTGGGAGTCAGGGATCTGAGATCTCTCCCCTCCCCACCACACGTGACTCTGTAGAGGGGATAGGCAATTCAGGAAGTGTTGCCCTGTCTTGTGCAGGGGGATCTGTCCCCAAACCCCTCAAGCTGGCACGGAGGGTGGTTTGGGTATGGAGGGGCTGGGGAGCCTATGGGATCCAATCCTACTGCTCCCTGATGCTTTGCAGCTTCCTTCAGCTGGGTTGTCAATTTAACCCAACTTTTGTGTTAGGCAGCTACAGTGCATCAAGGAAGAGTAGGAATGTCGTTTGGGAACTGCAGGGTAGGGATGTGTGAACCCCCGAGAGTTTGGGGTTCGGCTGAACCCAAAACTGTTCAGGGGTGAACCTGTTCAGGTGGGGAGGGCAGTTTTCCCTCCCCCCTCCATGCTGCATGGGTGGAAGGGGTGACGGGGAGCCACACTGCCCAGCCTCTGTCTCTTATACACATCTAGATGTGTATAAGAGACAGCCTTAGGGATTGCCCTACCTGCTGGTGCTGGTGCTCTGGCCCCAGATCCAGTGGTGGCAGTGGCGGTGGCAGCAGCGGCGGATCTGGTGGCGGCAACACTCTGGAGTGCTTCAGGCCACTACTAGGCCTTCTGGCTAAAACTGGAAGGCCTAGTAGAGGCCTGAAGTGCTCCAGAGCGCCACCATCGCCAGACCCACTGCCACTGCCACTGCTGCCACAGGACCCGGGGCCAAGGCGCCAGCACCACCAGTTAGGTCAGGTTCTGGGCTCAGCAGCAGTGGCAGCAGCGATGGCAGGTACGACGGGTCCCAGCCTGCAAAATGCCTGGCCAAACTAGGTTTACATTTCTTCCAAAAGATGAGCAGGCTTGGGATTTGGTGATCCTCTTAGGGGAGGGAGTTCCATTGTGGAGCAACTGCCGAGAATGCCTCCCTGCATTCCCCTGCTTTATACATTAGGGTTGAAATGAAGTCTTTGGAAAACTCCAGAATTCGGTAAATATTATGGTATTTGGTTTGGGAATTCTAAAGTTCCAAGGAACAAGGCCGTTATTCAGAAAACTTTGGAAACTTCGGAAATCACTACATGCATGGGGGGCTCGTGGACAGTTGAGCTTCCCTTCTTCTGGAAATGAAACTTAGTGCCATATTTCATAGGAAGGGGTTGTGGGAGGGGACAGTTGAGCGATGGTAAGTCAGATTGCAAGTTTGATTGGCTAGCAAGCTAGATGGCAAGCTTTTGACTGACTGGCAAGGCCACTTCCCCCTCACCTGGTCTGTTCAAGTTACCAGTATCACAGTACCAATGCCATGCAAAGAGCGTGCCCCTGGGTGGTGACAGGGTGGTGAATGTCTGGTATCTTAATTTTGTGACTGTTGGGGCCTGGGCTTGCTGTCTTTTGGTGGGATTTATTTTTCCATGAAGTTGCAGACTGTTTTGCAGGATTGTTATATTCTTCTTGAGATAATTAGGGTTATACAATTAGTTTTCATTATTTTGATAATGATTTTGATTATTTTCCAATTTGCATGAAACCAAGGAATATTATGTCCCTCCACAAGATTACCAATCCTGCCAAATTTCAGAAAAATTGGAGAAAGGGTCTTGATGTTATAAGCCATTAACTTGAAAATGCATTCAAGCTGAAACATTTCATATTCCATCCTGTTTACAAGACATTTGGCAGAAATGTATCCCACACCTTACCTGTCATCTCTGTCAAACTACAGGAAAATTTGATAAAGGGCCCCAATTAAAAGCAATTGAAGTTGTCCCCTTGAAGACCATTATTTAGATAAATAGCAGCACATGCAGTGCCAGTCAGAGGAAGACACCTGGCATGGCAGGAGTAGGGAGACTGTAAGAGGGAGGATGGGGAGCAACCCAACAGACTGACAGACACATTCACTGGTCACTTAGTGCATGCTTCCAGCTTTACAGGACCAATTGGTGGTGGCTTCGAGGTGGGCATAGGGGGCGGCCCTGAGGTGGGCATAGAAGGGACATAAATGGGACTTTGGGGATAGCATCCCAGAAATCAGGAGACATGATTTACACATCCAGCCTGTCCAAGTATCATCACAATCATATTCTGCAGCACTGTGACAGAGGACAAAAAATAATCTCTATCGGCTTGTTCCTAAACAGATGCTTCCAACTTCCCAGTAACAAATGGGGCCAAGACGTTGGGATGATCACAGCACAGAATGAGGATATTTGGTTGACATTTCCGCTGGCCAATTGGCATCACAAACAGATCTTATACCATAGTGACATGTAAGAGAATCCCTGGCATTGGCTCATTCTCTGCATATGCTGTGCAGGCTTATAAAATTGGGACCCTTTATTACATCTTTATGATATTTGGCAGAGATGATCCTGAAGCTGTGAGATACAGGGTAATTTCAGATGTGACGTGCCTTTTGGCCCACCATGCTGAACCCCATACCCCATCGCAGATCCTGGTCCATGATCAGACCGGCTGTCCTTTAGACATGCTGGCCTGATCGCAGAGGGATATTGGGCAGGGGACGGGGCGGCATGACATGAAGCCACTCAGCCCCGCCCACCCCCGAACTCCACTGGCTGCTGTCCTTTGGGAGACGGCCGGGCGCAGCAGCCAATCAGGCCGCTGCGCCCGATCCCATCCCATGGTTGGGACCTGATTCTGGGATGGGGCTGGCAAACAGTCATTCATCGTGGTCATTGCCAGCCCCATCCTGGATCTTGGCCAACCTAACCATGGTTCTGGAGGTGAGACTGGCCTCACCTCCAAATTTGTGGTCAATTTGATCCCGACTGGGTGTTCACTGTGGTGAACATCTGGCTGGGAGCAAATAGACGTTCACGGGATCAAAGCCACCACCCTGAATCCACTGTGATTCAGGGTGGTTGACTGTGATCCCGTACTGTCTGAAAATACCCACAGTCCTGCCAAACGTCATGTAAACTGGTTGGACTACAGAGTTGTTACAGTCAGACATACATTTCTACGTTAATTGCTTATACCACCAGGACCCTTTATCCAATCCTTCTGAAAATTAGCACAGTTAGTAAACATAGGAAGGGGTATAAACTTGCCATCTTTCATCCACATTAGATGGGAGACAACGAAGGTACAGCCATGAATGTATATGCAGATTTTTGTAAAATAACACAATTAAACTGCTTATAAAATTGGATTCCTTTATCCAATCATTCTGAAATGTGGTATACTTAATGCCTTCCATTGTAGATACAATCCTTCAAAGTGTCATGAAAATATAATGAAAAAATAAAAAAAGCTACACCAAAAATGTGTTTTCCATTTAAACCAATGAAAATTGAAAATGAAAGCAAAAACGAAAATGAAATTTTGATATTTTTGAAAACAAAAATGACAGATTTAAATAAGGGAAATGAAAAACAATAACAAAAAACTACATGGATCCCTGGTGCACACGTCTAGAGCTAATGTCCCTTGTTAGCCTGCATTTTTGTGCACTGCTTGGTTGGCATAATGATTAAAGTGGGTGCACTCACTGCTGGTGGTGGGCCATGCTGTGGGTACACTACTGTTGTTGTTTGTTTTATTTCTGCAAGCAGTTGCACTTTTGTGGGGTTATCTTCTGGAGCAATTGTCCCACTCTTGATAGACTGCTTTTCTGGGTAGTGTTTTTCTGGGAAGTGCTTTTTTGTGGGTTCAAGAACTTTGCAACAACTTTCCAAAGTTTCCACATTTTTTCGAGGTCTGGAATTTTGAGTCTGAATTCTGAAACTTTGGAAACAGTGCCAAAGGGCTGCTGAGTACTCGGTCCAATTATTCAGAATTTCAATATTCAGCCCGAGTACTCAGAAGTACTATTCAGTACAGTCCTAATATAAACCTCACGGGCAGTTGGTACTTGTAGTAGGTCATCCCCGGATGATCTCAGAGGATGTGATGGACCATAAGGGAAAAGATGGTCTTTCAGATAGATACCTGGGGCCCAAGTTGTTTAGGAATTTATTGGTCAAAACCAGCACCTGGAATCACGCCCAGAAAGCTATTGGCAGCCATTGCAGACTCCAGAGCACTGGTGTAATGTGCTTCCGGTGACCCACCTCTGACAGAAGGCAGACCACCACGTTCTGCACCAAAGGCAGTTTCCAAACAGTCAACAAGGGCAGTCCCACATAGAGCGCATTGCAGTAGTATAGCCTCGAGGTTACAAAGACATGGATGACAGTGGCCAAATCCAAGTCTGACAAAAAAGGTTGCAGCCTACTCACCGCATGAAGTTGTTAAAAGGCACTCCTCACCGCCGCTGCAACCTGGTCATCCAGGTGCAGCACTGGATCCAGGAACACTACAAGCCTATGAACCTGAATGACCAAAGGGTCAGATGAAAAAGAAAGATAGCATTGGGTGTTATCAGCATAATGATAGCACTTCACTCCAGATCTCCTTATGATCTTGTCCAGGGGCCTCGGATACATCTTGAACAGTAGTGGGGACAAGATGGAACCCTCCAGCACTTCACAAGCAAGCTCCTGCAGAGATGATGAGCTATCATCTGTCATCAGTCTCTGGATCCTCCCATCCAGGAATGAGTAGAACCATTCAAGAGCAGTCTTGCACACCCTCACCAAGTCCCACAGCCATGTCAACAATGTCCTATTGTCAACTGTATCAAAGGCCACTGAAAGATCTCACAGGATCTCACAAAGAGATCTAACAAAGATCTAACAGGATACAATTTCCACTGTGCTACTTTGAAAATCAGTACAAGCGTCATAGGCTGAGTAAGAGTTGAGGAAGAAAAGGGTTCATATCATGGATCGGTGCCAGGGATCCATCTCCCTGTCCTTGAGTGCATGCCCTTATCTCCACTTCCTTTTCCTGAGCGCACTCCCCACTCCTGATGTATAGATATATTTTGGAAATACAACATTATTAATGAATGTTCCTGGCTCTTCTGTTTGTGATACAGTTCTGATGATGGAGTGATGGCGTACAAGATTACCATAATCCAAGCTTGTGAATCCTTCATCTTTATAAGACAGGCACTGAGCACTATTCTAGAAAAGAAACTTAGAGCAGCTTTGAGGCTGCTGTAAATCTCAGCATCTTGATGGCTCCATTGATGGTGATCCCTGATGGCTGTGATGGTGGCTGGTAGTTAAAACACTTGGGTGTTGAAGCACCCCAGTGACACTTTTCTGTGCTCTTAGTGAATGCTTAAAACTATTTCTGAATGTCAAAAGCAAGCAGACTGGAGGATCAGGATCTTGTCCAATGTGCACTGATTTTTGACCTTCTTTATGGAAACATCCATTCTAGGATTATTTTCTTAACTAGCATTCAGAAGAGCACTCAGTTTCATCTGATCAGAAATACAAGTTGTTTTGAAGCAGAAAGACGCTGCCCTTTATGCTTGAAATATAGCTTTCAGTTTTCAGATAGGGAAGTCAAGGAAACACTTAAATTCAAGGACAAAGGATAAAATCAAAATAGTTGCTGAAGAGAGGTAAGCTGTAAAGAAAGACAGCTGTAAAGTGTGTCAAGGCACAGACAGAATTTACAAACAAAGGACCCAGTCCTGAAATGTGTTCATACAAGAGGATTTTAGTCAAATAGAAATACTCATGGAATTAAGGACATAATAAATTTCCAGTATGCAAATCTTTTAATGAAACACCTGAAAAAATAAGATTTCCCCCCTTATAATAAAAAAATATGATCAGCTTATGCAACAGTGCAGGGAATAATAGGTATATAAGACATACAAGTGGCACATAACATAGGCAGTAGCACATGAGAGGAAATGCAGTTATATTATCTAACCATCAGTGGGTGATTGGATGGATTACTCAAGTTTGCGGTCCTGGGGTACTCCTAGGTCCATCACTGTGCTTGGAATATCAGGTTGCAGCAGTGGCTAGGAGCACTTTTCACCTACTCCATCTGATGAGAAGACTGAATTTCCTTTGGTGTTGAACCCTTGCGACTTTCATCCATGCTTTCATAACCTTGAGGCAGACTACGGCGATGTGCTCTTTGTGGGGTTGCCCTTGATGACTTTCCAGAAGCTGCAGCTGGTACAGAATGTGGTAGCTAAGGGTGTGCAATTTGTTTTAGTTAAATTAGTAACAAAAACATTTTTCTAAACTTGTTTTAGTTACTAATTTAAGTAAAATAAATGTATATTCAAATGAAATTTGTTTGAAAAAGTTGTTTTTGTTTTGGCCCCATTACACTCTGCACAGTCTGCTATGAAGCTATAAAAGCACTTCAGGGAAGGCAGGGGTCGGGGGGAGGGAGAGAGAGCAGTCAGGAAATAAGATGGGCATCCCCACTGGGCTGCCAATTGGCATTAGGAACACATCAGGCAGCAGTGTAATGGACAAATAGAACCCCTTGGATAGGTCTTTCTTCAATGCTGGCAGCAACCTGGCAGTACCAATCAAGTGGGCTGGAGGGAGGGCACTGGGGAGCCTTTCTGTCTCCCTAGAGAAGCTGCAAAGTTCAGTTCTGCTTCTAGTTCTGTGTGTGATCACTGAACACTTGGCGGAGAGAGATTACCCTGCTACTAATAGTGGTTTTGTGCTTCTTTCCCCTTCCTAATGCCATTCACTCTTCCTCACTTTCTGTGATCTCTCTGTGTCTTTCTTTGCAGAATAGTGTAGGTGTTTCACTTTGATTTGAATTGTCTCCCTTTAGTTCAGTCTGTGTACAGTGTCTCTCTGTCTTATATATACTATATACTTATATTATATTATATTATATTATATTATATTATATTATATTATTCATATAAAACATATATGAATTATATTATATATTATATGTAGATATATCTCCTACCTATATAATCTATTACATAGGATTTGTAATCAGAATGAGAAAGTCCAGGAGGACGGCTGGGGCGGTAGCACCCTCAGGTCAGGGAAAGGGATGCAGCAAGTAGTTACGAGCCCACCCCCAAAGATGATACACAAAGTGTTCCCCTCCAAGCAGCGCTGTCAGTGGAAGGTGCAGCAGTTTTGGTGTCAGGTGTTAGACCAGCTGAGCCCTAGCCTTCCACTAGTGGCACTGGAGGGAAGGGAAAACAAAATGTGCAGCAGACACTTTTTGAACTTGCACATGAAGCACCCCTCTAATTACCCCCTTGTCCCTTGCTAGCAGCAGGATGATCTCCTTTCTCCACATGACTCCCCTTTCAGTAACAGCAAGGACATCACTCCCCTTCACTGGAATATCTTGGGAGTGAAGGGAGTCTGGTGGGTACCACTGCTACTCCACCTGCTTCCCATTCTTCTCCTCTTTCTACTGCCCCCTCGGGGAAGAAGGCAGCAGTCCCCAGCAGGAAGGTGGGAGGACTACCGCAGTAATTAGGTGTGTGGAAACACTCCCACTAGTTGGAGGATCGCCGACTGGTGCAGTGTCAGATTTGCAGGGCCACTAGCGTATACACCAGGTCCCCATGTTGTTTTATTATTTAAAAATGTCATTTTTGTTATCATTATTAATGACAATGTCGTTTTTGTTATCATTGTTGGTATCAGTACTGGTATCAGTACTGTTTCAAACAAAGTATCGTTATCGTTATCAGTTCCCATGTGCAACTAATATCTATCTAAATCTAAGGGAGACAGGGGAAGGGGAAAAAAAGAACTATCTATTATCTAATCAATTATCTATATAACTATTCTAATCTAATCTATATGCCTATAATATATATCTATATCTAATCTATACTACCTATCCATATATAATGTACAGGGGGGAGAAGGGCAGGGGAAATGAGAAAGTAAAATGTAGGGTATGAGTAAGTAAATGTATTGGTAATACAATGAGGACTAGGGAGGATTTTTTTGTGTGTAAGCGCCACAGTTCTGTAAACGCAAGCTGATAAGCAGAGCTCTCACAGAACGGAGAAAAAAAGCCTGGCCCTCCCATTATAAAGGGTTTCAGTGTCCTCCACCAGAGCCCCCCTGATTTGTTGTGGGAGGCAGCAGGCATTGAACAATCACAGAATGCCTTGAGACTGCTGGGGCCTAATTGCGCTGCTCATTGGTCAACGATACATCCATCAGATACTGCCGAGCTGTTCACCCCTCCGAACACGAGTTCAAGAGTTCAACCCTGTTTAGGGATCCAAGATGTCTGCTCCCTCCACCCCTTTCCACATTTTCCCTCCAAAACCACAGCACTAATAATAATAACAACAACAATAACAACATTGTCATTTTCATTTTTGGTATTGGTATCATTATGCTTGGTTGTAGTTTTCATTATCGTTATTCTCGGTTTTGGTTTTTGTTATTGCAATAACGAAAACAACAATTTTCATTATCGTTATTGTAATAACAAAAATGACATGCACACCCCAAGGATCACTACAAATTGGCACACCTGTCCAATTCAGGAATGTATGCCCATTTGAAATTCCACAATAGGACTATACTCCTGGCAGCAAAGGAAGGCACGGCACGGTGGGGTCGTGGGTTTCCCGTGGGCATATTTTCCTTCTCTCAGGGCAAGGACAAGCAGAAAGCAGAGGCACAGATCCAGTCTCATCCCTGTGTCCATTAGTACCAGGTGACTATGGAAGTGTTAGGATGGGGCAGCAGCCATGGGAAGGGCAGTATCCAGCAGCAATCTCTGTCAACAGGAGGGTGGGTGAAATGATTTTCCTGTATGACCAGCTCTTCCTCATAGTGGAGAACATGGGCTTCCAACTGCTGCTGTCACTGCTTATGCCCTGGTAAAAATTGCCCTCCTGCACCACCTTTACCTGGACAGTGGCCACAGTCCCAATCAGGATCCATGTGGGATTTCTCAGTACAATCCCTATGGGGATGTGTGTGTGCATGCACGTGGGGTATGGGATTGGCCCCATAGGTGCCATCTCTGTTTCAGTGAGCCAGGGAATGGGTACAGTAGCAGCTGGCTAGGGCAGAGGGATGCACTGTGCACTTTACCTCAGACATCTGGAGTAGCCAGAGTGCACAGCATGCCTACCCCTCCCTCACAGCGACTGGTGGCAGGGGCATGAGGTAGGAGTAGGCAGCAGCCAGGTGGGAGCAAGCTACAGGTGAGCACTTCTGCATGCCCAGGACATGGACAAAAGTCACTCATCCAGGAACATTCTGAAGGTGGTGAATTCTATGCTGGAGAAATGGCTAACTGGAACACACATCACTAGGGGCTCTTATGTCACTGACAATGGGGCCAGCATGTTGGCAGTCATGCAGGATGGCAACTCCACCAGCATCAGGTATGCGGCACACGCATTGCACCTGATGGTCGAAGGGGTCCTGGCAGAGGAGGGAGGTTGTGGTTGCATTGCCACCCTCATTGAGTTCACCTGGAAGATCAGCGGACACTTCCAGAGGTGCATGAAGAGCATTCAGCTCCTGCAAAAAGACAGGTGGAGATGGACGCCTAGCAGCATCACCTGCTGCAAGATGTGGACACCAGGTGGAACTCCTTCTTCACCATGCTGGAGTGTCTGGTGGAGCAGCAGAAAGCACTACATGACATGGCCCAGGTCGGTGGTATAGTGGTGGACACAGCAGTAACCTGGGTAGACTGGTATGATGCAAGTGGTGCACGTGCTCCGTCTCTTCAAAGATGCGATCATGGCTTTGAGTACTGAGCCCGCCACCCTCAGCCAGTTGATCCCCATCATCTGCATGCTGCTTAAGAAAATGGCAGGCTTTCTGCAGCAGCAGGACAGGGAGAGGGGGTGCCGGAGCACTGACTTGTGTCAGTGATGGTGGCCCTGGCTAAGAGGTGGCAGGTGGGGCTGAAAAGGCACATTGGCCCCTTAATGAAGCAGTAAGAGTATGGATGAAAGCAAGTGTAGCCACTTCCCCAGGGGTCACACAGACTGTGACACCAACACGAAGTTGAAGCTGGTGGAAAGGGTTCAGATGGCAGAGAGGGGCCCAAGGGAAGAGCAGGGCACTGGACAGGACAGTACCCACAACAGGGCCAACAACATCAGCAGCACTTCCACCATCCCCCATTGGACAACCTCAGGGCAGCTACTGTGGACAGAGGTGGTTGGGGTGGTGGCTTCAGGTGGCCCCACCCAAGTCCTACAGGAAAGGGATAATGTGGAGACTGCTGTCACACTCTACCTTGATGAGCCCCTGGAGGATCCCAGAAGTGATCCCCTCACCTACTGGGCTCTAGGGATATGTGGAGAGGACATTTTCACACACACACACCGCCATTTTGTTTGATTTTTTTTTTTCTGTTTCATTTCTTGTATTTGGCTGCTGTATTGAACCTTCAGTGGATAGAGATGGCAGCTACTACGTGAGCATTTATTCTGGAATCTCTAGAACTCCAAGGAGATAAGATAATTTATTGTTAATTCAGATCTCACTGGCATAAGAATGTTTGATAATAAGATTACAGAAAGATTCCCACAATGAAGAGCCTGATGCTCGAAACGTGTTGAGATTTTTATTGTATATGTGCTTATTTATAGTATATACAATATTTTTGTGATATATATGTTTTTGTGATTATAAAATTTTATGTTGTATTTACGTTTTCACTATTTTTGTTTTTTTGTTTGTCTCTTATATTCTGCCATCCTAGGGCGCTCACTGCAAGTTGATGGCATGCCATCCCTGATGCTCCTCTGCCTGTCTACTGCCTTCCAGTATGTCTCATTTTTATATTCCACCACTCTGCGGCATTGTCTGCAAGTTGAAGCCCTGTCCTACATGGGGTGCCAAGTCTCCAATGCCACTGCCTGCTGCTCCTCTGCCTGTCTGTTGCCTGACACTGCCTGCTACTGTCTGCTGCCAGTTTCTCTCATATCCTGTCACCCTGTGGCACTCTCTGAAAGTTGAAGCCTGTCATACTTGGGGTGTCGGTGCCTGTGCCTTCTGCTCCTTTGCCTGCCTGATGCATACCAGTGCCTCCTGCTGCTCCTTTGCCCACTTACTGCCTGCCAGTCTGTCTCTCTTTCATAATCTGCCCACCTGTGACACTCTCTGTAAATTGACAACCTGTTACTGACAAGTCATAACTAGTTGTAATGGCGTGTCATGCTGCATTATGGAAATGTCATGTACCAACGTGACTTGGCATGATGCACCACCCTGAGAAAATGTCAAACTAATAAACTCCAAAGAGTTGCCGACATAGGTCATATGATGTTCTGGCAGTGGAGAGAGAGAGAGAGAGAGAGAGGCATGCATTAGACTGGCCTTAGTTAACACCTATATGTTTCCCAAACACCCTGGAACATTCTGAAATATTTTGGAGACATTTTTGAAGATGCTCTTCCAAAAATCTTGTCTCAGATCATTAGATAATCCATATTACAGCTGGTTTAATATCATTTCTGGCTATTATTAACATAAAGGCTCTGATAATAACATAGCAGTTTGGTCCTATGATTTCAGGTGGATACATATATAGGGAAGATAAAATCCAGGATGAAGGGAAGTGGCATTGGAGAGACACCAGGAGAAGTAAAACTCCTCCTTAATGGCATGCTTAAAGAAGCTGGAGATTTAGGATACATTCCAGCTGGAGTATGATGGGAACCACAAACTGCTAGATAGAGAAAAAAAACAATGCTAACGTAACAAATGTAGTATCTTCTATCTGAAAGACAAATTTTCTTGACAGGAACCATTTGTTAGGCGGAGTACACCCCAGCACTCAGGGGTGCCACCGGAATGTGCATCTCCACACAAGTGGGGAGGGACCAGTCCCTGTGCATCACCTTTGATGGCAATTGCTGCTGCCACACTGTGGTGACAGCATGGGGAGTTGGCCAGATGGTTGCTGGGAAGCTGGACATGGTGACTCTTGTCAGAGCCACCACCACAGCTGGGGCAGGTTGCAGTGACAGCCAAATGAGTGTGCACCCAGTCCTGCCCTTTCTGCCTCCCTCACCAGACCAAAATCTTGCCATTAGCTGTGCTGTGACTGCACATGACGGGTACCAGCACCCATTGCTCACAGCCTTGTTGTGGAGCCCACCGTGCAGCAGGAAGAAGATGCCCAGCTACATGGGTTGCTACACCGTGGGTAGACTTACTGCCCTCAGAATTTGTCTGAGGATGCATCACATAGCAGGCAGCTTTTTGCTCTGTGGCAGGGGGAACATGTGGCTGCCTCTAGCCACATGATGGACTGCATCAGGCAGGGATACGGCTACCTAAGGCATGGTAGTTTCCTCTCTCCTCTGACTAGCTCTAATATGCTGCAGCGGGAGAGTTTGGAGAATGGTAATCTCAGAGAGGGGTGGGGCAAAGAGGACCTTTCACCCCTTTTCTGATGTGGTTTCATGCTCTATGGATCATCATGAAATCACAATGCCCCAAAGGGGTGAGGCCATGTCAGAAAGCAGCAGGAGATTACCTTTGCCCTGTCCCTTTCCAGCAGAGCCCTGCCACTTATAGAGTCTTTTGACATCAAAGCACTCCAAATGGGAGAGACCATGTAAAGCCCTGGAGGGAGCAAGTCACCCTTCTTGCCCCCACGTCTCGCATCCTTGCCAATGCCAAGCTCTTAAACAGCATGAGACATATGAGACTGCTGTGAGAGGCATGAAGATGTAACCTAAAACATGCATTTTAAAAACATTTTGAACACTTAGATTCTTGTGGACTAGAGTTTTAGGAAACCATCTAAAATCATGTGTCCCAAAATAAGATCCTAGCAGTCAGTAACCCAAATAGCGGAGGCTCTCTAGCATGCACTCACTGTGCTGTGTGTGTCTGTTCATTCCAAGCCAGCCAGGAATGAACAGAGACAGAATCAGGAATATGCTTTCATGCAGCTAATACGCCTGCAAGAAAACGAAAATAGTATGATTACAGTCAGTGCCTAGAGCAGCCTTCTCTCTCTTTCCTTGTGTTCTTGCCTACTGAAGCTCACAGGCTTAAAATTTCTCTTACAGAAGTCAAAGGCCACTTTCTGGAAGGAAAAAGGAAATGGTCCCAGCATGTTTCATATTGTAAAAGCTGAGCATTTCCTCTCGCATAGCTGCTGCTCAGGAATGATAGACCTTAGGCAAGTACGGCAAAGAACTATGTTAATGCAACATTAAGAGTGAGATTTGAGTTGACCAAAGTTAGGAAATTCAATGTTACTGTTTATAACTAGTAACTTTAACTGTGCCACTTTGGGATATGCTTTGCAGCAGGGTGTATAATTACATGATCACATAAGCTCTAGGCAATGTGAGATACTTCAACAAATAATACAATATAATGGAAAGGAATTGCAGTTCTTGGGATACTTTGCCAGTATTCTGTCAGCCATTATTCTTTTGCTGCTGAATTACATACTCTCTATTAGAGATGAAATGACTTTTCCTTATAAGTTCTGTGTAAACCCCGGGCCAGGTTGAGGCAAAGACTGCAGAGGCATGCCTGAGGATGCGGGTGATGGAGAGCAGCAGCAGAAGCATGGGACAACCACGGCTCCACGAACTGAACATCCTCCGAGGAGCCGTGAGTGGGGTGAAGAGGTTTGGGAACACAGAACTGTGACTTTTTGCTGTGACACCAAACTCTTGCTCTGAGGGTGGGATTTATATGCAGAAGTTCGTCAGTACCAGATGCTCCTTTGTTTTAATACTCTGTTAATTCTTACCTTTTAATAAAGCTCATTTGTTCACCACCTAGCTGACGTGCTTGCAAGTGGAAAAACATAACAGCCTGCCAGCTGCCCAGTAAAATTTAGTGTCCAAGATTTCTGGGTGGGGGCTCAAACCAGTGTGTTTAGTGGTGCCATCCCCCTTGAAAAGGTAACCCGGCCCTTCTTGCCACAGACACCATTGGCACAAGGGTTGCATAACTCTGCTCAGTTTGTTCACACCATTATTTATCTCATGATGTGGGACTTTGTTTACTTCACTTACTTCATTCACTTCATCATTTGGGACTTTGTTATAAGATATATTTGTTAGTTTGTCCTGTACTATGTGTCTTGGGGAGAAATAAATTGAATAGGAAACTTTTTAAATTCATTGATATTATTTTCACTATTGAATAGCCCTCTGAATACCCCTATAATATCCACATCCAAGACAGGTATTCACATATCTGCTTGTTTGGTTATTTAATTTGTTTCAATTTTTTAATATATTTGATTTGGTTATTTTGCTGTTTCAGATACTTTTGGTGAAACCAAAAGTGCAGCTGGCTACCCACTTCGGAGATCGGGGGGGGAGGGGGGCAGTCCTGGTGGGCTGAGGTTGGGGCATGGAACTGACATGTGCCCAACTGGGCTGGCCAGCAAACAATTCCCTTTGCTCTCCCCCCCCCCCCCCGGCAGGGAAACAGGACAGCCATGCAACAGGTGGTGCCCGACTCACCCCCAGTGACCCTCACCCATCATGATGAGCAGCCTTTGCAACCAATAACAGGCAACCATGGTGGCCGGTAATGGCAGCCCCCATGTCACAGCGGTGATGTTGGTGCAAACAAATGTGCAGGCCTGCTATGGCCCACCTCGGCAGCCCTTGGCCCAGACTATGGGTCCAGGGTCATCCAGGGGACCACATCCAGGCCAGCTGTCTATTCAGGTGGTGCAGCAGTATGTCCACTTTTGGTGGCCCGGAAACTGACATGCCAGTAACTCCCTGACCCAGGCAGGCCATAGAAGACCCTCAACATGTTTGGTTTCCTCCTTTTTTTTTTTTTTTTTTACACAATTGTGCTTGTGCAATAGCAATAATAGTGCCAAAATTAAGTAACAAAAATAAGAAATAAAAAATGAATGAATAACTGAACTGAAATTGTCAACGCGAAAAAAAATAATTACATGAGCATCTGACAAAATGGGAACAAATTGTGGACATTATCTCATTTGCCCAGTTCAATTTGAATAGTGCAAATTCAGTAGATTTATTTGTTTTTGCAGATATTTGTTTCAGCTCTCCTCATTGACCAGCCAATTAAATACACATTAAAAGAATACCACTAAACAGTATTGCCAAACATCTGAAGTACAAAATAAAAAATATCAAATAACAAACAGAATGATTTCTTTGAATGACTTAAAAGTGATTGAAACCCTTAATGACAAAGTAACCAAATTGGCATATGCCAGTTTGACATTCAGTAAAAGTTACAAACAAACAATGTCAATCAGTGCAAATTTTACAAATGAAGAACCCAGGTTAAATGATCCTCTGGAGATTCACCCAGAACTGCACAACGCACCAAGGAAGAGAATCCTGCCTGGCCAGGAACAGGCACAGTAACCACAGAGCTTGGGGATGCAGCCGGATGATGTCATCAGGCCATGCCAGCTGATCCATAGGCTGAGGCCTCTGGGCCAGGGGGCAGAGCCAGGAGGAACAGCCCTTTCAAAAAATCTTTCAGACCAGCAGCTGGAGGAACCGTGGCCAATGGAGATGCTGCTAGAGTTGCAGTTTCAGAAGAAAACTGCCCCTCTCCTGGCCCAGACGTTTGCAAACTGGCTACTGGATGATAGAGCCTCAGGACATGGTAGCTGCAGGTAAAGTTGAACAGCCTTGAAACTCCACTGGACTGGGAGGCCCCCACTCAGGGGCCCGGTCTCAGGTACAACTTTTCTTGGATATATAGTTGGTAAGAGGAGAGATACTGGGCTGCCAGGTCTGAGGGCTAGGGTGTTCATCTCTAGACCATGGTGACCGGGCACAAGAGTGCCCTCTCAGAGTAGAGACCACCTGGGCTGGTACCCCCCCAAAAAACCCGTAGGGGCTTTAGCCCTGGCAGGACTGTCAGATCAAAACAGCAAGAATCAAAAATTTCATTTGAAAATATTAATTATTACTGGTTCTAATACTAATAGCTAGCACTTGGTGCTGCTTTTTAGAATATAAGACCATAAGTAGTGCCATACTGGGTCAGACCAATGGACCATCAAGCATAGCATCATGTCTCTGACAGTGGCCAATCTCTTTCTCTTGGGAGAAGTACCTGACAGGTCACAATGGGCAATCCATTACCTGTTGTTCCAACCCCCAAGAGTAAGAGGTTACATTCCCCAAAACTACTTGACTAATAGCCATTAATTGACCTATCTTCCAAGAACTCATTCAATCCCCTTTTAAAACTAGCTACAGTACCGGCCGTGACCACTTTCACTGGCAGTAAGTTCCACAAGTTAATTGTGTGCTGAGTGATTAAAAAAATACTGTTTCTTATTTGTTTTCAATCTGATGCCAGTTAATTTCATGGAGTGTCCCCTTGTTCTAGTACTCTTAGGGTGTTTTCAGATGTGACACCCCGGTCCGTGGCTGGGGCAGATGTTACCCAGGACTGTGGCAGGGCTACCACGGGATGTGCACTGAGCTCCCAGCAACCCCAGACTGCGATAGAGTGGGCCATCATGTCTGATGGCCTGCTCCACCTAACCTCAGCCTGTGGCCAGAGCAGTTCCAGGTAGGCAGGCATGGCAGCCTGATAGGCAACCGCACCCACCTGTCAGGGAAGAGGCAGGGTCATACTGAGGAGCGGGGGGTGAGGCCATGTGGACCCACATTGGCATGATCCCCGCCCTCTCCCTGACCCATCCCCGCCCACCTGAACATTTGTTTGGTGGCAGGGCTTACACCACCCCGGGGTGAGGGCTCTCACTCTGGGATGGGTTTAGGCATGGTGGGTGATAAGCCCATCACGTCTGCAAATATGAGGTAAATAACTGCTCCCTATTTACGTGTTCCACACCACCCATGATTTTATAAACTTCTATTATATTTCCTCTTAGTCGTCTCTTCTCCAAGCTGAAGAGCTCAAGTCTCTCTTCAAATGTGAGCCGTTCCATACTGTTGATTGTTTTTGTTGCCCTTCTCTGTACTTTTTCTAGTTCTACTGTCTTTGGGGGGATGGGGCAACCACAATTGCACACAATACTCCAGGTGCAGTCATACCATACATCTATAGAGGGATTACGGTATTTTCAGTTTCATTTTCTATCTTTTTTCAAATGATTCCTAACATTCTGTTTGTTTTTTTACCGCTGCCTCACACTGAACTGAGGATTTCAATGTATTGTCCACAATGACTCCAAGATCCTTTTCCTGAGTGGTAACTCCTAATTTAGAACCCGGCATTGTATACATATAGTTTGGGTTATTTTTCTCTTTGTACATCACTTTGCACTTACCCACATTAAATTTCATCTGCCATTTGGATGCCCAGTCACCCAGTCTTGCAAGATCCTCTTGCAGTTCTTTACAGTCACTTGAGTTTTAACTACCTTGAATAACTTTGTGTCATTTGAAAATTTGATCACCTCACTCTTTACTCCCTTCTCCAGATCATTAATTAATATATTAAACAACACCAGTCCCAGTGCAGATCCTTGGGGCACTCCACTAGTTACTTCTCTCTGCTGTGAAAACTGATCATTTAGCCCTACTCTTTGCTTCCTATCTATTAACCAGTTGCAATCCATGATAGGACACTGCCTCTTACCCATAACTATTTAATTTCCTCAAATTTCCTCAAAAGTCTCTCATGAGGGACCTTATCAAACACCTTCTGAAAGTCCAGATACACTATATCATCCAGCTCACCCTTATCCACATGCTTATTTACACTCAAACAATTCTAATACGCTAGTGAGATATGACTTCCCTTTCTTAAATCCATGTTGACTCTTCCCCATTAAGCCATGTTTATCAGTATGCCCAGTAATTCTGTTCTTAATAACCATTTCCACCATTTTGTCTGGCACCGACGTCTGCACTGGCTGCCAATAACTTTCCATGCACAATTCAAAGTCCTATTTTTTACATATAAAGCCCTCTAAATGGCCTGGGTCCCAGGTATCTGAAAGATTGCCTCTTCTCCTGTGTCCCATCACGGCCTCTGAGGTTGATTGAGGGCATCCCCCTGCAAGTGCCAACTATCTGTGAAGTTTGGTTTTTTTAAAATTTTATTTTACAAAAAATGTCAATCCTCCTGCACCTCGGCAGCTCGGGGTGGTGAACAACATAAAAACATAATAATAAAATCATCTAAAATTACAATGTATAAAATATATAAAATGGACACATAAAATAGCAGCTAGCAGATAGTTCTGAACTGTGTTTGCACATCCCTAGCAGCCACCATGAATGCCCTCCCTGCCATTGCCATCCGGTGTACCAGGGGGACTTGGAGTTGGGCGGCCCTGGCACTACATCAAGGGCATGTAGGGGGGCATTCTCAGTTGCTGCCCCATCTTCTGGAGGAGATGTAAGACCTTTATCTTTGGTCAGACATTTGGCAGGCAGGAATAGCATTCAGTGGGATTGGGTAGAGACGTTTTGGGGAGAGGATTGGTGGGTTGGATGGGGGGGGCTAAAGGATTGGTGGTGGGATGATGGGGTTTTAAAGGAGTTAATATATTATTGTATTTTATATTTTGATTTTTTAAAAAATTAATATTGTGAGCCACCCTGATTCTTTGGAGATGAGTGGGGCTAAATAAATAAATAAATAAATAAATAAGTTACAGGAGCATCTCAAGATGCTTTTTTTTGAGAGGTACATTTAGGAATGTCACAACATTTTTTTCTTTTATTTTCTTGTTCCTGGTTTGTATTTGTTTTTTAATTTTGTTTTTTAATTGTATTTATATATTTGTATTTATTCAGTGCACTGAGTGCTTAGGAAGGGGGGTGCTTTATAAATAAAATTATTAATAATTATCATTCCCTGCAGCTGAATGACAAGCTTGAGAGGAGATGAGACAAAATCCCATTGAAAAGTATGATAAAATTGGCATAAGATTAACACTGAGTAGGTGCAGTCCTCACCCATGAAAACCAATGGGAGTTTTCCCATTGATTTCAATGAGTTCAGGATTGCAGTCATTGTGTTTTCAATTTTCGGGATTATGTAAATAGACACAGGCAGCAACATATTTTATATGTAGATATAAATATGCAGGAAAGGTGAAATCCCATTCAAACTGAAGTCAGCAGCAAAATTCCCATCAACACATTCAGTAACAGTTCCCTTTGCTTATGAAGCTAAAAACATCATTCCCTACCTATCCTTCTGCTAAAGCTCTGATTAAACATCTTGTCCCCTTTTTGCTCATTTCTGCAGGATAGTTGTTGAGTGGATTCACTCACTCCATGGCACAGACAATATAACGTAGAGCCACTGGGTGATAATAAAAGTGTAGCTAGCATGTTGCTAGCTACACATTCCTGACAGGGGTGGATCTAGAAGTGACATGGATTGTGGGGGGGGGCTGAAGTCCAAAGTAAGTGAGCAGGCCTTGCCCCTGATAAACTAGCACCATGGTGGCTTCACCCTCTGCTAAGGAGCACTTTTCTTAATAGCTGAATAAATAATAATCAAGGCAAACTTACAAAAATAACCTTGCTGTATGGTCATATGTGGTCATTATCATTCCCTAAAACCTGTGTGGTCATTATAATTCCCATTTTACAGATAGGCAACTGAGGAAAGGAGGTAGTGAATTGTCTGGCAGGTTTGCCATTGACTTTGGTGGAGATGGCTGACCCACACCACTGGCTGTGGGAGATCACCCTGTTTCCATCTTTCAACACTTTACCACTAATATATTGTGGCAGACAGATCCCCTCTGAGATAAAGGATCATACAGCAATCCTTGTTCTCAGTAGACATTATCACAACTGGCAGGGTTAGGAGTCATACCCATTATTTATGAAGTATTTTCTAACCATGTTTGCAGAGCAAAAGTGAACAGCCTTAAATGTACTGTATTTTTTGAATGAATAACATAACCCTGGTGCATTAAGGCAGATGCTCTCCTTAACAATGGCATTCTGAAAGTCCTCAAGACAAGCAAAGACACAAAGGTGAAATCTCTGTAGGTGCTTTCTGACAAAATGGCAATTATCAAAGAAAAATTATATGCTGAATAGGAATGGAGTTACTATGCATGCGACTTAATTGCTGAAGGTCTCATCCTGCAAGATACTGAATACTCTTATCTCCCACTAAAGTGAATGTGCCTCATTCTCCTCTCCCTCACTCCAGGATGAAACAAGCATAACTCCAATGACGTTCAGTTGGCATAAATGTGTGGTGGGACGAGAATGAGATCTTGCAAGACTGATTCATAACTCTGAAGATCAGAGGTGGCTTTAAGCCTGGGTTGAGGAACATATTCCCTCCCAGGGCCACATTGAAAATTAGTACAAGGTCCAAGGACCAATAAGAGGTGAGGGCAGGGGTGCTTAATTGGTGAACTCTGGAAGAGGAGGGTCTAGTTCATAGATCTAGTCCATGGATCTGTCCCTTGTCCTTGTGTGCATACCCTCATCTCTGCTAGGGATGTGCGAACAGAACGCAGTTTGGTTGTTCGGTCGTTCGGTCCAGGAACCGAGTTTGGATTTGGTCATTCGGTTTGGTGGAGTTCGGTTCGGCTGAACGTTCGGAGGGGGGGCCATATTGGTATCGGACTCGTATGGTCCTGTGATCGCGTCGGAAACTGGAAACTGGAAATTTAATTGCATGCAGTGCTTGTGTGGAGAGAGAGCGTGTGTTTTGTGGCTGGCTTGCTGTGCGGTTTTGTTTGGTGTGGTTTGGCTGTGTGACTTTGGCTGGTTGGTTGGGTGAGTTGGTGGGTGTTTTTTGTTTGGCTGTGTGAGAGAAAAAGAAAAAAAAATTATGCATCTTAGGAAGGTGAAGGTGGAGGACATGGAGGAGGAAAAGACTGTTGCTTGACTTTCTGAGGTGGTGGAGATTCCTCCTATGTGAAGCACTGCAGCTAACAATGGGGCCTGAGGGGGAGGGGGCTAGTGAGGGAAAAAAACCTCACTAGTTCTCCATCAGTTGTGGTGCTGCATGCTGTGGGGGCCTGCTGGGCTGCTCAAACCAGCTTCTTCCCAAGCACCTCCCCTGCCCGTGGTGGTCCCACACACTGCAAAGCTCAAAGCAGCCGGCGGGGCTGCTCTCCGTCAGTGAATGGACTGGTTCCTCTCCCAAACTGCAGCCAAGACCTGAGGGGGTGCCCAGCCATCTGATAGGGCTAGTTCCTTTCCCATGTCGCAGATGGTGGTGGTGGTGGGAGGCCTTGAAGGAAGGGAGAGAAAGATCTTGTGTACAGCTCTCTTCCAGGGAGATGTGGCCACTCCTGGCCTCCTGAGTGCCAGCAGGAAACCCTGACTATTACCCCCAAAAAAGGAAGGTTGGGGGAGGGGTATGGGCTTTACTAGCCCCTCTGCGCCCAAACTTTCCCCTGAAGGCAGTGGGTCTTAGAGGAGGAGGGAAGGAGGGAGAATGGGGCAACAGATAGATGCGTTGGCCTGCTATGGCCTGCCTTAGCCTGGGCTGTGCACCTGGATCCATCTGGGGAACCAATCCCAGGCCAGCCACCTACCCAGAACAGGGCAGCAGCAGGCTCACATCTTGCAGTCTGGAAATAAACGTAATGGTGAGTCTCTGGCCCAGGAGGGCCATAACAGTCCCTCATCATGTCTATTATCACCCTCTGTTTCCACTCTTAAACCTTCCGCTCCACTTCTGTTTTATTCCTTTCTGGCAGCACAAGTGCATCTTCTGCAGCTTTGTCTGCTGACAAATATGCATTGATTTGTGTTAATGTTTATATTGAATGGTGTCTTTGGATTTGTATAATAAAGTGATATAAGAAGATGATTGTTATTTCACAAACTAGGACACTTACAGATTCAGAGATTATGTAGACGTCAAAAAATAATAGGATATTACAAAGTTTATCTACACAAACCCTTAGAAATGTATGACTATACTATGAGAAATACTGGGACGCTGTTTGAAAAGTATCTGCTAGCTGTTTGAAAAGAACTACTAAAAATACTAAACTACTGTGAGCCACATGTTCAGTGGATGATATATTTAACATTTACATATTAACCCATACCATAGCCAAGAACAACAGCTCTCCTTTGCGCCATAAATCACAATTTCTTTATTAGTTTGCCTTTGCCAGTAAGCATCTTCATTTTGGTTATCATAGGCTGTGACAAAAAGTAATCTCTCTTTTATTGTATGAAAAGTTGGGTTCTCTTAGTTTATTACAACCACCTTCAAGTATTACAATATTGATTATTTAAGTATCTGTTGCTGCTCTGTTCAGAGTATTTTCACGCTGACTGACAGAACCCATTACTTTATCTGCAGGGGAATTCAGATTTGTTAAAGTTATGAAAAACAGTCCTGTGTACGAATCATCCATCTTCCTCCGTTGTTAACGGTGAGATGTAATGGAGACAGCTGGCATTTCCTTGACATGTTGTACGATGTCCCCAAAATCTCTCATCTCTCCAGCCTTGACAGAAAGAAAATTAATCGCATAGACAGTGATTTGTCATTTTGAGGATTATCCAGGCAGCCCCAGAACACCCAAACCACTAAATGTGTTTTTCGCCATAGGAATTTGTGCAGAGATTCCACAGTGACATAAGGACCAAGGTGGCATTTGGTAGGTTACACATTGAGGTTAATTGGTTCATTTAAGTAGTGGGCACTGACGGTATCAACTCTAGTCCCAATACAGGACCAATATTTCTTGTTATCCTTAAGATGGCAGTAGTGCTCTTTGTCTGTGAAAATGGAGGGAGAAGCTGCCATGCGGTTAAGTGTTAGTTTGAGATTTATTTGTGTATATTAAAAGTTTTGTAAAATAGTGTAAAAAAAATTAAATAGAAAAACTTCTAAATCTTACTTTTGTGTTTATGTTAACGACACTTTTGGATGTGAACAGTAAAACCTCGAAGTTATTGATAGGGTGGCACAACCTGTTTAAAACTGAAAGATCTGATGTAGTAGCAGAATTGAGGCTGCAAAAAGGGGTTATAAATTACAGCTTGAAAGCTGCGCCTTATATTCCTTGTCTTGAGAACTGGTTTCGTTTTACTGTTTCATTTACTTTATGGATGCTCAAGGCTTAACAGAAACCTTAATGTATTGGACACTTGGTTTTAAATTAATATCACTGAATTTAGGACCAATTGGTCCAGGAACGTTAAAACGTTACTCATAAAATTTGGACAAATAACTCAGTTTTGCACTAGCAAAGAAAATGCAACCTATGAGGTTTTAAAATTAAATTCATTTCCAAAAAGTAAACTTTACTTTTAAAAAGATGCTCTTTTGAAGTCAGAGAAACTTAGGATGATCAGATTGGAAGTGTCTTCAAAGATCATCAAATCCAAACCCTTAAAACTAAGGCTGCATTTACAAATGCGGCTGCGAGACCCGCAAGGGAAGATGAGGCAGCGGGGAGGAGCCGGAGAGCAGAAGAAGAGCTGGTGTGAACGGGGAGCTGCTGCGGCTTCTCTTGCGAATGTCAGGGCAGGATTTTGCTCCCTGACATGTGCAAGGGAAGCTGCGGAACATCCCCATTTGCACCGGCTCTTCTGTTCCCCGGCTCCTCCCCGCTGCCGCATCTTCCCTCACGGGTCTCGCCGCCGCAGTTGGGAATGTGGCCTATGACAAGATGTAACTAGACCAGAGACTTCCAAATTGTGGATTGGAATGGACAGTGGGGTCAAGCCATTTGGGGAGGGTATCATGATGCTGACTGAGTTTTGATCTACTTAGTGTATATTTATTGCTGTCCAGAGTCACAGAAATATGTTAACGTTTCAAAATGGGATCACACTGGCCAACACCTTAAGAACTCCTGAACTAGACTTTAGGCACCCTTTCACAAATAATAATTATCCATCCTCCTCTTAAAAACCTCTGATTAAGGGCATTCCAAATAAAAGGCTCCCTCAGCAACTTGTGCCATTGCTCAACTGTTCCTACAGTTAGGTAGTTCTTCCTAATATTTTGCAATGCCCAGTTTAGACACATGAGGAAGTGAAGGAATTTTGCCACGCTCTCTGACACAGCTGTGCATGGTTCTATTACAGGGTCACTTTTCAAATTGCCCCAATTCCTTTTGCTGTAAGACTGGAAATAGTTACTGGCATGAACCGCATCTGCAGCAAGTATGGATCAGCACAGAACACTGACTTTAGTGGAGCTAAGCTAATTTACTCCAGTAATGAATGTGGCCCTAATTTTCACTGTAGTCACTGGTGTGGCAGGGGAAAAAGATCAATGGTTATTAATTTTCAGCTAGTATTTATAGCAACAGGTGGGCATCAGCAGTCACCTGCACAGGCAGTCTGGGAGTACAAAAATGAGTAGCAACCTCTTTTGTACTAAAATAAACAGTTTTGTGGTAGAGTACACACTGCAGGAAATAGCACAGAAGTGCAGAATCCATTGCTGAATATAAAATAACCTTCAGAATATAAGATCTCAACATCAAGATCTGGATATTTATTTATTTTAATTTTATTTTAACGTTTTTAACCTGCCCATCCTGCCACGGCAGCTCTGGGTGGTGTACAACACCAATACTACTACTACTACTACTACTACTACTAATAATAATAATAATAATAACAATAATTAAGAATAATAAATAATAAATAACATTAAAAATAGCTTTAAAATACACAGTAAAAGGGAGGGATAAAAAAAATCCCCCACTATCCATCCTCCCCCTCAAAAGGCAGTCAGAACAGCCACGTCTTACAACGGCATCAAAACGAGGGAGATCTGGGGCCAAATAATTGATATGTCAATAGTAATTGACGTATCATAACATGAGTCTCTGTTCAGCAACAGAAATTACACCCAAAACACCCAATTCTCATTACAAGAATCTGTCCGGTAATTAAATACTATCCTCTACCTCAGGGGATTGTTCTTCACATTGAGACAGGAACTTAGGCCTTAGTAGTACTGTCTCAGAAATCATTTAACAATATAATCAATGACTGTCTCTGGGGGACATAGTTCTGTATATGTAAGGCCTTAAACTTGTGCATAAAGTGGGCAGTGTAACACAATGTATTCAATCCTCCACCTGTCCACTGCCACAAACATAAACCCTTTCAGCATAATCCACCCGTCTTTACCGCCCTGTTGTTATGGTTGAGCACATCCATTGCATCCGGAGGGCACTGAATGCCCTCCGTTGGTCTGGACTATCCAAGACCAAAATACCGTGCCCCAGATGGATTAGGGATCCAGAATTAATAAAAGGGAGAGACCCTAGAAACTGTTACAACAGCCCTCAAGGATTGGATGCCAGTGTCTCTTATCCTCTGTTTCAACAGGCATACAGCCTTTCACCTAGGACAGAGAGCAGAAAATCTACAGAAAAGCCCAATCTCCTGATATTAGTTAGACCTCCTGACCCCCAGTATGGTTTACGAAATCCCATAAGGTACAATCTCTCACTAAGAGAAAATTTCGGAAGGGATTCGGAGGATGAATCTTCAGCCAATATGTCAATAAGGTCAGGGTCAATCTAGAAGCTATAGATCCACTCCCGACCTCCAACCATAACAATGCTGAAGGTGTACATGGAGGTGCTCCCAATAGGTCCTTTAAGAATAAGCCCTGACACCAAGTGCTGCATAGAAGTTGGTGGTGGGAATTCTAAGAGGGTACACCCAGGAAAAGAATAGTGCAGATCATGAATCTGTCCCATATCCTTGTTTGTGTGGTCCTTTTCCCTGGACACAGTTTTTCAGTGCTTGTGAGTAGGAACTGTATACATGGGCTAGATCCACAAACTGGAAAGGGGCTGCATAAAAACTTGCTGTGGGCCACATCTGGCCCGTGCGCAAGAAGGTCCCCACTCCTGCTCTAAATTAAGGATGATTTATTTGACTTTTATATTAATGACTTTCCTACCCTCCACCCCACTCAGTACTGGTCATCCTATAGGGTGTTAACAGATGAGACAGTAGCCCACATCAGATAGGTGGCCAGCTGCCCATCTATTAGGTGGCCGCCCAAATTTTGCCTGCACCCAGCACCCTCCCCACCCTGCAGCCCTCACTCATGACGGCATCCTGGAGAATGTGCAGTCCACTGCGCTAAGGCGGGCAAATGAGCACACACATAGCCAATTCCCATCTGTTAGGGTGCGCGGAGCCTCCATGTGCGTACAAATCCTTCAGGACCACAGAGTCCTGGGTGGAGTGCCTCCAGCGATCTGGGGAGTGAGAGCTCCCTTTGCTCTCTTTCTCACAGATGTTGTGCCGGTTTATTTTTACTTTTTGGAATGCTCCAAACAGTGAAAATAAACAAGAAAACGGATGAAAACCACAGGGGGGTGGCTTCCTGTACCCAGGGGTCACCACAATAGCGTGTGAGGAGGGGTGTGTGTGGTTGGAGTATGGCACATGCCCGTCTGTCCCATTCATCACACAGAACCTGTGAGGGGCGGCTGTGTGTGTGCTCCACAGAGAGACCGTCGACTCCAGAAGACTAATCTCCTGTTTATTTTCATCCACAGATTAAATCACAAGAAGTTTACATTCAGTTGTAAAGAGTCAGGGTGACCTTGGGTTACTAGCGGGAGACTAGGGTTCAGTTCCCTGCTTTGATGGGCTGTAGGGCATGTTTTTTGAGGTGAAAATTATGATTTCTGAAGCAGACTTGGGCCCCAGAAATTTCTTTTTTACAAATAAAGCACTGCATCAGGTGTATCCATATGTGTCTTGGAAGCTAATGAGAACCATGTTCATTAATCAGAAAAAGAGATTGTCTCACAATATTGGAAATATCAGACCAGAGTTTTAAAACTGACTAATCATGTGAATAGATATGCAAATTTCCCACATTACAATGACAACTATGCATCATGCCAACCTTTGCGTAGTCTGTCCTAGCTGCTTGCGTGACATGGACGTATTCTCCCCATTCTCTAGATTGAATACTGTGGTATAGATTGAGACTTACTAAAGGTCACACAGAAATTCCATGGTTTCAAAACTGAACTCAAGTTTCCTGCCTGACCATCAGAGGGTGTTTTTAAAATGAGAGGATTCCACATGTGGCCATCCATTAACCATGCATCCAACTGCTGGTTTGAAGGAGGAGCATGGGGAGGCATACACCTGTGACCCAAATACTGGTCACTCACGGGGCTGAAAAACTGGAGTTTGCTGTGCGGTGCAAGCCAAAACAGTGTGTGGGGACAGGTGTCCATATATCCACTGCCCATATGAACTGGGGTCCCACCCACACCAGCAGACAGGTCCACAGACCGGCCACCGCCCCAGTGCTGCCCACAGCCCTTCTGAGAGCTCCCTGGGGAGCTTTTAAAGGACACACATGCGAAATTCAACACCACATTGGCTCAAAGCACAACAAAACCCCTCACAGTGCATGAGAGAAGAGTCAAAAACATGGAGGGCAGCAGTTCTGATGGCAGCTTCATGCATGTCCTGCCCAGTAATATGCACCTCCATTGTAGACCAGGACAACCAGCAGCTGCAGTGGTTGCACCGTCTCCTGGGCAAGAAGGGGTTACTGGCTCCATGTTTCCATGGTGTCCAGTGTTGTGTGTCATTGCAGAGAGTGGGGGGTGCAGCCAGGTGGTGGAGAGGGGAAACAGCAGCCCATATGAATTGTTTGCATGATCAGTCTGTGGTGGAGGGAGTGTGTGGAGTCTGCTTGAGTGGGCACAATGAACACCCAGGGCAGGGATCCACCTGTTATAATCCCTCCTCACTCACTCCATGTGTGTGGGTGCCCCACAGCTGTACCACTCAATGGGACATAGATGGAAGAGGGTCCTCAAGCCTCATTTAAAAAACACCCAGTGTCTTAATCAACATAACCATCTTATCAACAAATATAGGACTTAACAGGCACGGTGCACTACCGTGGGAAGTGGGGGCACTGAACCCCCGACCGCCAACTCCGTGTTGGGTTAATAGCCTGTGCTTTATTAATTAAGTGTGGCGGCAGGCCGGTGATGCAGCAGCATGCTCAGCAGTTCCACCGTGCTTCTGTGCCTACTGTGAGTCTGCACATGTGTGCAGCACGCCAGCATCAAACGGTGGGGGGTGGGGCAAGGCAAGTAAGCAAGCTGGGCTGGGATGACTGGGCAGTGAGTGAAGACTTCCTTAGGGGATTGGGTGGTGGAGTGGCTTCCCAACCCCAAAGGAAGCCTTCAGTAGACAAAAGTTCTCCGGTTCTTTTAGTATTGCAGTATGGGCGGCAAAACTGGGAAATAGCAATGTTTTATTTTTGCTGCTGCTGACATAGCTCCATTGCGGCGAAAGGGAGCCATTAAAATCATTGCCTAGGTGGCACAAGTAGATGTTCAGGCCAGCTCCAGTCTGCATGATGTGTGTGAAGAGGTTGAGGTGAAGGAGGGAGCAGCAGTCATGAGGCAGGATGTCTGTCTTGAGCTGGCTCTGCATCACAGTCTCTCTCTCTGCAATCAACTCGAGATGGGCTCGTGTGCGACTTCTTCCAGAGTCTTCTGCATTTGTAAGTTTGAGGGGACTTTTGGCTGACTGGGTAGCTTGCGGTGGGGGGAGAGAGGCATGGGGACAAGGGAGGGAGGGAATTTGGGGGTTCTGGGAGAGAGAGACATGGGGACAAGGGAGGGAGGGGGTTTGGGGACTCTGTGAGGGGGGAGAGAGGCATGGGAACAGGGAGGGAGGGGGTTTGGAGGCTCTGTGTGGGGACTGAAGTGAACAAAGGAGATGGATGGAAGTCCTCTGAAGTTAAGGTGACTCAAGTACTTCCATCTTTTGCTGGCCTGATTGCCATGTTCTTGTTATATATACATAAGAATAGCCATATTGGATGTACCTGAACTGGTAGCAAAATATTTGGCAAGGTGTGCACCAGGGATCCATGTCATTTTTCATTTTTGTTATTTAAATCTTTCATTTTTATTTTCATAAATATAACATTTTTGTTTTCATTTTTGATTTCCTTTGGTTTCAATGGAAAACACATTTTTGGCTGTAACGTTTTTGTTTTTCATTATATTTGGATGAAACATCCAAATATAATGTAGCTCGAATGAACGGCAGTATATGTACCATATTTCAGAAAGATTGGATAAAGGAATATAATTTTGTATGCAGTTGAATGATGTTATTTTACAAAAATCTGCATATACATTCCTGGCTTTAAACTTTGTCTCCTATCTAATGTGGATAAAATAAGCCAGAACTAGAAGCAATGTGGTATCCAATTATTTTTTATTTTAAAAAATAATATTTACTTAAAATAAAATAAAGTAATAATAATTTTAAAGGGTGGTTAGCGTCATGTCTGTTTTCACCCTAAATTTCATTTCCTGAAGAAGGGAAGCTCAACTGTCCATCAGTCCCCCACGCATATAGCGGTTTCTGAAGTTTTCTGAATAATGCCCTTGGTCCTCGGAACTTCATAATTTGGACTTTCCAAACCAAATACCATAATATTTGCCAAATTCTGAAGTTTTCTGAAGACTTCATTTCAGCTCTAAATTTAACTATAGGGAATGTCTTATTTCAATAAACTTTTTCAAAATGGAAAAGATTTTAAAGTGCGACTATCACAGAGTTTTTGCTATTTCCATTTTTTCCAAGGGTAGTAAAAAAGTCAAGAGAAATCTCAACCTTAAGTACGACAGTGTGAAAATGATAACCATGTATCATGTTCAGATAATGTGATCATGGTAAATGAATTTCGAACTGTACCACAGAAACAAAAGTTAAAGTGTAGGTTTTGTCCTCAGCTCTTATGACACTTGTGGTCTTTAGTCCTTGGAGCTGTGCAATGAAAGAGTACAGTTCTTCAAGCTCCTGTCAGTTGAAATTCTGTTAACTTCATTGGAAGGTTTGCACACAGAAAGTACACAGGATCAGTCTAATCCTATGATGATTGCAAAGCTTCCAATATTAGGCAACATGCTTTAGGGCATAGAGTATGGAGTTGCAAGGTCATATAAACTTGATATCTGATTCTTAGATTTTTAAGGCCAGATGGAAATATTATGATCATGTAGTTCAAGCTTCTGCATAACATAGGCTTCAGAACTTCACCCAGTAATTCCTGCATTGAGCTTGAACCTTCTGGATGAGTTATACAGAAAATATTTTAGAAAGATTCCTAAGTTTGATTTTGAGTAATGATAGGGGGAAATGTCACCTCATCCTCAGGTCAGTTGTTTCAGTGACTAAGTAATATCCGTATGATGTATTTGTGACTAATTTTGTCTCCAAATATGTCTAAGATCATCCTCTGTCATCATGGCATGGCTTTCTCTTCTAGAATAAAGTATCAAAATACTTCCCTATGTAGGCACTTGTATACTGTAGACAAATCACCCATTAATAGGTTTGCATGTAAACTAAATATATTGACAGCTGGATTCTTAAAGCACCTGTGCAAGCCATTTCAGAGGCCAGGGTTGCTATCCTAAACACACTTAATCACAGTAGGCCCCAAGTAGGCCCCAAGGTTCTCATCGTAACCAAGCCAAGTACGTGCACTTGAGACCTCGCATCTTCATGTATGTTAGACCCCTTGTCTCTTCCTCTGTTCCCCTTCCTAAGTCTCTCCCCCAGCTCCTGTCTCTCAGATTGTAAGCCCTAGGGGCAGGGACCGTGTCTATTTTATTACTTTGTAAAGTGCCAGGTACACTGCTGGTGCTATATAAATGTTTGTTAATAATAATAATAATAATAATAATAAGGAAATCAATGCAACATGGTCTCGAATAAGTGTGCATAGGATTGTGACCAGAGCATCTCAAGTTACTCACTATTTATGTGTCTACAGGAAAGGGGGAGAAATGTTTTAATTGAAGTTAGACGAGGTAATACAACTTTAAACTTGACTGTCCCAACTCTGTGTGAGGTATGGGTTTAACTTTGACAAACTAATTAGAACTTGTTAGCTTGTCTCAAGTAAGCTAACATGTTATGTAGACACACTGTATAAGGAGCACTTTTAATCACACTTGTAGCTCTTTCCCGTTTTTAACCTTTTTTTTAATGCAGATGCCAGAATAGGGCACAGCTTGCTATATAATGGCCTCACTGATATCATATATAAAATTCCATCAACTCATCCTCTGGCTTGCTGTGTGCATCTGTGCAAATCTTTTCAATTCACTCTTCGTTTTCCCATCTATAAAACAGCATGTACAAACTCCTTTCAGTGTCCTATAGGTTGTTCTGAAGATGATTTCATAATTTCTACTTTTTGAATATATACATTTCTATCTGCATACCATGTAATAGCTTGAAAAGTTGCCAAAATATACATACACCCTAAATAACAACTATTCACTTGCCATAATAAATATCAAAATCTAGACCCTGGTACTAATTTTTTTAAGTCCCGATATCCCTCTTTAAAGACTAATTTCCAAACCTACATGACACACAAAAAAGATTGTGGTGTTTTTAAAGCATATTCTACAAAAAGCTAGTATCTTTCTCTATTCCTCTTTCCTTCTTCCAACCATGTAAAAAGAAAAAGGAGGTCAAAAGATTTCTGGGAATAAAAAGCTGATAAAATAGTTTTAGAACTGAGATTTCGTAGGCCAAGATTTTGCCTAGACTTAGTTTTTATGACTGATTTATGATTCCTGAAAATAGGAGTTTATAGAGAAGATTTTGTCAGACTTTTACGTCCAGTTAGTGCTAATAGACTCTAGTATAATAATTAATAATAAATATAGCACTTTACTATGTTGTCATCTTTCTTCCCTAGTTAATAGATACAGCTTTCATCCCGGCTTTCACTTACTCTGATTAATTAAGTTCTCTTTGCCCCTTTATACCGATTATCAGATTAAAATTTACCAGATGTTCTACTCTGGGGTAATTAAACATATTTTAACCTATGAGTTTCTTTTGTTATGTTTTTGTTTTGCTGGTAACTGTATCACTTGTAATTGACTAAATTCTGTTAGTACTCCCCTACAGGTAAATGCCTATGATATGGACCACATTACTGAAAAAATCATAGAAGATTGACAACAGGAGCTTGTCATTGCAGGCTCGACAGGAAAGGAGATATCAGTAGTTCTTGGGAGTTTAAATAGCTAAAGGACCGTACCAAACCTCTCAATCAGCATTGCTCATTAAAAGGCTTCACTGCCATCCTGTTTGCTGTACAGTATTATTGCATCATCCCAGTTCTGTAAGTATGACTCCTTACCTATAACTAATTATCTATATATCATTTTAGATGTTCAAAGTGCTTTATAATTTTTATTTAATTCACCCTCACAACATCTCCATGAAGAAGGTCATTTTTATTTCCATTTTAGATAGCAATGTGCCCAAAACCTGCAAGTAAGTTCATGGCCAAGACAGGATTTGGAAAAAAAACCCTGGTCTCCTGTCCCCATTCCAAGACCAACACCTTATCCACTAAGGTACACTAGATCTCTCTGCTGACCAGTTTTCTTGGCATATGAGGGACTTGCACTCACAAGGAAGAGTTTGTAGCATAAGGCCCTAAATTATTGCCAGCTGGAGGCAGAGGAAAATGCCAGCAGGAGCCAGGGATCTGAAGGACCACCTCCTTCCCTATGTTCTGTCATGGCCTCTGAGGTTGGCCAAGGGCACCCTCTTGCAGTTACTGACTTCCTGTGAAGTTTTTACCACAAAGGCACGTGGAGAGCCTTGACTGCCCCATGGTTATGAAACTCCCTCCCTGTGGAGGTTTGCCTGAGCCTGCTCATTTTCTGAGGGAGTTGTAATGAGCCTTGTTTAGCCAGGTGTTTGGCAGGAAGGGATAGGGGTGGATGGGATTGGGTGGGAGGGTTTAGGTAGGAAGAATGGATGGTAGGGAGTGTTGGGGAGGGTGGGGATAGGGATTAGGTGGGAGGTTGTTGGGGGGTTGGTGTGGGTAGGGTTCTGTTGGTAAATTGTATTTTAATGTTTTAAAATTATATTTTATGATAAGATGCCCTGACCCATTGGAGAAGGGCAGGGTAAAAATGGAAGTAAGTAAGTAAGTAAACAAATAAAAAAATAAAAAAATAAAATGCAGGCAGTTTAAATTTGATTTAGCCAAAATTTAAAATGGTACTACACACATTAATTAATCAGACATCTACTAGTAGTTTACTCCTTACTTTTCCTTGGTAGGAAACACTGAGAATCTTCTTAAAACTAAGGAGATGCCTAAATTTTCTCTTTGAGCATGGCCATAACAACAACATCACATTACAATGCCAAAGTAACCTGAGGAAGAACTCAGAGAATAGATAATATCTGCTAAAACATTTCCCTGCTGAGGCTGCTGAGAGCCACTGAAGAAAACTACAGGAGGGACTGATGAAAATCAAATCTCTGGCAGACTTTCCTCACAGAGTTTGCCTGCATTTATTCAGGAGGCTGCTCTAATGGTTTTCACATTCTGTGAACTGCCCCAAGGGATGAGGGATTAGTCCATAATCAAAAACACCTTTATGAAATGAACAAAAAAAAAGTAGGATAAACTGAGACAGATGCCAAAATAGAGTGGTTTTTGACATCTGGGATCTGCTGATCTAATAGGTGAAGTGAGGTCCTTAAAATGCAGATACTGGCAGAGAACAAATGGAGAAGTTCATAAGGAATAAGGATGCTCTCTAATGAACTGAGGGCTTTCACTGGTAAACAATATAAGTTCAACTAGGGGGTACTTAACATTAACCTATAATTTCATAGTCAAACAGAATAACATAAACATTAATATCTGTGCCCAGTTCTGCAGAGAGTTTCTAAATAAACTTCAAATAGACACTCTCTGCTGATAGTTCTTTGGGTGAGGAAATTTCAACAGTTAGTTCTCTTTGTCAAAAATGAATGACATAGAATGACTCTGGTGTTCAGCTTTGCTTTAGACGGATTATCACTAGAGTTTAAATGAGTACTTGAAAAAACAGGTATACCAGATGAATTTCTGGTACCCAAATTGATGAGATAACATTGGGTGCTGATTGGTACCCAATTGTGACCCAGTTCAGGTACCTGATATCTGAGAATGTTGACTTCCAGTACCAATTTTTCAACTTCTGTACCAATATTTCGACTTGCAACACCTATTTATTGATTTTTGGTCCAAGAAAGTCAACTTCCAGACCACTTTTACACTAGCTGTGAGATGCAACACGTTGAAGAATGTGCTTCCTGAAAAGACCCATGGGGTGTGTTTAGATGCACCGGAAGTAGCAAGCCACTATAGGAATTGCGGCTCGCACGGTCTTTTTGAAGCTGCATTTGGGAAACCCCAATATCAAGGCTTCCCAAATGTGGCTTCAAAAAGACTGCTCGAGCCGTGATTCCAGTGGTGGCCGGCTACTTCTGGTGCACCCTGTTGGGGCTTTTCAGGAAGCATGTTCTTCAATACGCTGCATCCCACTGCTCGTGTAAAAGAGGTCCCAGTCCTGGTTTCTGGGTAACCGATGCGGTACCCAAAAATGCGTGTACTAAATTAAGTATCCATTTCACCTCTAATTAACACTTTAAAAGAGAGAGTATATTTCAGAGTCTGTGACCAGTGAAGTTTTTTATTCTCCACTCAAACTGTTGTCAACAATGTTGTGAATGACTGGTACATTCAATGGTGACTTCTGTAATATAAACTTATATGTCCTAGGAAATGGATTCCATATAGATGGTCAATTAGTTGTTAAAGTTTTGGTTTTCAGACATTACTATTTTTTCAGCTGCAGTTGAGCTATTGCTGGGTAAGGAAATCAAACTTTTGAATTCAAAATTTGCTATTCATATAGCATAGTTATCAATTCCAAACAAACAGTGTTAAGATGCTGGCCCAGTTGACCCGCTCTGGCCTGCCTGGGCCACTGCCAAACCCCACCCTTCTGTACAAACCCCAGTGGACTTGGCAGCTGGGCCAGAAAGGTGGTCCTGGAATGAACCAGGCCCATGGTCTGGCCTGACGAGCCACCCAGGTGGGCCAGAGTGGGCCAAACCAGGCAGGCACATTTGTTTTCATGCCCACCTGACCTAGCATTGGGGAGGGGGGAGGTCCTCCATGGCACCCAGCCATGGCTTCCTTTTATTGACAGTCATGGCTTTCCACAGTCATGCATTGCTCCATGCCCTCCACCCCTTCCCGCTGGGTCAGGCTGCAGGGACGTGTGTTCCTCCTGCCACCAAAGCTGACCCAGCCACGGTGGGATGGCCCCGGGACCCCAGGTGGGATGACAGCTGCCCATCACATCAGTTAACACTCACAATTTTGACCCAGCTCTTGAGTGAACCTGTAACTTACAAATTCAAGGCATAAAAATACTATTTGCTTGGGAAGAGGGGGAGGTGTGCTTTATGGAGCTCTATCCAGTTTATTCCAAGCTTAATTCAATTTAGTGCTGCAGAGGGGGAAACCCATCATATTTTTACCTTAACAGCGAGGACTTGTGTCCAGGCAGGCTTCTCAAATATCCAAGAATGAGGATACGTTATTTTTTTTAAAAAAAATCCCATTGCTTCTTGATGGATCAGGTGGACAGTTTTATTTTACGGATGAATGGGGGTAACGGGGAAGGGGGGGGGATTCTTCATGTTAAGGCATCTGCAATCTTGAGGGACGATCTCTAATAGGTAGTTATCCTCTCATAGTAATTCAAACCTTGTGGGGTAAAAAAATGTACAGTCTTTGTGAGTTATAAGCTTAAATCCCATAGATGGGTTGCAGCTCACCTGATGGGTTTATTAGGCATTTTTAAACCTGGTCTCAATGGGCATTTTTAAATACACCTTAAAGTGCTGGTCTTTCAATCTTCTGGGTTTACAAGTCCACAAATAAGTTCTGGATGCATTCTTCTCACTCACACTGCCCTGAGGCAGTTCTTGGATGCATTCTTCACACAAACACTGCCCTCAGGCAGCCTAAAGTAGCCACAGTTAGATGTGGGGGGCTGCCATGGAAATCAAGTGACCACAGCTGCCTGAAGCAAAGCTGTTTACCAGGAGAACAGTTTGCACACAAAAGTTCTGGGAGAAGTTCTATGCAGAAGTTCAAAGAGCCAGATGTTTAAGATCTGGGTGAGTGATTTAGACACACAGAAAGTTCAGGATGTAACAGCAAACATACAGGAGAAATGTGTGTAAAAATACCCATTGAAAGTTAGTGCCTATATTTCATGATAGTTAAGGAGAATTTGGCCCCCCAAATCACCTTTGAAAATCAGATTTAGGCTCCCAATTCACTTGGGTTCCTCTCAAAATTTTACCCATAGCCCCTGCTGCAATACTGAGCCAAAGAGTTAAGGTCAGCCAACAACTTTCCATCACAGCCCGTCTATGATCAGTAAAATGCAATAAAAGATTCATGGTTATTGCAAACCCCTTAGTCAACCAAAGTTAAAAGAGATAAGTTAGGTAGATACTTAATTCACGAGTTGTAATGCAGTATAAAGTTAGTTAGCCAGACACAAATAAATAAAGTAAGGCTTTCCTACTCTTTTCTCCCTTCCAAAATAAACCATTTGTAAAGGCTTACATTTTGTAAATAGCACAAATATTAAATCAAAGAAAAGCTTCATGGTGGGAAAAGTGTGGTTGAACCTATCATTTAACCTGTTAGATGAATTAAACATAAAAAAATCTATCCTTTAAAATCAAACATCTCACTCTCATTTGGTGACCAGTATGCTACTCTTAAATTCTAAAATGAACTTTCTTCAGCATCACATCAAAGAATTTTCATACTAGTAAATGAATAATTGATCAGCTCAGGGCATCCTAGCAAATCACATTAAAATGTATAAACTAACTATACTATATTTGAGGTCACAGCAAATTAAATCCATTCTAAAAATGCTCAAAGCTACCTTGTAATATGTAAAATAATCCTAAGTATTATAATACCTTCCTTCTCTGATATGCTAGACCAGGCTCAGAAAAGGCCTAAAAAATAAGCTTCATTTTAAACATGGTTTCTAGGGGTGTACAATTCATATTGTTTTAAGTAGTTACAAAAACGAATGTAGCCCCATTTGTTTTCGTGTCTGTTACAAAAATGGACGAATAAGCAAAAATTGTCATTTGCTTTCATTCATTTTCTTATTCCGTTTATTAAAAATAAAAAATCACTGTGCATGCTCAAAATGGCTGCTCGGGCCGTCTGTCCATGTACAGCCAAAATGTCACCACTGTCATTTTGGAAAAGGGTGTGCATGTGCAGAATGGTTCAACAGCCATTTGAGCATGCGCAGTCATTTTTAATTTTTAAAGTTTTAATTTAAAAAAATAAAGGTTTTGCGCGTGCACAAAATGGTCACTGGGGTTGTCCTGCACATGTGTGGCCCTTTTCCAAAATGGTTCCAGTGCTGCCAGTGCCATTTTGGAAAAGGTTGTGCACGCGCAGAATAAAACTGAAACTGAAGGGTGTGCTGTCTGTACCCCCCTACTGCACACCCCTAGACTGTATTGTTATGTACACAAATTGGAACACATATTCAAGTGCTCTTATGAATATGTTTCCTGATTTTATACATGGTAAACTCTTTGAAAAGGGGGCATGGACTGTGTACTTTGACTACTTAATATGGGTGTGCAATTTGTTTTCATTTTTATGAAAATAAAAATCTCATTTTCATTTATGTTTTCATAAAATGAAAATGAAAGAAATAATAAAGAAATAACTCCCCCCACCCACTGCCACCATATTCATTATTATTTTCATTATTGCCTGGCCCCATTTTGGAAGGGAAAAACTGGTAAACAACTTCTGGGAGGGGAGGAGGGAGCAAATACCACAGAGTCAGGAGAAATGATTAACATTTCCACTGGCGAATGGGCATTGCAAGCACATCCCAGACAGTGGCATGGCACTCTTTGATTGCTCAATGCTTTCAGCCTCCCAGAACCAATCACGAGATCTCTGGGAGGGCACTGGGAAAGCTTTACATTGCACAGCCAGCCTGTTTGCACTTGTTCTGGGTTAGTCTCTCACTTGCTTGTCAGGTGGTGTCTGAAAAACATTTGTGCTTTCTAGCAAAAATCATCCCCAGCCCTCACTGTATCATCTCTTCCTCAAACCAATCACTCCACAACACCCTTCTGCAAACTTCCCTTGTGTTTTGGGTAGTCCTAGCCCAGTGGGGTGCTCTCTGCAACTTGATACCCTGTCAGACTGGAGTGTGCCAATGCTAGTATTACTACCTACTCCGTCTGCTCATCCTCTGTCTGCTGGGTACTGCCAGCTACTGCTGCTCCTCCGGCTAGTGCACCTCTCTTACACACAAGTCCCTGCCCCCTGGGATGCTCTCTGAAAGTTGATTCCCTGCCAGACTTTGGGGGTGCCAATGCCAACACCAGTGCCAATGCCTTCTCCCTCTGCTCCTCCTCTGCTGCCTGCCACCCCAGTGGTTGTCTCTCACAGGTCTGGATCCCCAGGGGAATAACTGCAAGCTGATGCCCTGACACACCTTGGGGTGCCAATGACAGTACCAAATGCCCCAAACAGCTTGCCAACAGTGCCTGTCCTGCCTCTTGCTGCTACAACATCTCTCTCTGTTATATATATAAAAGTCCTGTCCCCAACCCCACCCCCCAATGGTGTTGTCTGTCACTATTTGGGGTATCAAAGAAAGCCTGATTGTTGATCATCTGGAAAACTGCTGCTGCCAGTCTGTAGTCTCTCTCTCTCATAAGTCCTGTCTTTACTAGTTTAAGCTCAACATACTTGGGATAGCATGTCTCTTTTGCCAGTTCCTACTGCTTCTCGGTGCCAGTCTGCCCATGCCCCTGATGCTCCATCTTTTGTCTGCCTGCTGTGTGCCAGTCTCTCCCTGATATTCTGCTCCCCAAAAGTTGAAGCCTTGCTTGGGCACAAACCATTATCTGTCTCCTCCTTCCTCTGCGAGTGGCAGGGTATTTTTAGGCATGATGATACTTAGACGTGCTGTCATGCCTGATCTCGCCCGCCAGATGTTTCTGAGAGTGGGATCAGGGATGTCCCTAGACTGTGGCAGGGTTTAGCTTGCACTGTTACTTCGCTTTCTGCCAAGTCACAGCATGGGCTTAGTGCTACCATGGCCCGGGGAACTCATCTCCGGACCGGGGTAGAGTGGGCTATCATGTTTGATGGCCCGCTCTACCTGACTCCAGTCCGGGGTTGTCCTGGGTGGGTGCGGCAGCCTCATAGCCTGCCATGCCCACCTGTCAAAGAGGTGGACGGGCCGTGCTCAGAAATTGTGGGGTTACATTGTCCATACATCGCTCTGCCCTCTCCCCGCAATGGGCTGCTGGCACATCTATCCAGTGGCTGGGCCATCACATCTTAAAATACCCATAGTGCCTGCTGCTTCAGTGCCCCCTATTGTGAGTGGGGAAGGGGAAAGGGACCTGCCGCTCGCCCACGCACTCTCACTCAGACCTAGCGGACCCAAGCTCTGACCAGTGGTGACCTGGAGGGGGGACCTGAGGCGCCTTGGGCGCCTTCCCCTGACACCCATCCACCTAGTGCCCACTGCCTGCCAGTGTCTGTCTTGCTCTGTCCCGTGCCTGCATGCTATGCCTCCTCCCTCTCTCCTCTTCTCTCCTCAGTCTCCTCCTCATCCTCCCCTGATTCTGCCATCTCTACCTTCAACTCCTATCTCGCCTCCACCCTCAACTCCCTTGACCCCCTCGCCTTCCACCCAGCTCACTCCCATGTTGCCAGGAATTTAGAGTTAATAGATTCAGGCTTCTGAGGCCTGGATCATGGCTTGCATATTAAGATATTTACCTACTTATATTTGATATATTTTACTTATTTTATATTAGATATTTAATCACTTATATTTG
>QEPC01005822.1:9749287-9770518 GCA_003113815.1 Sphenodon punctatus
CCTGTGCTTGGGGTTTATACGTTATTCATTTTAAGCTTGAAGTGAATTTTAGACTACTGTGTTTTCTTCCATCTTCTGATGTTCACCCTGGGAACTCCTTGCTGCTGGGTTGTGCCCTGGCTCCGCCTACCATTGCCCTGGCTCTGCCTACCATTGCCCTGGCTCCGCCCACTGGCTCACCGGCCTTACTGCCCCTCCAAACTAAAAAGCCACGAGCCGCCCCTGGTTGCTCTGCTGTCACATGGGTGGAGAAGCAATCAGCTTGCGTTCCCTGCTCACTCCAGGAGGAGCAGGGAACGGAGCAGCACCCACCCTCCCTCCATTCATACTGTGGTTACAACTGGTTGCATTAGAATGGTTGCATTAGAATTTTCACTTTCACACACCCAAGGAAGAACCCTTTGCGGTGATATCACTGAATATAGATTAACTTTTCTGCTTTGCAGATTTGGGTCAAGTCTTTCAATAACTAAGCAGGAGCAATGACACTGCACTTCCACTTGCCTTCTGAAAGCTAAGGGTATCTAATAATACACCCCGTTAAAACATGGAAGGATAATTGTTGACTACAAAAATGTTTTCACTATGACACTTTTGAGCAGCCCCCATTTAATATAGATAGATAGATAGATATAGATATAGATATAGATATATAGATAGATATATAATAAGAAATATCTATCTATCTATCTATCTATCTATCTATCTATCTATTTATCTATCTAGAGACTTGGAAAGCAACTGAACAGTACAACTCTCAAGGAAGCTCTGGATCCCAGGACGATGCAGTAATTCAATAAATTAATAATAATTTTTGTAGATGTAGATTGATAAACAGAGGTAGATGGAAAGATATAAGATTCAGCATCATCTTTATAATATAATATAATATAATATAATATAATATAATATAATATAATATATATCAAAATTATTATAATATAATATAATATAATATAATATAATATAATATAATATAATATAATATATCAAAATTATTTTTTGTTTGTTTTCCTTTCCTTTCCTTTCCCCTTTCAATCTCCCTCCAACCCCTTTCAACTATAAAAGATCTTGTTCAAAATATTTGACCCATTCGATTCTGCACCTAGCAGGATTGGGTGCTATGTTACTAAACTTTCCCATGCCTGGTCTTATTGCCTGAAATTTACAGATGTGACAGAGGCCCACTTTGACATACTTTACACCAGACTTTTATGCAGGCCCCGCCAGACGATGGTCTGGGATTTCCTCGGGCCATATCAACAGCTAGTCTGGGCTCTTATCCCCACAGGTCCAGGTCACAGGCCAGGCTAAAGTCTGCTTGATTGGGTCAAAGCGGGCCACAGCAGGCTATCACATCTGCTGTGGCCCAGAAGACATGGCCCGGATTAGATCCACCATGGCCAGCCGCCATGGCTGGTCATCATTGGCCGCAATGGCTGCTCATCATTGCGTGGATGCGGCTTCCTGACCTGGGTTGGGTCATTGCTGCACAGCCAGCATGTCTTTTTCCACCCATGATCTTTTAGTCCTGTCAAGGATTACTCAGGCCACATTCACATCTGCGGTGGCGAGACTTGCAACAGAAGATGGAAGACGGGGAGGAGCTGGAGGGCAGAAGAAGAGCCGGTGCTTCCCTCGCACATGTTAGGGAGAAAGATCCTGCCCTGACATGCACGAGGGAAGCCACAGCACATCCCTATTCGCATCAGCTCTTCTTCTGCTCTCCGGCTCCTCCCCGCTGCAGCATCTTCTCTCGCGAGTCTTGCTGCCGCAGATGTGAATGTGGCCTCAGAGCTAAAATTCAGAGTCTGCCAACATTGCTCCTGTGAGCTTTTATTTTGTTTAGCTGGCATTTCTTTTCAACTTTTAAAAACATAATAGCAAAGTCAGGTCAGTTTCATAAGTTTCTTGTTACTTTCAAAGGTCAAGATAATGATGAAAGGAATGACACTGTGTGAATTATGTATTGCAGTTGCATACATAAGGTACTCTGAGTCAAATTATTTATTTTGAGAATATTATCCACACCTAAACATAAACCAGAAATATTGGAAAATTCTGAAAAACATTCATTGTGGCCAGAAGTGGAATCCCATTTTTCTATGTACTGACCTCAGCAGGGGTTCTAGCCAATTAGCTTACTAACAATGACATACACACTTTTGTTTAAAGTGCTTTCAAGTGCTCTTGGTGCCCTGCTTGTCCTATTCAATTTGTGCCTGAAGCAATTTTAACTCAACAACAAGATGCCTAAATATATGTGATTTCTGTGTCCTGCTGTGGTTTCACCATGGAATAAGGTATGTGTATTTCAGGCAAAATTTCAGTCAGTAGTCAAGAGTCAGGACACATATAATAGGCTGTAAAGGTATATATTACATAGCTGTATGGTTGATTTTATATATTTAAATAACATAACTTTAATGGGAACCAATTGTATTTTTTACATTCTCTCTTTATGGATTCAGTGGAATATATATAGGCTATACTGTACATTATATATAATATTACTACTTCCTATGTCCTGATCAACTCTCAAATAGCAGTTCGCCTCTCTAACCAGGATACTAGGCATGTCTTCTGAGGTTTCCCGATATACAAGGTTCTACTGTAAATATAAAATATAAAGTCAACATTCATTGACTTTAAATACATTTTTGCCACCTAACTGCTCTTTGTGCCTTCAAAAATATTCTTATTTTTTCTTTCCTTTATATTTTTTAGCTGCTCCCCTCATGCCTATGGCATCTCGGGGCGGCTTACAAAATCAAAAATATATATAACAATAAAATCCAATAAAAATCCAAGACAAAACATTTTAAAAAATATTTAGAAAACCCAGATTTATCCCCAACTACCCCACCCTCCCCTCCGAAGGCCTGGATGAACAGCCAGGTCATGCAGGCTCCGCACAAAGCCAGCAGACCTGGGGCCAGGTGGACTTCCTCTGGGAAGGAGTTCCAAAGTCACAGCCTGGCCACTGAGAATGCCCTCTCCATAGTGGCCCCTTGTTTTACACAGGGGACCTCCAAAAAGGTGCCCCCGGTAGACCGAAGGGATCGCTCTGAAGCACGGAAGGCAAGGTGGTCCCTGAGGTATGAGGGTCCCAAACCGTGCAGGGCTTTATAGGCCAATACCAACACCTTGAATCTGGCTTGGTATACTATAGGCAGCTAGGGCAGAGTTCGGAGCACAGGTGTTATGTGCTCCCATAAACCCGTCCCTGTGGGAAGACGGGCCGCCGCATTCTACACTAGCTGCAGCCTCCAAACTAGTATCAAGGGAAGCCCCACGTAGAGCACGTTACAGTAGTCTAGCCTCGAGGTGATGAAGGCGTGGGTGAGGGTGGCCAGGTCGGGCCTGAAATTGTATGGACGCAGCCTCCCCAGTAGACACAACTAGTGAAAGGCAGCTTTAGCCACTGCCTCCAACTGTCAATCCAGATGGAGGTCTGCATCCAGAACCACTCCTAGCCTGCTGGACTACAGGAGGGCGGACCCCCCCTATGAGGGGAGCCGACACCTCCCTCGCCTTACCCACCAACATCACCTCCGTCTTCTCGAGATTGAGCTTCAATCTGCTCTGCCACATCCAATCCGCCACAGTCTCCAAACACTGGGAAAGTGATGAGACAGCAGGACCTGGGTCAGTTGAAAAAGAGAGGTACAGCTGAGTATCATCAGCATCAGCTGAGTGACATCGGACCCTGAACCCTCTTACGATCTCCCCCAAGGGCTGCCTTTACGCATTAAATAATAACAGAAACAGGATTGAACCCTGCGGAATGCCACAGGTCACATCCCGGGGGCTTTATGTTTCAACCCCCAGCACCACCTGCTGGCTTCTCCCTGAGAGGACTGAGCAGAACCACCCAAGGGCAGTCTCATCCAGACACCGCCCCCCCCCAGGTCTCGAAGCTGTCTCAACAGCAGCCCATGGTCCATGGTGTCAAAAGTAGCTGAGAGATCTAGCAGGATCAGAAATGTTGAACATCCTGCATCCATCTTCTGGTGGAGATTATCCACCAAGGCCGTCTCAGTACCATAACCGGAGCGGAACCCAGACTGAAAAGGGTCAAGGAGACCAATGCTATCCAGATGCACCTGGAGCTGTAGTGCCACCACCTGTTCAATAATCTTCCTTAAAAAGGGAAGATTAGAGACCGGTCAGTAGCTTTCGAATGTGTCCACATCCAAGGATGGCTTCTTCATCAGGGGGCACACCACAGGCTCCTTGAGACTGGGCGACAATCTCCCCTGCCGAAGGGACGCGTTGACTACCCTCACTAGCACTGTCCCCAAAGTCTCCCTGGAGACTTTCACCAACCAGGATGAGCATGGGTCTATTTCACAACTGGTGGCTCTAACAGACCCCAGGACATACATCGCATTAGCTGGCGTCATTTCCTGAAACTCATCCCAAGAAGGTAAACCAGACAAACCTCTTGCTCCTCACCCACTGCTTCCAATCCGGTGTCAAAATTACTCTGGAATCTGGATCTGAGCGATTTTGTCTGCAAAATAGGTGGCAAACTCCTCACAGTGGGGCCTGGAACAAGTCCCTGTCCAGGCAGAGGGAGGCCGGACTGACCAGCCCCCGCACCACCTGGAACAGCTCCTCTGGGCACAATTTTGCAGATGCTATGAGGGCAGCAAAGAAGTCTTTCTTTGCTGTCCTCACAGCCTCAACATAGAACCGCAAATGGGTCCTATGGAGAAGTCAGTCAGATTCAGAGTGAGTCCGATGCCAGCATCTCTCTAGTCTCCTGCCTACCTGTTTCATACACCGCAGTCCCTCAGTAAACCAAGGGGCTCTGAAGTGATGAGACGGAGGCAGGGGATGTCTTGGAGCCACCCTGTCAATGCACACACCCCCCAGCAAGGTGTTCCAATGCTGGACAAGCTCATCGACAGAGTGACCATCAGAGTGACCATCAGGTTAACTCCCTCAGAGCCTCCTGGAACCGCTGCAGTTCCATTAGCCTCCGAGGGCGGACCAACCTAACTGGTTCACTCCCCTTCTGGATGTGGTGCACTGAGAGGCTGGCCTGTAGGAGATAATGATCTGTCCATGACAATGGTATGAACCTCACATCGCCCACTAACAGATCACCCACCTCAAGGCCAGAACAGAAGACCAGGTTGAGGGTATGCCCCCACACATGCGTCAGGCAGTTGACTACTTGGGACAAGTCCATGGTTGCCATGGCGGCCATGAACTCTCACTCCACTCCTACAAGGCTGGCGTTGGCATGGGCGTTGAAGTCCCCCAGGACCAAAGTCCTGGAGGAGCTCAGCGCCATCTCTGAGACCAGCTCTGTTAGACTGGCAACGGATGCTGCCAGACAAGAAGGGGCCCGGTATACCAGCAGCACCCCAAGCTTGCCCCCAGCCAAATCAAACACCAGATGGAGGGCCTTAATGCCTGCAATCTCCCATACTTGATATATCCTAACTGGCCATTTCTCTCTAAAAACAGTGGCTACACCACCACCCCGGCCCCCCATGCGGGGCTGGTGCTGCACGGCATACCCGGCCGGAAAGAGGTCAGATAAAACTGGTCCCGTCTCCTCATCCAGCCAGGTCTCTGTAATACATGCAAGGTCCACTGCCCCGTCCAGGATTAGATCCCAGATTACTGGGGTCTTATTCACTATGGGCCTCGCATTTAGCAGCAGCAGCCCTTTACATGCGAACCTTAGACCCTGCTCCTCCCTCACCCACAAGACTTTCTTAACCTCCACCAGTAACCTTGGTCCCCTGGGAGTGTGAGTCACCTGTCCCCTTGGACCATACCGTCCTCACCCCACAACCACCCCTATAGCCACTCATCCCCCTCCATCCACTCCTTCCTGACCCCTTCCCCATGGATGCTCACCCAAGCTCCTCCAGAGTCTACCCCCACCCTCTCCCTTCCCCTCCCACTCCCATTCCCACCTCCTCCCCACCGCCCACCCCCTGAGATTCCTCTTCTCACAAAGAATCCCCCCCGGGACTCCCTCCTCTCACCAGGGGGGTTGGCCCTAGCCACCCGAACACACTTCCATGACCCCCACCCTCAAGCCACACCCACATCATCCCCCCCGAACCCCTTAAAACCACAAGTTAAAAACAAGATAAAAGCTGCCCGCCCCTAATCCCCCCAGTCCCGCTAAGGGCCACACGCTGACTGCAGTGCAAAATAATAGTGGCAGCGAACAATGGGTCCAATAGCAGGTCCAGCAACAGCAGCGGCAGGAGCAATATCAGCAGGGCATCAACAGCAGCAAAGATGGGTTGCACGATAACATGTGTGATGTCTGTCGACCAAAGGGATACCTGGGTTCCCCGGCCTAGCCAATGGCCTTTGGGTGGCGCCCAAGGGCTGGCGCCCAAAGGGCCCCACCCTGGGTGTTATTACCTGGAGAGGGGGAGGGAAGAGCAGAGTGGCAGTAAGTTCCTCCTATCACACCATCCCCAATCCCCACAGCAACAGACACAGCTTGTCCTTTAAGACCGTAACTAATTTCTCTTCACAACTATTTCTAAAAAATCTTACAGCTATTTAATAACTAAATAATAGTTCTGATGTTTCTCTTTGAAATATTTTCATTCTCTGCAAGAATCATAGAATTCGAGTGTAACGAGAATATGCAAAATGAGAATGTGGAGGATATCTCGAAATTTTCATCTGGATTTTTCACTTTATCATCTTTTCAATTTATTTTCAGCTTATCGTTTTGTCTTCTCAAGGAATTTCTCATCCTGTGTGAATGAATTCTTGCATGAACTTTATGGCTGCCTGAGGGGCTGTCAATCTTGCGTGAATAGCTGCTCTCGTGTTAGTTTCTCCATGCTCCATTTTAAAAGAAATAACTTTTCTGGACAATGTGCTCTGCTCTGACCTGCTCTGCATTTTTGTTTCTGAGTTAATGATTTTTTCCAAGCTCAGGTGAGTGTCTTATCTTCACAGGGGGAAGGGAAAGGAGGAAGGGAACTCTGAGGGCTTCAACATGCATAGGAAGGGGGCATGGGGGAGGGGGAAGCGGGCACCAGCGGGCTGTGCCATGTAGTGGGCTTGGGGAGAGGGAAGGGGGCACAGGGGATGTGCCACATGGGGAGGGGGAGGAGGAGAGGGAAGGGAGCACAGGGGATACACCATGCAGGGGGGCTGGCAGAGAGGGAAGGGGATATGGGGGCTGCATCATGCAGGGGGGTTGGGGATGAGCTCTTCTGTACTCAGACACCTCCTGGATAGATGCAGGACTCTCATGAGAAGAATCCATTGACTTAGGAGCAGCATCCAGAAACCACAGACAAAATCAACAGCAGCATCCATAAACCATCAGTCTGAAAACCGCTGCCAATATCTCGTCACAATCAGCAACAGGAAATATCAAGTTATTGCGAGATTTTCATCCATATCCAATTGTGCATGTGCATAAACAATGTGGGTGCCATTTTTTATTTGGGCAGAAGAAGGATGGCTGAACAATGACATCCATTTTTAAAATGTGCAAGATCTTGGGCAATTCTCATAAAGACAACCAAAACAACACACAATCTTGTACACAGTATGAAATTTCATGAAGTTTATTGTGGAATTATTTTCTGATTTCAGAACACCACTACTAAATAACAAAAGTTTTGTTTGGTATATGTGACCCAGCATTTGCTTTTGGTTGAACTGTTGTCTAGATTTTATTAGAACATTAGGGATGTGCGAACGTGATTTGGAAGTTTGGAGTTCGGACTAGGGATGGGCAAACACGGCTCAGAAGTTTGGAGTTTGGCCCAAACTCGGTATGTTTGGAGGACCGAACCTGAACCTGAACCAACCGAACTGATCCTGATTCCAAACTCCGAAACGACCGAACACTTCGGTCAGTTTGGATCGCATTCAGATGGTTCGGGCGGGAGAAATGTGACCACAGTCAGTTGGGGGAGGTCAGCTGAGGAGCAGACTTCCAGGCACCAGGGGTGGAGAGGCTTGGAGTAGCAGCCAGTCTGCCCAATCACCATCCATCCCTTTTCTCCTCAGATCACTGGCTTCACAGTCTGCGATTGGCCACGGACTAGGCTGCATGGAGCCTTGCGGTGAGGTGGGTGCAGCAAGTAACAAAACTCATTGCCCTGCCCCCTGCCAACACCTTCTGAGCTAGTCACTGTTCCTGAACAGCAGGCATTTCAGAAGGCTCCCTCTCCCAGCAGTTTTGTTCTCCTCAATACATTGCAAACCTCCTCCTATTTCACCCATCCAACCCATCTACCTCCATATTATCATTTAATTAACTTAGATTAGATAGATTTAGGTGTAATTTTTTTATTTTACCCCTCCCTGTGTTCCCTGTGTTCCATCTTCCTTCCTCCCTCCCCCCTCCATTTAATCCTTTCTCTCTCCCTCTCTCTATATTCCATCCCTGATTCCCTTACCCTGTTTTTTTTATTCATTTTGAGTAGTATTAGATTGATTTAGGTTTCATTTCAGTTTTTTACCCCTCTCTGTGTTCTTTGTGTCTCCCCCCATCCGATCGATAGATAGATAGATAGATAGATAGATAGATAGATATTAAATTAGAGATAGTAGATAGTTTCAGGAGTTAGCTGGGATATAGTGTTTAGAGATTTAGTGGTGTTTTGTAGGAGTAGGTCTTTGTAATTATTCGATAGATAATCCATTTAGTTATTGGCATTTAGAATACTTATAGAAGTTAGATTTAGTGTAGATAGATAGATAGATATAACATTAGATTAAAAAATGAAACAGAAAAATAAACAAAAATAAGATAAAAATAAAATATAAAAACATTATTTTGGAGGGAGAAATGGAGAAGGGAAGGAGAGGCTGGTCTGCTGCCCATAGGGGAGGCAATGGGGCACGTGCCAGAGGCGGAAGAGGCTGTGCCAGTGGAGTGGCAGCAGGCAGCATCAGTAGCCCGAGCACATCATCACATCCCAAATTCAGCCGGCCTGCTTTCGGGCAAAAGGCTTCAGCGGCTCAGCGTCGCCTCCTGGCAGTGCCCTCCTCCACTGCCACGCAGGACACTCTAAGGCCTGCAGGACTTGAGGCTGCATCTGTCTCTGCTGGTGCTGGTGCTGGTGCTGGAGCAGGTGCTGCTGCTGCCAATGTTCCTACAGGGCCACCAATGTCCCCCACTGTTGAGGCAATCCCCAGCAGTCCAGAGCTGGTGGATCCCACCCTGGCTGCTAGAGGCAGGGCCCGATCTCTGGGCAATGGCAGTAGGGAGAGAGGTAACAGCAGTACTAGCAGCTATAGAGGGGGGCACTGGGAGAGTGCCAAAGCACTCAGGGTCCCAGTACTCCCCTTCATGGGACATCACCGTGATCATGGACAACAGTGAATCAGAGGCAGACACTAGTGCCGCAGAGGAGATGTCTGTAGCTGAGGCGATGGCTGAGCCTCCTCCCAAAGCAGTGTCGCCAGTGCCACCAAGCTCTCTCCCTCCAAGCAGCGCTGGAAGCAGTGTGTCACCTGGCGTGGGCCAGAAGGCAGGAGGAGGGGGAAATCCTTTTTTCTGGGAACATTTTAAGCTGGTGCAGATGAATCCAGAGAGATGCAGTGCACTTTGTGCAATAAGGTGGTGAAGTGTGGACAGTTGCCCACTAACCTTCGGACAACTGCAATGGCAAAGTACCTGAAGTCATGCCACAGTGCTCTGATGCTAAGTGGGAAGGCAGGGGAAGTGGATGACAGCGGGTTCCTGACTGCAGTGGCCAATCGCCCACCTCCTTCAGCAGGCAAGCGTTCAGCACCAACTGCTGCTGCCTCTAGCAGCAGGAGTAGTATGGGGGCAGAACAGCAGCAGGAGCCTCGCCAGCAGCGTCAGTCCACTATGGAGGAGCTGGGGTGGGGGCAGCTGCCAAGGCCATTGGGTGCTGGAGGGTGGCGTGGCTTCTTTCAAGAGAAAGCCAAGCGCCTGTTGGCCGAGATGATTGCGCTGGATGGGCAGTTCTTCTCAATTTTAGAGGACAACGGAGACGTACTGGGAGTGCGCCTCCACCTGCTTTTTCTCCACCTCGAGAGCCTTGAACTTTTCCACGAGGTGGTTCTCCATGGTGCATACGCCCATCATCATATGGCAGCCAGGCCTCTCTACTTTGGCCCGAAAGGTCTTTGCTGCTGCAGACTCCCTGGGCCCAGGGGACTCCACATCGGGGCTGGAGGAGGGGGAAGGGCTTTGATGGTGTCGCTTTCGGGTTGCCTTCCCCCCCTTCTTCTGGAGCTGATGATCCAACTCCATGGCCATGCCAGAGTCCTCCTGCCACCTCACAGTCTTGCCATGGAGCCTTTCAATATGGGTGATTAGCCCTGATGTGGTCCCCTCTCTCTGCCTCCTGAATCTTTTCTTGAAGATCTAAAGAGCATAAAAAGATAGGAACATAAGAAGTGCCATACTGTGTCAGACCAATGGTCTGTGTCAAGCCCTGCCTGCATTCTGTCTCCACAAGGGGGTGGGTGGCCAATCTCTCTCAGCAGGGGACTTCATAACAGGTCATAGGACAATCCATTCCCTGTTGTTCCAGCCCCCATGCCTTACCTTGCAGACAGCATATTTTTCATGCTTCTCAAACCACCCCCAGACATCAGACCTTGTCTGCCCACTGTCTGGGGGTGGCACTGGCAAGTCCGACCTCCGCCTGGGTGTCCTGCGCAGCGGGGCACCAGCGCCAGCATCTGATTTCTCTCTGAAACAGGAACACATAAACAACACCTAAGTAATATCATGCATTTATGATGATGCCTCTAGTCCTCCCTTCTTGGGGTGCTAGGGATGGCAATGGGAGACAGTGACCATGGCTGGCACGTGCAAATCCTTTCCTCCTTTTGGTGTTTGGGATGGCAATGGAGAGACCCTGGCTGGCATGTGCAAATCCTGCCCTCCTTGGTGCGCTAGGGATGGCAACTAGAAAGACCCTTGATGGCACGTGCAAATCTTGCCCTCCTTGGGGTCCTAGGGGATGCTAGGGGTGGCAAATGGAGAAACCCTGGCTGGCACATGCAAATCCTGTCCTTCTTTGGGTGCTAGGGATGGCAATGGAGAGACCCTGGCTGGCACGTGCAAATCCTACCCTTCTTTGGGTGCTAGGGATGGCAATGGAGAGACCCTGGCTGGCACGTGCAAATCCTGCCCTCTTTGGGGTGCTGCTAGGGAGGGATTGCAATGGATAGACCCTGGATGGCTCGTGCAAATCCTGCCCTCCCTTGGGTGCTAGGGATGGCAACTAGAAATACCCTGGCTGGCACGTGCAAATACTGCCCTTATTTGGGAGTGCTAGGTAGGAATGACAACTAGAGAGTGGAAACCCTTGCTAGAGATGGCTGGCAGGCACATGTTTGGTTGGGGGTGCTGCTCGTGCTCGCGCTCGTGCTCATGCTCGTGCCTGACTTCTGTGAGAGCCATCCACACTACAGTACCCTCTCTCTCTGTGGCAGACATGCTCTGCTACCCGCTGATCCCCACTGTTTGTACCTGACTGATGCCCACCACCCACGCACCCACCCGCACGCCAGTGAGCTCACTCTAACGGGTAGAGCCTTTCTTGTCCTCAAAGTAAAAAAATAGTTTACAAACTGGGCAGTACCTCCTGTGCCCGCCGCTTTCTCCTCATTAGAGGAGCCGGCCACCACCACCGAAGGTGCTGGGGCAGCGACCTCCTCCTCCTCCACCACCCTCACCACCACCGACTCCGGGAGCACCACATTGACCCCCAGGCGTTTAATTAAGACAACAGTCTTCTTCATTTTTTTTTTTAAACAGACACTCCAACACACAGCCCAACAACAGTAACACTCACCAACACTCACCAACCAGCCAAAACAACACAGCCAAACCAAACACAAACAGCCAAAACACTCGAATTGAACAGCCAGCCTGCCAAACACACACTCTTTCACCACACATCTCCGCACGCACTTGAATTTACGGTTTCCAATGCAATTATGGGATCTCATGATACCTTTCTCCGAATGCCTGAACCGAACACGACTGAACCAAATGACCGAACCTGAACTCGGTGACTGACCCAAACTGAATGCCTGAACCAAACTGGACCAAACTGAATGACCGAACCTGAACCGCAATCTGTTTGCACATCCTTACTTCAGACCGAACTCGAATATTTTGGTCGACCGAACTGAACTTTCGAACCGAACTCGAATTCGACCAAACTGTTCGGTCGAATTTGAACCAGTTCAGAAAGCAAAAAAACCCCACAGTTTTGAATGTACACACTCAGTTAGGAAGTTCGGAATTCGACCGAACTCAAATAGTTTGGTCGACTGAACCGAACTCTCAAACCAAACTCGATTTTTTAACTGAACCGAATTTCCAAACTCGGTTCTGTTCGCACATCCCTATAGAATATGTTTGTGGCAAGTTGATTGTATACAAGTTGTATACAAGTTGATTATAGTTGTGCTTTTATAGTTTACTCAAGTTGATATACAAGTTATATATCAACTTGTATACAAGTTGATTGTATACAAGTTTTATACAAGATTGAATACAAGATGATTATATACACATTGTTTGTAGTTGTGTTTTTACAGTTTACTGAAGATAGATTGAATACATAGCTGCTACTGAAATAAAGAGAAACAGAATATTCCAGAAGGGGAAATAAAACTTTTTTAAAAAAATACAATTTGTGGTTAAAAGAAGATATTTCTTTCCAAAAGCTGCAGTGATATGGTTGGCTTTCAACTCGGACACCTTACTTTTAAAACTTGTATTCCCTTGTCAGTTGCACCTGGGATCAATAATTGCTTTGGAGTAGCTGTGAGTCATTGTTACGGTCTTGAAATTCAAAACTGTCTCGTTTTCTGGTAAATTAATAAAGAAATCCAAATGTATAAATTAAGGGACAAATAAGGCACTCTTTGCAGTGCTGTAAACAGACTGTGACCTAAAACATTTGTTCAGTACTCTATTCTGCTAACAACATCAGATTCAGATCATTGGTTCATATTACCTGGAGACAGAAAGAAAATTGGTTGAACTAATTAGGAAATTTGCACAACAGGTAATGCATGTTTAAGACTGCAGAACACACTACCATGCTTCATAATAGTAGCCAAACTGTTCAGCTGATGTGCAGGCTGTCTGTGAATACAACATCTCCTTCAGAAAATGGAGAGCTCAAAACCATTTCCGACCAAAGGGAATAACACTAATTGTCAAGTCTAAGGTTTTTTTTTAGATTAAATTAATTTGTCAGAGAGCAGGCATGAACATTTTCCGTTAGTCACAAATATAATTTATTTTTGTAGTATTCAACCATGTTCTTAGGCAACCAAGTCATGGGTGGTAGGGATGTGCAAACAGATTGCGGTTCGGTTGTTTGGTCATTCAGTTTGGGAGCTGAGTTCAGGTTCAGTCATTTAGTTCAGGGACCGAGTTTGGGTTCGGTCATTTGGTTCGGTGGCATTTGGTTTGGCCGTTTGGAAAACAGTCTAGGTATCGTGTGGTTCGCCCCGTGATCGCGCCGGAAACCGGAAACTGGAAATTCGAGTGCGTGCGAAGCTTGTGTGGAGAGAGAGCATGTGTGGTGTGGCTGGCTGGGTGTTTGGATTTGTTTCATGTGTTTTTACTGTGTTTGTGTTGGTTGTGTTGGTTTGACTGTTGGTTTGGCTGGTTGTTGAGTTGGTGGGTGTTTTTGTGAGCGTTTGTTTGCGTGTGGGTGGATTAAAAAAAAATGAAGAAGGTGAGGATTAATCGGGCCTGGGGGAAGACCAAGGTGGCGGAGCTGGTGGAGGAGGAGGAAGAGGTTCCTGCCACTGCTGGACCTTCAGTGGTCGAGGTCGGTGTGAGGTCTCCCGGGGTTGGGGGGAAGAAGGGGGGACCCACGGGCCTGACCAGCAGCTCACTCTGCCCATGCAAGGGACTCCTATGGGGAGTGGGTGCACACGTTTGGACTGGAAAAGAAGCTCCCTCAGGTTGTAAGGTGGCCCACAGAGTCTTGGTAGAGACAGGGCCGTTTCATCATAGGGAACGGGATCAGTAGAAGCGTGTGCAAGCCCCCTCCTTTGCCCACAGGGGGACAAGGTCCCTGCCCACACGTCCATGCCCCACACCCTTCCAAACCCACAGTGACGGGGGAGAGCACCGCTTGGGGAAAAGGTGCGGAAGGGAGAGAGACCCTGGGATGGGGGAAAGGGGAACAGGGGAAAACTACCACCAGCCTATAGGAAGGACAATCAGGGGCTACCGGGAAATAGGATTTCAGTGAACACAATAGACAACACACGCTTTCAGACAACCGCTCACTCACCCGACACTCCACTCGCACGCGCCACGCACTCTCCTCGCACTCTCACACTCTCCAAGTCGTAATAGGGATCTCTGTCTCACACAACGCTCCGGGGGCCAGCTTCACAGTAACACTGATCGCCAGCAAATGCAAACAGTGGCTGCCTGCCTTAAATTCCCTTGGCTCCGCCCCTTTGCACATGCAGCCACGCTGAGCATCTCAACGTTGCTCCTGGCCCCGCCCCCTGCTCCTCCGATGCAGTTACATTTTTCCTAGCGCTGCCTTGCTTCGGCTGCTCTACTTCCGGGTCTCGGGGAAATCCGCCTCCACCCTCCCCTGCTAGCGATGCCTCGCGGTGTGCACATAGTTCGGGTGCATCGTTCTCTGGGGTGCAGTTCTGGGGTTCGGGGTCCTTGCCTTTCCTACGGGGCCCCCTTCGTCCCCACGCCCTGACAGCCGGCTCCTTTGATGAGGACCACAGGAGGTGCTCCCAGGTTTGTAAACTTTTTTTTTACTTTGAGGACAAGAAGAATACTATCCTTTAGAGCGAGCTCACTGGTGTGCGGGTGTGTGTGTGGCTGGTGAGCAGTCAGGCACAAACAGTAGGCATCAGCGAGTGGCAGTGGATGTCTGCCACAGAAAGAGAGAGTGTGGGGGGCTCTTCCAGCAGTTAGGCACGAGCATCCCCACCCAAACATGTGCCAGCCATCCCTAGCAAGGGTCTCCCATTGCCATCCCTAGCGCCCCAAGAAAGGCAGGATTTGCACGTGCCAGCAAGGGTCTTTCCAGTTGCCATCCCTAGCACCCGAAGGAGGGCAGGATTTGCACGTGCCATCCAGGGTCTCTCCATTGCCATCCCTAGCACCCAAAGAAGGGCAAGATTTGCACATGCCAGCCAGGGTCACCATCTCCCATTGCCATCCCTAGCAGCACCCCAAGGAGGGAGGACTAGAGGCATCATCATAAATGCATGATATTACTTAGGTGTTGTTTATGTGTTACTGTTTCAGAGAGGGTGAGGATGACAAATCCAATGCTGGTGCCAGGTGCAGGACACCAAGACGGAGGTCGCCAGTGCCACCCTAGACAGTGGGTGGACAAGGTCTGATGTCTGGCAGTGGTATGAGAAGGAGAATGGATTTGCTGTCTGCAAGGTAAGGCACAGGGGCTGGAACAACAGGGAATGGATTTCCCTATGACCTGTTAGGAAGTCTCCTGCAGAGAGAGATTGGCCATGGCCACCCACCAACTTGTGGAGACAGAATGCAGGTGCCAGGCAGGACTTGACAGACCATTGGTCTGACACAGTATGGCACTTCTTATGTTCCTATCTTTTTATGATCTTTAGATCTGCAACAAAAGATTTAAGAGGGCCAGCCAGGAGACAACATCGGGGCTGATAGCCCATATTGAGACACTCCATGGCAAGAAAGTGAGGCAGCATGACTCTGGCATGGCCGTGGAATCCCAGCAGCAGAAGGTTCACCTTAATGAACAGCAGCTGCTCCACCAACTTGGCCCCCAGTCTCAGGTGGTGCAGGGAGAAAATGTGTCCAATGATGGAGAACACCCGCTCGTTGGGGACACTGCTTGGTGGGCAGGACAGTATTCGCTTGGCCACTTTTGCCAGGGCTGGCCACACATTGGCCTTGCTGGCCCAGTAGGCCAAGGGATCACTGCTGGGATCGATACAGGGCTCCTCCTCAAGGTAGGTCTCAATGACTGCTGAGGCGCAGTCATACTCCCTCTTGTAGCTCTGACTGGGCACCACCTCCACCACTGCCCTCAGCCACGCTGCTTGCCTTATTGTGCATGGAACCATGCTCACCAGAGTGGCCTGCACATAGGCCGAGCTCCTTCTGCTGCTGCTGCCAATAGGGGTGCTGCTGCTGTTAACAGGAGACCCCCTCCCACTCATGGCTATTGGGGGGTGGGTACCCCAATATCCACCATTCCTTAAACTTGGGGGGGAATTAGCTTAATGACTTAAAGTGGGGTCTCCACATGTTCAAAAGGATCAAGCTGAGGACAGTACGCACTACAGGCAGTTTACGTACCCTCCCGAAATAGAAAGAGAGAGAAAGAGACAGGTGTTCAATAACAACAAGTTTATTGCTATACAAAATAGAGAAACACAGCCCCGGTCTGGCTGGTGGGATTTAAAAGGGGAAAACACAAGTGGCTTGTGGGGAGTATGGTAGGAGAAGGGGTGTGTGTGTCTGGTGTCGGTTCAGCAATGGGGAGCGAGAGAACGCGAACGAGGGAGAGAGAGAGAGAGAGAGGGCTTCCCCAGTTGGCTGGGAAAGTCTGGACCTTTGGTTATCTTTCCTTGCCTGTTGTGACGGGACAGGCGACCCACGGATCCAGCCGTGTTCGGGGGATGGAGGAAGAAGAAGGGGCAGACCAAAGTGTGGGAGATCTCTCAACTCAGACACGCACAGAGTGGCCTGCACATGTCTGGGTCCCAAGATTTCTCAGAGGTTGAGGGGAAAACAAGGGGCAATTATTGGGTACTAAACAAAGGGTTTGGGGAGACTATGAAGGGTCGTTGGTGGTACTCAATGGGTTAACGATGGGAGAAGTCACAACTTTTGCTTCCATTACAAAGGACTCCAAGATATGCAAAAGATCTCTTTGACACACAGGGAAACTGTAAACAAAAAGTGAAGGGAGGGAAGGAAGGGCTAAATGACAGACTTCAGGGTACAATAAGTGTGTGTCTGGTTTCTCTTGGGGAATGCGGAGATAGGATATTGCTGCTCTGAGTCATGACTACCAGTCCTTTGTCACAAGAGGGTGAGCCTCTCTCCTTAATGACTCCATTCTTTATTCAGAGGGCTCTCCCTTCCAGTATTTTTCTCAACCTTAGGCTGCTATTTTTCCACAAGTGGTCCCTTTTGGTTAGGAGCTAGGGCGGTTGGGCCTGATCCTTATTTTCCATGCCCCCCCTCTCCTCTTGCATCCAGTGTGGGGCTTTTCCCCAAGCCTCCTTGCCCTTGGTTACCCCTGTGGGCTTTGCCGACCTCCGGGTCCAAGTTAATTGGCTATCACAAGGGTGGGGGGGTACATCCATTCTGGGGGGGACCTTCAAAGCCCTGTACAAAGGTGGCTCCACAGTCTGACTCAGGGTGGTGCAGGATGGAAGCTTAAACTGGGGGGCCAGGAACCCAATCAGCCACTTGAATCCCATGTCATCTACAATGGAGAAGGGCTGCCTATCCAGTGCAATCATTTCACCCAACAGGCACCTAGATTTCTCTTGATAGCCATGCCGCCCTCCAGCTGCCGATGGTCTTGGCAGCTGCTCCCACCCCAGCTCCTCCATGGTGGACTGATGCTGCTGGTGAAGCTCCTGCTGCTGTTCTCCCCCCCTAGCAGGAATACTGTTCCTGCTGCTAGAGGCAGCAGTTGGTGCAGGACGCTTGTCAACTGAAGGAGGTGGGTGACTGGCTGCTGCAGTCGGGAACCCGCTGGCATCCACTTCCCCTGCCTTCCCGCTTAGCATCAGATTGCTGTGGCATGATTTCAGGTGCCTCGCCATGGCTCAAGTTTGGCGAGCACCTGCCCACTCTTCACCACCTTATTTCACACAGTGCACTGCACCTCCCTGGGATCATCCACCTGCACCAGCTTGAAATGTGCCCAGACAAAGCATTCCCCCCCTCTCCTGTCTTCTGGCCCACCCCAGGTGATGCACTGCTGCTGCCAGCACTGCTGGGAGGGGCAGACCTTGGTGGCGATGACACAGCTCTGGGAGGAGGGACAGCCTGGGCCATCGCCTCAGCTCCAGATGTCTCCTTTTCAGGACTAGTGTCTTCTTCTGCCTCACTGTCCTCAATCACTGTGATGTCCCATGAAGGGGACTACTGGGACCCTGAGGCTTGACTGCCCACCATGCTAGTGCCACTCTCCTCCCTGTGCCCCGTAGAGTTGCTACTGCTGCTACTCATCTCCCTGCTGTCATTGCCCGGGGATTGGGCCCTGCCTCTAGCAGCCAGGGTGGGATCCACCAGCCCTCGACTGCTGGGGATCACCTCAACAATAGGAGACATTGGTGGCCCTGGAGGAACATTCAAAGCACCTACTCCAGCAGCAGCAGCAGAGACAGCCACAGCCTCATGTTCTGCAGGCCTTCCAGTGTCCTGAGTGGCACTGGAGGATGCTGGCAGGAGGCACTGCTGAACCACCCCCAGACTAGTGCCACTGCTGCTGGGAGCCTCTGAACTCTGTCTCCCAAAATCATGCCTGCAAAGTTTGGGGTATGGTGATTGGCTCTGGCTGCTGCTGCTGCCTGCTGCCACTCTGCTGGCATGACCCCTACCCCTACCCCCTCTGCCACCTGCCCCATTGCCCATCTTATGGGAAGCAGACTGGCCTCTCCTACTTCTCTTCTCCATGTCTTCCAAAAAATGCACACACACATATATATATTCAAATTCAAATTTTTCTAATATTTTCTACACTAACTCTAACTTATAGTATTAACTATTCTAAAATCTATGTAAGTAAATATTATAACTAAAGGCCTAGTCCTACAAACACACTCTAAAATATCAAAACTGAATAACTAACTACACACTAACACTATCTCTATCTATATAACTAAGCTAACTCTCCTTCAACTATGTATCTATATGTAGTAACTAACTAACTATATCTAATATTTATCTATATATACAATATTACAGAGGGATGGGGGGGAAAACACAAAAAACACAGGGAGGGGTACAAAATTGAAATGAAACCTAAATCAATCTAATAATTTTACTCTAAATAAATCCAAAAACAGGGGAAGAGAATCAGGGATGGAGGAATATATAGAGGGAGAGGAAAAGGATTCAATGGAGGGGCAGGAAGAACACAGGGAGGGGTAAAAAATAAAAGCAACACCTAAATCTATCTAATATAATCTAAATAAATGATAATATGGAGGTAAATGGGTTGGATGGATGAAATAGGAGGAGGATGGCAATGGATGGGGAGCTTGGTGGTACACAAAGTTCTGGGAGAGGGAACCTTCTGAAAACACCTGCTGTCAGGAACAGTGACTAGCTCAGAAATTGTTGTGAGGGAGGAGGGCAACGGGTTTTGTTACTTGCTGTGCCCCCCTCACCGCAAGCCCCATTGCCTCCATGCTGCCTAGCTTGTGGTCAATAGCAGCCTGCAAAGCCAGTGGTCTGAGGAGAAAAGGAATGGTGAATTGGCAGGCTGGCTGCTACTCCAAGCCACTCCACCCTTGGTGTCTGGAAGTCTGCTCCTCAGCTGACTCCCCCTCCCTGTTACATTTTGCCTTCCAGTGACACGTTTTTGCCACCCAAACTCGATCCGAACCGACCAAACTTTTTGGTCATGTCAGAGTTTGGTATCGGGTTTGGTTCGGTCGGTTCAGGTTCAGGTTTGGGTTTGGGTTTGGATTTGGTCATCCAAACTGGCCGAGTTTGGGCCGAACTCTGAACTTCCAAACCGCATTCGCACATCCCTAATAGGTGGTCCAGGCCACAATGAGTCTTTGCAGGATCGGGACCAGGACCAGGCTTGCGCTTCAAGTTCAAATCAGAAGGCATGCTCAGCAGACAGGAAGGAATCCTCGGAGCCACAAAATCGGAGCAGATACCAGAGTTAGAATTGAAGTTCTGGAGTCAGTGCTGAGGGTCAGAGCCAAGAAAGCTGTTTGAATGGTCAAGGGGATGATGCATGAACGAAGGCAAGGAATGAAAGAAGGAGGTTTGAAGATGAACAGGTTGGCAGATGGAATAGGAGGCAAGGCAAGAGTTGCGTGCAAGCTAAATCAGGAGTAAGGTTTCCACACTACTGCTAGCCAGAATGTTAAAGAAGCAGGGATTCCTACCTTCCTTCCTGCTTGGTGGTTCAAGGTATCACCTGAGTGAACTACAGCAGGGCCAGGTCTAAAACTCATGTGTGAAGACTTTGAAATTAATATAATTGCAGAAATGAGATGGGGGGATATTTTACTTTATACTCTTTGGGTGAAAACAGACATGATGCTAACCACCCTTTAACCACCCTTGGTGGTTATTTATGCATGTTGCAGGGCTGTATTAGTGCCCTATGTAGCCCTGAAACATGTATAAATGACCACCAAGGGTGGTTAAAGGGTGGTTAGCGTCATGTCTGTTTTCACCATTTGTTGTAATGCTTATGTTTTGATAAATAGCTGTATTAGGTATGTAACTGGAAAAGGGCAGGTGCCCCTTTAAGTTGGATGGTGAGATCACTTGGAGAAGAGAGGCCTAACCTATTTGTTTGTTTGTTTGTTTGTTTTGTTTAAATTTATATCCCACCCTGCCCCTAAGGCTCAGGGTACATTACAGCATAAAAACTATAGAAGAATAAACATACATAAAAATATACAAAATCCCCTACAAACCCCACCTCCTGCCCTCACCTGCCAAATGCTTGGCAAAATAAAACATTATGCATTGTCTTTGGAAAATGCTTAGGCTTTGTTGAAACACTAAGGAGAGGGAGTTCCACATTATTTGGACAGCCACCAAGAATGTCTCTCTATGCACCTTTGGCATACGAGCCTGATGGGCAATGTATTATTAATTATTATTATTATTATGCATTTATATAGTGCAAGCAATGTACCTAGAGCTTTACAATTGAAGGAAAGAGACACAGCCTCTGCCTCAGTGGGCTCACAATCTAAGAGAGATGAGGGGAGCTGGGGGTGGGGGGAGACAAAGGGTGGAGGAAGTGAAGTAGAGACAAGGATACATACATGAACTTGTGAGGTCTCAAGTGCACGTGATTGACTTAGTTACAAAGGTGTAGTTACTAGTGGTGGGACCCCGGGCCCATTACCGGTTACCGGATTTACCGGTTACCAGTTCCCCGAAAACCGGATTCCCGGTTTAAATCCGGTATACCGGTACCGGATTTATTTCATTGGTTTCAATGGGGCGCTGTGTCCCCATTGAAACCAATGAAATAAATTAAATTCCCTCCCCCTCCC
>QEPC01005822.1:9785719-9836533 GCA_003113815.1 Sphenodon punctatus
TGGCTGAAAAGGGGGGTAGGTGGGAGGGGGGAGGAAATAGGGGTAGGGTCTCTGGTGTTGACTCCTGGTGGCAGCAGGGGACACAACTAGAGTTTGGGGGTGGAGGAGGGAGGGAGAGGGAGGCAGGGGTGGGGGTGGGAGGGAGGGAGAGGGAACACCTTCATCATCTTGAGGTTAGACTACTGCAACGCGCTCTACGTGGGGCTTCCCTTGGTTCTGATTCGGAGGCTGCAGCTGGTGCAGAATGCGGCGGCCCATCTCCTTATGGGGACGAGGTGACTGGAGCATATTACACCTGTGCTCCGCACTCTGCACTGGCTCCCTATAGCGTAGCGAGCCAGATTCAAGGTGTTTGTGTTGGTCTATAAAGCCCTATATGGTCTGGGACCCTCATACCTTGGGGACCGCCTTGCCTTCTGCTCCCCAGGGTAACCCCTGTGGTCTTCCTGGGGTGCCTTCCTGGAGGTTCCATTTGTTAAATGGGGGGCCATGATGGAGAGGGCATTCTTGGCGGCCGGGACATGGCTTTGAAACTCCCTCCCGGAGGAAACTCGCTGGCCCCGGGTCTGATGTGCCTTCAAGACCTGGCTGTTCGCCCAGGCCTTTGGAGGGGAGGGTGGGAGAGTAGGTTAGGGAGGGGAATGTTTGGGGGGGTAGTTTTAATTCTTTATATTGCTGTTTTTATGTATTTTATTGTTGTTTTAACTGTTGTGAGTCGCTTCGAGATGCCATAGGCATGAGGGGGCGGCCTATAAATATAAGTAAATCAATAAATAAATATCAACCCTGACACCCTGGTTGCTTGGGGTTACATGTGGGTTTCTGCTGCCCTTGGGAGGGGCAGAGACCTGGTGCTGCCTGCTCATTGGCTACTGTTGCTCACCACAGCCCTGCTGATTCACAAGGAAGCCTGACACTCTGATTGTCTCTCCCTCTGCCCCAGCTGCTGCTGGGAAATGTAGTGTGATATTTATTTTATTTGCTTATTTATTTTAAAAACTTTATACCCCATCCCTCCTGCACAGCAGCTCAGGGTAGCTTACAATCTCAAAAAAGACACATTAAAATACAAATATAAAAAACTCTTACAGGAGAGAGGTCATAAAAATAGAACAAAAGCAAAACAAAAAACCATCCCTCCCTAAGCCTCACCCTCCCACCCTACCCATCTCCCTCTCCAAAAGCCTGATGGAACAACCAGGTCTTGCAAAGTTGCCTTAAACAGGAGAGATCTGGGGCCAGCTGGGCCTCTGCCAGGAGGGAGTTCCACATCCTTGGTATAGCCACCAAGAACGCCCTTTTCAGAGTGGCCTTCCAGGACACCAGATGGACCTCAAGAAAGGCACCCCGGTCAACAGCAGGGCCCAATCCAGAGCCATGGGCCTGAGGCAGTCCCACAGGTAAGTAGGGCCCAGGCTGTGTATGGCTTTAAAGGTCAACACCAATACCCTGAATCAGGTCCAGAAGATTTTTGGCAGCCAGTGCAGAGAATGCACTAGTGTAATATGCTCCCGGTGGCCCATTCCTATAAGGAGACAAGCTGCTGCATTCTGCACTAGCTACAGTCTCCAAGCCATCATCATGGGTAGCCCCACATAAAGTGCGTTACAGTAGTCAAGTTCTGAAGTGTTAAAAGCATGTATGACATATTGTCACAGCTGGGTGGGGGAAAGGGGAGGGGTCATGGAAAGCTGGGGAACTGGGAGGGGTTTCTCCGGCCACGGTTCTCTTCACACGAGTGACCCGGGGTGGTAATTATTCCCTCAGGGTCTTGTTTGGGCTTTCCCCACAACTTAGGGGGCAACCTGACTCATCACAGGGATGGAGAGCACCCAATTTCTGGGAAAGGAAAGGGGCAAAGGAGGAGTCCCCTGAGTGGGGTCCACACACAGGGACTTTCAGTGGGTTCTGGGGCACCGTGAGGGGAGGGGTGGGGAGGCTGGGAGCTGAGGGTGATGAGGGGGAAAGGAGAAGGGGTGAACTACGATTCCTGGGGGGTGGGGCACTCACTCGGGTTGAGGGGAAAGGGGTCTCACACATACTCACCGTGGAAGGAGCCGAGGGACACTCACACACTCGAGGAATCCTACACCCACACAGGAAGTCCAACAAGGAGGTTGAGAAGGGGAAGGCAGAAGGATCACATGCACAAGGCTCCACACCAATATCTCTCAGAGGATCAAACAAGGAACAAAATAGCAAGGGGCCAGTATCTCAAATGATTACCGGTGGGGGTGAAGAGCACCAACGCCAATTTTATGCCTCGCTATGCCCATCCTATGGGGGAGGGCAGGGCCCCTCCCCCACTGTCCTTCATGCGCAAGGTTCGCGCCGCCCTGCCAGGTGTGCACTGCACCTGGGCGGGGCCAGCACCCCAACATTTCCGGGGCTTGGTTGGGCATGTCCCGCCCCTCTGTCTACGTCCTGGGTCATGGGGATGTCGCACAGCATACCCTTGGGTGTCTAGCAACCTGAGGAACAACACACTGCAGTGTTACAGTACCCCCTCACCCAGGGCCCCTCCCACCCCCACTAGGGCTGTAGCAGAATGTCGCAGTGGTAGCTATTTCCTCCGGAAACAGTGTTTCCGCAATTAGTGGTACGACATGGCAGAGGCTTTCATTCTGCTAGTTTAATTCCGCTACTTCAGCAGTTCCGCTAATTTCATTCCGCTACTTCCACAGGCTTCTCAAAATAGCAGAAACATGACATTTTTGCTACTTCTGCCATTCTGCCAGTGCCACAAAATAGTGGAACAGCAGTTTTCCAACAGTTTCCACAATTTTTCCACAATTCCGCAATTTGCAGAATGCCAGTGGAATTAGCGGAATGTCCGCAGAAAAGCCACAGTGTGGCGCGGGCAATTCCGAAATGGCAGAATGGAATCACGGCATGGTAACAGCTGCTGCTGCATCAAACCTACCCCCACCATTGTTCAAAGCCCAGGTTCAGAGGGATGGTGACGGTGGAAGGCAAGGACAAGTCAGGGGGCATGCACATGCTGGGCCAGCTCCCAGGAGCCTTTGGCCAGCCCGCAATGCTTCCAATCAATTAAATACAACAAACGGCCCCCCACTAGTTAAGAATCCAAGACTGCCCATACCTCATACTCAGGCTGATCTTGCAGGATTACGGGCAGTGGAGGACGGGTACGCTGTGAGGTGAAAACAGGGTTGTGAGCTTTTATCAAGAGGAAACTATGAAAAACGGGGTGAATCTGGAAATGGGCCAGGAGGGAAACAACATACGTAACCTCATTAAGTTTTTGAGTGATAGGATAGGGACCAATGTAGTGGTTGTCCAGCTTGACTGAGGGTCGGAGAGAGGGGTGGTTTTTCATTCTTACCCAGACAAGATCTCCCACCTGTAGCGAGGGGCCGGGACGCCGCCGTTTATCTGTGGCTCTCTTGTAACTATGACATGCGGCATGCAGCAGTTGAAGGCCTTTTTGTTGAGCCTTCTTTATCACGGATACCAGAGCGCCTGCCACAGGAACCGTAATTGAAACAAGGTCTGGGAAGTAGAGAGGGGGATGAAACCCATAAGACGCAAAAAATTGGGAATTTACCAGGGAGGCATTAGGTCCATTATTATATGTAAATTCTGCAAGTGGAAATTGCAGAAGCATCTAAGCATCTAAGGTAGGCGCAAAAGCATCTAAGGTATTGTTCTACATGTTGATTGGTTTGCTCCACTTAACCATTCGCTTGGGGGTGATAGGCAGTGGTTGGGTGAAGTTTTACACCCAGAAAGGTGAAGAAGACTTTCCAGAACTTGGATATGAATTGTGGCCCCCTATCCGAGATGAGTTCCCAGGGCAAACCATAGAGATGTACTACTTCGCAAAGCAGTAATTCTGCTGTCTTTGGGGCTGATGGGAGTCCTGCACAAGGGATAAAATGTCCCATCTTTGTAAAATAATCAACTACCATTAAAATGGTATCGCAACCTTCTGACAGTGGCACGGACCCTTGGGCAATGGGGTCAATTGAAGCAAACCAACCAGTTTGGTCCGGGGGGGGTCTTGGTACAGGCATACACCATACATCCCTGGACATAACACTCAACATCTCTTTGTACCCCTGGCCACCAAAAGGACCTCAATAGAAGTGTGAGACTTCGTTGGTAGCCTGGGTGCCCCATCAGCGGGGAGTCATGGTGGGCCCAAAGGAATTGGGGTCAATACCTTGAAGGGATAACTACCCGCTCTTGGTGGTGGTATAGTCCGTGGTGATAGGTATACCCGTGAGGGGTCCCCTCACGTGTACTCACTGAAAGCAACTTTTGAAGGGATAGAAATGTAGCAGCAAATGTAGAGGGGTTAATGATAGGTTCGGGGGCTTCCGGTTGACCCTCCTCCTTGAGGTAGCAGCGGGATAAGGCGTCAGCTAGGGTGTTTTGAGAGCCAGGTCAATATTGTACCTTACAACAGAAACGGGAGAAAAGCAACACCCATTGGGCATGTCGAGCACAATTAATATGGGTAGTTTGTATATACATTAGATTCTTATGATCAGAAGGGGGAACCGCACATGCGCCAGACAGGCTAGACGCGGTGCGCTTGAGCTCCGACCGTCAAAGACAAAGCCTCTCCACCCCCGAGGTAATGAACAGAGGTGGAAAAAAACTTAAAACTTGGTGAGTGGAAGTGCCTAATGCTGGGCGAAAGCACCGGGACCCCAAAGAGGGGGAAAAAGGCAAAATCACAGCATATTGCTTGCCGCGACCCCAACCCCCCACACCAGAAGTGCCCCAACAGCGGGGAAACAACATGCTGACCAGCGCCATGCAAACAGAGGGCATGGAGCAAGAAACATCACTAGGAGCGGTGATGGCCCTCCTAAAAGAATTGCAGAAGGATTTTTAAAAATCGGACAGGGACAGAGAAAAAATGTTTGAGGAACTGAAAAAAATGCAAAAAGACATAAGGTGATTTCAGACGTTACATTTTCGGCATTCACCACAGTCAGCCTCAGTCAAATGCGGGTGGTGGTGAAAGAGCTGTGGGCGTCTGTTGGCCCGCACCCAGATGTTCACCACAGTCAAACGTGGACCGGGGTGAACCTAACCACGCTTCGTGAGGTCGGGATGGGAGGAGGTCCAGAAGTGTGGTGAATGTTCACCACAGCAGGGGTGAATGAAAAGTAACATCTGAAGGGAAACCCCTGGCTGCTGTGGAAGGAAATGACCATGGGCCGTGGTGATGGCACGCTGCGTCGCTGCTAGGCAACCAACAACAAGAGGCACACGGAGGGAGATTTAAAGGACAGGCAGCAGTAGGGGAACGTGGTGGAGTAGTCGATGGGGAGGAGGAAAACATGTGGAGGATGGAGCGACAGGGCGAGGAAGAGGCGCAGCAGCAGCAGCAGCACGGGGAACCTCAGAAGAAGGTAGGGGGTGCAGCTGGGAGCAGGTGGGTCGGGGACGGGGAGAGGGGGGCACGGAAGAGGGGAGGGAAGGACCACAACCACCAGAAACCTAACCAGCAGCCCCCATTGTACCCACAAACAGACTAGCAAGAGGGCACGTGCCCCAGAGGAACCCAAGGCCGGAGGGGTCCAGGGACAGGCGGCGGGGGCCGAGGAAGAGGAGGAGGCAGAGGGCGAGGAGGAGACTGTCACCCTGCACCTCACGGCATGCCACCCCGGGGACCAGGCAGACACTAGCCCCAGTGACCGACCGGCCTCGGAGGGAACGGACACAGAGGGAGCAGGTAGGGGCAATTCAGGACACGCATGGACCACAAGGGGAGAGGGGGCCACAGGGGGTGGAAGGGGATGGCAGCATCCCCCCACCCCCTGGTCCCAGATGCTGGGAAGGGGCATAGGCAGAGGGAGCCACACAGGGACCAGCGGTACCTTCATACTGGCAGCAGCCCCGCTGGGTGCCGTGCCAGCGCCTGGACCCATGCCCCCTCCACCCCCCAGCCGTACCACAGGCCCTGCCGGCCCGGGCTGGCCCCAGGGTTTGTGAGGCCATGTGCGAAGCCTTGCTGCAGGGCCTAATTTGCATAATTAGGCCTGACTTAATTATGCAAATGTATGAATTTACATAAAACCTACTCCCTCTGGACAGGAAGGATTCCCATTCTCCACCCCTCAAAGCAACCAAGGAGAAGCACAGTCTCCTAATGCTTCCCCCCCTCCCCAGCCGAGTGTCTACCAGCACTTCCCAGGAGTGGTTCCACTGCAAGGGCAGCTGGGCGGGCAGTGAGGCAGGCACAGAGAGTCTGACTGCATCCACTGCCTTACTGGAGGAGGGGGTGAGCTTAGCCAGCCTGGCCTCCAGTGCCTGTTGCTTCTTGCTGCTGGTGCCGCCTGTCCCTTGTGCACGCATGTAGTGCAACCAGTCCAGAGGTGCTGCTATCACACACACAAGACACCCAAAATGCAGCCAGCTTATTAAGCGCATTATGCCATTAAAAGAGACATATAACCAGTTCAGTTGTGCCCCCATAATCAGTTCATGCTGCCCCCACCCCATAACCAGTCCATTTGTGCCCCTGCCCCCATATAATCAATTCACGCTGCCCCCCACCCATAACCATTTAATTTGTGCCCATGGGGCAGCGTGAATTGATTTATATGGGGTGCGCAAATGAACTGGTTATGGGGTGCGTGTTTAAAGACAGTATTCCTGTTAGCAATAACTTCATTAAGAAGAGTTAATGAAATAGTAGCCATAATAATCTCAGAATCATATTTTCAGATTTATTTTCCAAGACAGAATAGATATTGCTTTACAGTCTAAATTCCTACCTAAGATAGTATAAGTAAGACAGTTGTGAGAATGTGGCCCTTTTTACACGGGCCTCTCCCAGCCATGAACACACAGATTTCTGTGTGTTCATGGGTAGAAGAACCCCGTGTGAATGACATGGTGCACGCGCCCATGGTGAGTGGGTGTGTGTGCGCGCTAGCCTAACATGCATCCCCACTCATGCCCCCACTCATCCCCACGCACGGAGCAACCGGGAGAAACGGTGGTTACTATGTGGGTGTGGATGAGTGGTGGGTGAGTGGGGATGTGTGTGCAGCCGTGTGCATGACCCACCCATGCACTGGCACGCCCATGGACTCCCCACCTGGTGGAGCCATGTAAAAATATCATGCTAGGAGCCACTCGAAGAAGAACAGAAGGTTGCTACCTTGTAAACAAGGTTCTTTGAGATGACTCTGAACATTCTCACAAATACCCACCCTTCCAGCCCCACATGGAATTCTTTTCTTATATTTCTAGAAAGGGTTGGAAGGAACTGTTATTCAGAGGGGGAGAGTTCTTTTTATACTAGAGGAGATTGAGACCATCATGTGGTCTATTATTTGAATAGGGTGAACGTGCACAACCCAGTTGTGAGAATGTTGGGAGCCATCTTGAAGAACCTTCTTTACAAGGCAGCAACCTTCTGATCAGCACATGGGGAGGAGCTGTTTGTAAACAAAGAGTCTTATCTTCCAGCCTGATCCAGTGTCCCTGCTGCTGCTGCTGCTGCGCTACTAGAAGGCAGTGGCAGGTGAGGGATGGGGACTGGAACCAGGGAGGGGAGGAAGAATCACTTACTGGAGGAGAAGCTGGCTCCAGCCTGCTGCCCAACCAGGCAAGTGCGGGGCCCCAGCTGGCTACGGGGCCATGTGCAGCCGCACATATGGCACATGCCTGGGTCTGGCCCTGCTGCCGGCGCCACAACCCCCACCTCCCCAACAGCACCAGGGACTGTGGATCCAGGGACCTATGACCCCACAGCTTGGATGACAGCAACCGGGCCGCTGGTACCTGATAGGGCCACAAGTGGTGTGGGGAGGAGGACAGGGGGCCCCTGGGGGCAGCGGTTGGGGGGCAGGGGAAGGGTCCCTGACCCTTCTGGCTGACAGCACCTCCTCCTTCACCTCGGACAAGGGGGGCTCGGTAGCCTCGGCCATCCCTGTTGGCAGGGGATGGGGATGGCCTAGGGGCAGCGCAGGAAGGGGGAAGGGCACGGGGGCACATGGGTGTACCGGGGTCTGGGGCGGGGATGGGGGAGCACAATAAATGGTATTAATACACCTAACCATGCCTGAGTGCTTTCTTTCCTACAAGTGCATACCCCTCCCCGGCCTCGCGGATGTCCCGCACCAGGCATGGCTCAGTTGTGTGCCCCACCTCAAGGTACCAGCTATGGTCCAACATCAGGGGTACCCTGAGCAGGCCCCTGGGGCTCGGGCCGCTGCCCCTCCCTGTGCGTGCATGTGCAGTCGTTGCTATCTCCACTGCCAGGTGTGTATGCGTGGGGCTGTCCGACCTTGTATGCTGGCAGCTGTGCACTTCCCACTCCCTTCGCATCCCTCCACAGTGGTCCCATTGTTCCCATCCAGCCTTTATCTGTCAGCCTTGGCAGCCCCTGTCTGCCTGTCCAGCCCCCTGGGCCTACAACCCATGCTAACCCCATGGCCGCTGTGGCTCAGACCAAGCAGGAGCTGTACCATGGCAGCTGCATCCCAGTCTGAGGTCCCACTCGGAGGCTCTGTTGGCTCTGTCTGTGCCTGGACCGCCTGTGAGAGCATGAACCTGTGTGACCTGTGGCATTCGCCCATTGTTCAGTGCAGCCTGCACTCCGTGCCCACCCGGGCAGATGCCTATCTGTGCCTGAGCTTTGGTATGCTGCACTTCGGCTATGTCATGACCGCTGGTGACTGCCGCATGCACTGTGAGGAGCTGGGGCTTGCCCCCTTCCCTGAGGGGTGCTTACCAGAAACGCTGGGGGGCCTAGCGGCATGGAGCCCTGATGAGACGGCCTCTGCTCAGTGTCTGTGTGCCTTCCTGGGATATGTGACCTGCCTGTGTGAGGGTGGCCCTGCCGTGGTTGTGTCCTACTTCATCAGTGTGCAGGGTGCCCATGGGGATCCGTGATCCCGCGGGGCTCCCTACTACCATCTGCTGGAGCTGTCCCACCTGCTCTGGCCCCCTGCGGCTGATTATGGCTTGCCCCCTCCCTCTGGGCTGGAGCTGGCGGCCCTGTCAGAGGTGTGCAGCCACTGTAATGTGCAACTCGGGATGAGCTGTGCAACCCCTTCGAGGCCTTCTATCTGATCTGCTTCCACATGGCCGGGTGCGGCTTCTGATGGGGACTGTGGCAATGGCCCCGCTATGTGCACCTACTGTCGGTACCACCCCCTCCACCCAATGGGAGCCCCTGTATCTGGGTGTAGGGTGCTCCAGGACCATCTGTCATCCATCTGCCTCCTCAGTGCCTCCATTCCGTCAGTGGCCTGGGTGCTCGTGTCACTGCCTGCTGCCTCTTCAGGACAGCTGGACCCCCTGGGACCCACTGCTGGCTGCCTGCCTGTCGCCCCCTCACCTGGGACCTGCTGTCACTACCCTGGACCCCTCCGTGTGACCTCCATGGTGGGCTGTTGTGGTGATTCCCTCCCTCCCGGACTGGGCCACATGCCCTCCTTCCTGCTGCCCCTTCTCCCACACCCTGACTCCGCACGCTCCCGCTCTGTATGGCTCTGCACCGGGCCAGTGCCACTTGTGTCCTCATTAAACACCTGTTGCATTTCACTGTGCCTTGTGTTTCCTCCTGTCTCCTTGGGCTTCTGGGTTCCCCTTCCCCTTGCCCCCTGGGGTTCTGCCCCCTCCCTCTCCTGGTGGGCTGGCCGTGCCAGCCCCTCACCCCCCCACCTCCCATGATCCGACCGGCCGTGGGGCTCCCTGTCCCCCCCTGGTGTGTGCCTCTCTCTACCCCCCTGCCCAGCTCCCCTTGGTTGTGTGTGTGTGCTGCTTCGTGTTTGTGTGTGTGCGCTTTTCATTTTGAAGTGCGCGCACCTTCCATGTGGCTGCTATTTGCGAGCACTGCTCACACTGCAGCTCACTCCACCCCCTCCCTTTGTGTTTCCCTTCCCTGGGTGGGGCCCTCTGTTATCTTTGGCTTCGTTTGCCCTCAGGCAGCCCTGTTTGTGTCCGCGCAACCCCGGTGACTTGTGGGACTCCCACCACGGTTATAGCCACCATGTCATGTCTGTTGGGTTCCTCTGGCCCGGGTAAACTCTGGTTGACCCTGGGCGGTGGTGCTGCCCCTGTTACATCTGTTCGGGCCATGTAGCTCACCACAGCCCGCAGTGAAGCAATTGACACCGGGGTGGGATTCACTGTGGTGATTCTCACAGCGTCACGTCTGAAATCACCCATAGAGGTGGGCAGAAAAAAAGCAGAAGCCATAGGGAAAATGGTAGATACCCTGGAAAGTAGAGTGTCAGCTACAGAAGATCAGTTAGTCAAAACAACAGAAACAATGAAACAATTAATAAACAAGTGACCTGGTTAACAGATAAAATAGAAGACCTAGAAAACAGGTCATGCAGTTCCAACCTGCGAATAGCAGGCATAAAGGAGGGGATGGAAACCGAGGGCATGACAAAGCTAATATGGGATATACTCACAGAGATATTCCCTGAAGAGCCCAGGTTACAAAACCCCAAAATAGACAGAGCCCATAGAACCGGCCACCCTCCCAGAAATGGGGAATACGCCCCCACGAATGATCATATTTAAATTAACCTATTACCCGGATAAAATTGACATTTTAAATGAAGCCAGACAGAAAAGAAAAGACTTGGAATACAAAAATATGAAGATTAAAATATTCCCTGACTACGCGCAAGAGACAATGAGAAAGAGAATGAATTGGATCAAATATATGGGCAAGTTAACAGAAGAAGGGCTACAACCACAGCTATGGCCACCTGCAAAACTGGTAGTGACACACAGAGGGGGAAAAAAAATCTTCACCGAACCAGAGGATCTGGTAATCTTCCTGCGCAGTCACAGACCACAGAGAGGAGAGAAAGAGGGAGAAGACTGAATGAGAAAAACTAAAGAAAAGGGAGGAACAGAATCTTCAAGGAAGAAAAGCAGCTTCAAAATTCCGCCTGCAGCAATCAAGAATAAAGTTAAGACAAGGGGGGGCAATCAAGGGGAAGGGGTACCCCTTCAAAAAGAGGGGGAAGGAGCAGGGAGAGCAGAAGGGAAGAGACAAAGGTGGTAAAACATAGTAAAGCAAAAACACACCGCAGAGTGGTTCCCCCGAGTAGGGAAAAGGGAAAAATAAGGTACTAGTTGAAAGAAAAAGTCTTAAACAGCTAAAAATTGAAAAGGGAATCTGTCCAGTTGACAGGGAAGTGGGGAAGGGGGGGGGGAAGTTGGTCAAGAAACGAGGGAGGGGGGAAAGGGGTGGAGGGGAACTGGCATGTGGAAAACACAGGGAATAAAATAGAAAGGGGAAATGATGGATAGTATAAGATTTATGACATGGAATGTGAAGGGACTGAATGCACCTATAAAGAGATGGAGAGTCAAAAATGTAATAAGGGATAATGGGGCAGATGTGGTGTTCCTACAAGAGACACATCTGCAACAGAAAGATCTGTTCAGATTTCAATATAAGAAATTTAAATATCTATATGCAGCCTGCGCCAACAGGAAAAAGGCAGCGGTCATGATAGGTATAGGGGGGAATAGGAAGTTTGAACACATAAAGACTATAGCTGACAAAGAGGGAAGATTTCTCATGGTGGTAGGGATATTGGAAGGTGAAAAAGTTTCACTAATAAATTTGTATGCACCTAATGAAGCAGTAGGGGAGTTCCTATAGGATGCATGCCACAAAATAATACACAATGCACAGGGGGTGGTGATACTGCAGGGGGATTTTAACACAATTCTAACGAGCACAGACCACTCAAAGAGGATAAAAGTGAAGAGATGTCAGGAAGAAATACATAGAACACTGAAGGAACATAACTGGGTGGATGCATGGAGATACTGGAACCTAGGGATGGGCGAACGCGGTTCGGTAGTTCGGTGTTCGGCCCGAACTCGGCCTGTTCGGACAACCGAACACGAACACGAACACGAACGAACAGTTCGTTCAATTCGAATCGCGTTCGGTTGTGTTCGGGTGGCTAAAACATGGTCTTCTGTCAGGTCACTGGAAGGCCATAGGCCAAATGTAGCAGGGAGGGGGAAGTCATTTGACTCAGCTAGGAGCAGACTTCCAGGCACCAGGGGTGGAGGGTGGAGTGGCTTGGAGTAGCAGCCAGCCTGATGAATCACCATCTCTTTTCGCCTCAGACCACTGGCTTGGCAGTCTATGATTGGCCACGGGCTAGGCTGCACGGAGCCAATGGGGCTGATTTGAGGCGGGCGCAGCAAGAAACAAAACTGTCTGCCTCCCCCCTTCCCAATACCTTCTGAGCTAGTCACTGTTCCTGAGCAGCAGGCGTTTCAGAAGGCTCCCTCACCCAGCATTTTCCAGCTCCCCAATCCATTGCCATCCTCCTCCTATTTCACCCATCCAACCCATCTACCCCCATATTCTCATTTATTTACATTAGCTTTGATAGATTTAGTTGTTATTTTTTGTTTTTATCCCTCCCTGTGTTCAATCTTCAATCTTCCTCCTTCCCTCCCCCCTCCATTGAATATTCCCTCCCCATTCCCTTCCCCTGTTTTTTTGATTCATTAGAGTAGTAGTATATTATTAATTTATAGATTGATTTAGGTTTCATTTCAGTTTTGTACCCCTCCTTGTCTTGTTTGTGATTGCCCCCCAACCCCCATCCCATATATTCATAGGTAGATAGATAGGATTAGGTCGATACATTTTTGTTTGAGTAGTTTAGTTTAAGGTTTACTGATAGAGTTTACTGTTTTCTGTGATTCAGCTTTAGGGTTTGTTGGAGTTATTCATAGCATTTAGAATACATTTATTAGTTAGGTAGTTAGTTAGTTATTAGTGTAGATATAGAGATATAAATATTTGATAAAAAAATTCAATAAAATTTTTTTAAAAAATTATATATTAAAAAACATTGTTTTTTTCGGGCCGAACGGCCGAACGCGAACGCGCGAACCACCCGAACACCGAACGACCGAACACGAACGCACAACCCGATGGCGAACGAACCGAACGGCCGAACACGAACGTACGACCTGCCCGAACAACCGAACACGAACGGCCGACACACGAACGGCCGAACCGAACGGGCGAACACGAACGCGAGGTACGACCGAACGACCAAACACGAACACACGAACCGAACGCGGCCGAACCGAACGGCCGAACGCGAACACACGAACCGATCGCGGCCGAACCGAACGGCCGAACACGAACCGCGATCTGTTCGCCCATGCCTACTGGAACCCCACAGTGAGGGAATTTGCTTTTTATTCACATGTACACAAAACACATACAAGAACAGATCATGTCTGGATAGACAAGAGCTGGATAAGCAAATGTATAAAGAGCCAAATAAGTCAGACATTAGTCTCAGATCATCATGCGATAGTAACCACATTGGTATTGGACACACAAAAATCCAGGGGTACAAAAACATGGAGGATGAACAAAGTTCTACTTAAAAATAAAGACAATAGGAGAGAATTAGAGGAGCAAATAAAAGAATACTTTGAGATAAATACAAATTCGGTCAATTCAGCCCAAATATTATGGGAAGCGGCTAAAGCTACAATAAGGGAGAATTGCATAGCCATGAATGCCCAAAAGAAAAAAACAGGAAAGAGAATATATAGCTGATTTGTATGATCAATCAAGAAAATGGGAGGACCTCAACAAAAATAACCCCACATTAGAAACCCATAGGGAAACTATAAAAATAAAACCATTAATCAACACATATGAAACAGGAAAAACAATGAGGCAACTGAAGTATATAAAGGGATTTTATTTTGAAAATGGAAATAAAACAGGAAGGGCACTGGCGAATATGGTTAAAAACCAAAGAAGTATGACAATCATTACAGAAATACATCAAGATACACATAAGTATACAAAAACAGGAAACATCCAGACAGCCTTCCTTGACTTTTATACAAAGCTGTACTCCACCAAACACCCCGAACTTGAAAAGATAAAAAAAAAATCTAGATAAGTATGATATCCCCAAATTGAATGCACACAAAGTGCTTTTTTAAATGCACTAATAAGCCCAGAAGAAGTAAAAGCAACAATAAAATCACTAACGAAAAATAAAGCGAATGGGCTCGATGGATACCCAGCAGAATTTTATCAGGCCTTTACAGGGACTTTAATACCCCATCTCACAGACACGTATAATGAGATACTGCATAAGGGAGTCATGCCAGAATCATTCTATGAGGCCACTGTAGTATTGATGCGCAAACAGGACAGACCAAAAGAGCAGTGTGAAAATTACAGGCCTATATCCCTCATAAATGTAGATTGCAAGATATTCACAAAAATTCTGGCGAACAGGCTGGCAGCAATTATAACAAAGGTCATACACCAGGACCAGGTAGGGTTTATACCAAATAGAGTTGGAATTGATAACATCAGACGCGTGGTGAATATGGTGCACCACATACAAGAAAATAGGATACCAGCAATAATAGTCTCAGCGGATGCCCATAAGGCCTTTGATTCCATAGAGAGAGAAGAATGTTTGATAGAGACACTAGTGAAAATGGGATTTAAGGGAAATTTCATTAAATGGTTGAGAGCAATCTATCTAAAGCCAAGAGCACAGTTATTAATGAATGGAGAACTGACTAAGCCATTTCCTTTGGAAAGAGGAGTAAGACAAGGATATCCCTTGTCCCCACTGTTATTCGACATCACCTTAGAGGTACTTGCAATAGCAATCAGACAAGCACAGGATATACAAGGGGTAAACATAGATAAAGTACAACATAAACTAGCATTATACGCAAACAACATGATTTTATTCCTCACAAAACCTGAAAAATCGGTCCCCCCATTCATTAGGTTAATAGAAGAATTTGGGGAGATATCCGGGTACAAAATTAACGACAGGAAATTCAATACACTAATTTTAGGCACAGAGGGCCAAAGACGAGCACAAATAAAACTAATAATACAGTGGCGGCTGGCCCCCCCCAGGAAGTTTGGGGCACTTCCCCACAAGCGCTGAGGGCCCGGTTAAAAAAAACAAAACCGCGCCGCTGCTTCTAATTACAGAAGCCTTCTCCCCCGGATTTACATTTCTTCCTGAGAGAAGATACTTATGCTGGCTCATGGGACAGTCTGATTACTGCCAAGATCTCTGCCTCAGGCTTGCCCTTGACTGATCTTTCGTCAAGGGATTTAAAAGTTGTTAAGGCCGAGGCTATGGCCAGGCTTATGGACATTAGCCGGCAGGAGGACTCCGCTCGTGTAGCTGAGTGCACCTTTTTATTTCACTATTTTTCTTTGGCCACCAATTTTGCTAGCCCTGCTAGGTATTTGTTGGCCAATGGCTCCTATAGGAAGATCTGTGTATTTCTCCAGGCTCGATTCAATGTCCTCCCTACCCAGATGCTCGAGGGGCGCTACGCTGGAATTCCATGCCATTTAAGACTCTGCTCCTTTGATTTTTTGGAGGCTGAGGCTGTCACTTATATGACCATTTTAGGGAGCTTTGGTTATCCAAATTTATTTTTCTTTTGCCTGGAAGAACCCCATTAGAAATTTCCCGCTGGCTTGTGTCTGATTTTTCTGACTCTATGACCTTTGCTGTAATGTCTTTCTTACTTGATGCTCTTGAGGCTCGCTGGAAGTTTTTATTATTTAGAGCCATGTGATTTCTGATTTTCTGTATGCATGCATTTGTGCTTTTTAGCTTTATTGTGTTTTATTTTAATTTTGCCTTATTTATATTACATTTGTTTGTTAGATGCCTATTTCATAATTTATATTGGTTTAAATTTAATTCTTATCTCGGTGTATTTCTGCTTTGCTATGGCATTATTGCTACGCCAATAAACAAATTGAAATTGAATTGAGTTCCTCCACCTGGGCGTCTGTATCCATCCTAAAAGGGGTGGTGGCAGTAATTCTGTCACAGCTGGGTGGGGGAAAGGGGCGGGGGTATGGAAAGCTGGGGGACCGGGAGGGGTTTCTCTGGGAGGGGTTTCTCCGGCAGGGGTTCTCTCCACACGAGTTACCCAGGGTGGTAATAATTACCTCAGGGTCTTGTTTGGGCTTTCCCCACAACTTAGGAGGCAACCCGACTCATCACAGGGATGGAGAGAACCCAATTGCTGGGAAAGAAAAGGGGCAAAGGAGGAGTCCCCTGAGTGGGGTCCACACACAGGGACTTTTAGCCGGTTCCATGGCACTGTGAGGGGAGGGGTGGGGTGGGGGGCTGGGATCTGGGGGTGACGAGGGGGAAAGGAGAGGGGGTAAACTAGGATTTCAGGGAGGTGGGGCACTCACTCGGGTGGAGGGAAAAGGTCTCACACACACTCACCTTGGAAGAAGCCGAGGGACAGTCTCACACTCGAGGAATCCTACACCCACACAGGAAGTCCAACAAGGAGGTTGAGAAGGGGAAGGCAGAAGGATCACACGCAAAAGGCTCGAATACAGACTCTCACACCAATAGCTCTCAGAGGATCAAACAAGGAACAAAATAGCAAGGGGCCAGTCTCTCAAATGATTACCGATGGGCGTGAAGAGCACCACCACCGGTTTTATGTCTCGCTATGCCCTCTCCCATCCTACGGGGGAGGGCGGGGCCCCCGCCATCCCTCATGTTCAAGGTTTACGCCGCTCCGCCAGGTGCGCACTGCGCCTGGACGGGGCCAGCGCCCCTACATCTCCGGGGCTTGGTTGGTCATGTCCCTCCCCTCTGTCTACATCCTGGGTTGTAGGGACGTCGCACAGCGTAGCCTTGGATTGTCTAGCAACCCGAGGAACAATGCGCCACGGCATTACACATATGGCTGAAGTCGCTGCACCAGATTTAATTGACAAAACACGTGCCTCACTAGAGCCCCCACCTGAACATCCAGGTGGACCTGGGAATCAAGGAGCACTCCCTAGACTCTGAACCTGGGGAGCCAGTGGCGTACAAACCCCATCAATGATGGGGGATGCCACACCCAGTGCCTTCCCCACTAGCATCACCTCCATCTTAGCGGGATTCAGTTTCAGTCAGCTCACCTTCATCCGGTCCCCCACCAGACAGTGGGTAAGCACTGAGACTTCTGGATATGGGTCGGATGTAAAAGAGAGGTAAAGTTGGGTGTCATCAGCATATTCATGACACCGAACATTAAACCATCTCATGACCTCGCCCAGTGGCTACATATACATGTTGAACAGGAGATGGGACAAGATGGAGCCTTGCGTGACTCCACACAAGAGGTCCCGGGGTGATGAATAATAATGCCCAAGCACCACCTGATGATTTCTTCTGGCCAGGAAAGAGCGTAAACATTCAAGAATGAATCTGCCCACCCCGGCATGGTCCCTCAGGCAAGTCACCAACATCTTGTGGTCAACGGTATCAAAAGCAGCTGACAGGTCTAACAAAATCAACAGGGTCGAACCACCCTGGTCTAATTCACGGCAAAGGTCATACATCTCCTACAGAAGGTAAGCTGGGGAGTCACCCCTTTCTCCTCCTTCCTTCCCTGCTCCTTTCCAAGGCCTCAGTTGAGCTGTGATTGAGGAGGACAATCTATTTGAATGTTCATTCCTCAGTAAATCCGAGGTGGATACCATAATATTCAGCCATTTCTGATAAAAATCCAAATACTGAGTTTCAACCCTACCATTTAGTCAGTTATGTAAATGGCAGATGAATTAACATGTATTCATATATGCATTAATAACTTGGCAATTATGTTGATATTTTTCAAATTACAGCAACAACTTTCAAGAACATGAAATAATGCAGTGTTCTTAAGTTTAGTCTGAATTTGAAATTAGCTCAGTTACTTGATAGGAAAGATACTTATGAGATTAATGTCCAGGTTGACATGACTGAGGCAAACATTAATTTGATACAAATGTTGTAGGAATCTGGGGGTTCAGAAGTAATTAATACTACATTTTTTACCTTGGATGGGAATCAGTAAAGGAGGATGGATCCTTGTGGAAGGATAGTTATTGTTGTCTTAGCTGTTATAGTAGTTTGGTTTTATACGTTTATTATTGTAAGTTATTTTTATTTATATTTTTATTTGGTTGCCAGGGATTTTCCTATTAACAAGTTCAATCCCTGACAAGGCAGTGGGAGGGAGTCCGTAGACTTTTAGACTATAAAAAATATTTGATATGAATTTGAATTATGTTGGTGTAATTATTAATTATTATTATTATTAACAAACATTTATATAGTGCCAGTAGTGTACCTGGCACTTTACAAAGTAATAAAATAGACACGGTCCCTGCCCCTAGGGCTTACAATCTGAGAGACAGGAGCTGGGGGAGAGACATAGGAAGGGGAACAGAGGGAGAGACAAGGGGTCTAACATTCATGAAGATGCGAGGTCTCAAGTGCACGTACTTGGCTTGGTTACGATGAGAATGACAGCAGGCAGGTCCATGTTGCAAGGATAAGGGTAAACCGATCGTAGGTATAGGAATAGTGGCTCAGCAGGATAAAGAGTCAGACAGAGCAGAGCGAAAGAGGTGAGTTTTAAGGAGAGATTTGAAGGTATGAAGGGAGGGGGCAAGGCGGATGTGGACAGGGAGGGAGTTCCAGGCATGGGGGGCAGCAAGTGAGAAGGGACGAAGGCGCTTAGGGGAGCAGGGAAGGCGTGGAAGGGTGAGAGAAGGGACAGAGGAGGAGCGAAGTGCACGGGCTGGAGTATGGAGGGCGATAAGTGCAGAGAGGTAGGGGGGAGCAAGGTTGTGAAGAGCTTTATAGGTGAAGACTAGGAGCTTGTGCAGGATTCGTTCAGGAAGGGGAAGCCAGTGAAGCGAAGAGAGGAGGGGCTGCACATGGTCGAAGCGACTGGCGAGGTAGATGACCCTGGCAGCAGAGTTTTGGACAGAGATGAGGGGAGAAAGGTGAGACCGGGGAAGGCCAGTGAGAAGGAGGTTACAGTAATCGAGGCGAGAGATGACCAGAGCATGAACAAGAGTTTTGGCAGACGAGACAGAGAGAAAAGGGCGAATCTTAGCAATGTTATGGAGGGAGAAGCGACAGGATTTAGCAACAGAGTCAATGTAGGGTTTAAAAGAAAGGGGTGAGTCAAAGATGAAGCCTAGGCTACGGGCTTGGGGGACAGGCAGGATGGTGACTCCATCAATAATTATTGACAGTGAGGAAGGAGAGGAAGGATGAGGGGGGAAGATAAGAAGTTCAGTTTTAGCCATGTTGAGTTTGAGTTGACGTTGAGACATCCAGGTAGAGATGTCAGAGTGAGACAGTTGATGAGACGAGCTTGAACAGAGGGAGAGAGAGACGGAGTAGAGAGAGAGAGTTGATAGAATGATAGAGAGATAGAATGTGTTATAATGGCCAGAAGAGGACCTCATATATTCCTTTGTATATTTATAAGTGGGTAAAAGGTCACTATTGGACACTGTTACTTTACCTGGGATTCCAGTAATATTTTCCTTATATGTATAATAGGGGTTGGGCATTATGTTAATCTAGAAAACTGAGTGTTTTGATATTCTTGGTTTGTGAACTATAAACACTCCTTTTGTTTATAGATCATGACACATTCTTGTGATAAGGATTTATTATAAAAAGACCATTGATCATCTGCAAAGATTGATTTTCCCTGAAGAATTGCCAAGACTGTCCCTCCTCGCAAAGTGCTGTATATTTATTTCATAGAATCATAAAACGTTTTCTGTAATGAAAACTCTTGTGATTCTGTTATGCATTTATTTTATTGAACTTTTATTATATGTAGCTTCTGTGTATTTCACATTTATGTGATACTTATTTATTTTTCATTATTAAGGTACCTTCTTTCTTTCTTTTGCCATGGCATTCTCTTGTATTGTAGCTAGAGTTTTAAATAAAGCGAATGACAAAATTAATTCAGCATCTCTATGTGTTTTGGTTTTATGAAAGAAACTAGGTTAGTGGCCTCCAGTCTTGCTCTGGTGGCCTTCAGTTTCCCCAACCATCTACAATTATTATGACAGTGCATTACTTTTAACCTATTTTATGCACAAACACCCATACAACTACACTGGGTAAAAACAAACATAACGCTGGCCCACGATGGCATGCTGTGGCCCACAACTCACCCACACATGTATTCCTGTGCTGCCAGATGTTGGCCCAGGACTGCCCTGGCGTAGGTAGGGAGTTGGCCTGGGCTGTGTCCTCGGAAAAATCTCCAAGGGTTGCCTATGTGGAGGTAGGCAAGGGTTGCCTGGGTTAAAGGTTGCCTACGTGGGCCAACACAGTCCAGCACATTTGTTCAGCCCCACCATCACTGACTACGGACAGATGTCACCATGGCTGTCTGTCATGGCAAGGGGAGCGACGTTTGAAGTGGAGTGAGAGTGGGACCATCTGCCTGCATGTTTGTTGTGTTTCCTCACCCTACCCGGCCCAATGGGATCGCTCTCCAGTCACCCAGGCACATTTGTTTTGTACTGCTTTTGTACTGTTTTGCACCACAAGGAGTGGTGGCTGTGGTTTTCCAACCCCGGTTGGGGAACTGCCGCACCACCTGCACATTTGTTTTTACCCACTGTGTAGGTTGAGGTAACAGAGTTGAAGCTTTTAACTTTGAATTGGACTTTTAACTTTGAATTTAACTTTTAGTGGGCTGAAAGCAGATAACTAATGTTATTTTAATCTAGAATTCATTGTTTTATTTATTTTAATCTTCCCATTCTTGGGACCATTTTCCCTTCATTTTTAAAACATAAAAATATACATTAGTTATTCTTAAATACATGTTCCTGAATTTTACAAGCATTCTGGATGTGAGGAATGTAAGCAAGCCAGAAAGTTTGAAGCTAGAGCCAAATCAGCATCATGCCAAAACATTAGTCGATCCATTGGAACTGATTATCCACATACAAATGGGAAAACACATAAAATGATATATAAGGTCACTTTGACAGCCAGAAAGTAATGCCAGAATATTCTTACTGGGTTAGATCTTTCTTGGCTCACTCACTTATATAGGCATAGAGCTGAGGAAGTGCCAAGCCCTTGGCTTGAACCAGACGTAACTTCCTTGGCTTGCCTACCTCCAAAGCACAGCTGTTGTGGCAAAAACAACCCATCAAACATACATTTATTTTTTCTGGGTTTTATTTGCCATGACTTTGCAAGATGTGACCACCAAGGACGGAGAGAGCTCTGGGACTCTTGCAGTCCTGAAGACAATTTGGCATCTGCTACAAACAGCTGTTTTGAATAATACTGGAGACCCCATTGAAGTATTATGGTTCAAGAGATGGTGGACCTCACACAGAAAAGAACAAAGCTCAAAAGCTTCACAGTGCACTTTTGCCTTTTTTGCTCAGCTCAAACAGAGATGCTGTTATACAAAAAACCAGCATTTTCTAATATGATTTGTGGAATCCAGTTTGGGTGGATTTTGAATGGTCCTTGGAAAATGTAGAACAGTGTTTCTCACTGATAATCGAGCATTTCTCAGTATGTCTCAGGTTGGGAACCTTTAAGAACCCCATCTCACTTGTCATTTTTTAATTGTATTTTCCACATTAAAATCCATTCACATAGACATACATCCTGTTCTTCCTCCAGTGTTTGAGATGGACCCAGCAAAATGTTGACTGGACTAGCATCTCTGTGCTATAGCATCAGATCATATCACATTCCGCCATATTATCGCCATCAAAGATTCAAACATTGCAAATAAAACTTTTTTAAAAATCACAAGCCAAAAGTCTGGTTCACATCTACAAAACCAATAGTCTTGAGTACCTAATTGTGTCTATTTTTAAATAATCAATGCACTATGTCTTTCATATCTCAGGGTACTGATGAAAAAGACATGTAATGTGAAGTGACTGTGGTTTCGTTACAAAGTATTCCGTGCTGGGTTTTTAATGTGCCAGATCTTTTTTTTAAAAAGTGATATTTGGAGTCTAGTGGGTCATTTTTCTGCATACTGGAGTAAGGGGGTGAAATGATATTAAAATTTCTGTGTACTAATGTTGACACTGATGCATAGAAAATTATACCTCCCTGTGTCATCCTCAGCCTCTTTATCCCAGATTAATTTAACTTGAAGAGGATCTTGATACCTCCAGTAGATCCTTAGGGGTTTCCACTGAGGTTAAAGATGACAGTTGTGTTAGCAGCTGTAACATGTTGTTTGCAGCAGCTTTATGTTTTTAATATAAACACAGAGTTAGGCTCAATCTTGTGTAACTGTGGCTTTTCATTATGGAAGTGCATCATTTCTGGATAGTCACGTTCATTAATTTATACTCTGAGTTTACACTCAAAAACTCTCATATGGTCTGGAATACTTCCTGTCTTTCATTCAAAACCATTACAAAAACATGCAACCAGATCTTTGGACTGGATCTTTAAATGCTACAGAACCAAAGAGCTGGATTCCTTGCAATAGCATGGAGACCTCATTCCTCACCTGAGCGTTTAATTTATTCTTTGTAAAGTCCGACTTAAATCAGGGAATATACTTGATGATCTGTATCTTTGTGGTTGGGTTAGCAGAGCTGTTGTAGGCTGATGAAGGAAAACATTCAATCATAGCACGCTTTGTCCATGTTGTCACTTTGCCAGCACAAGCAATGTGCGTGGTGCTGTACAATCGTTTATTAGAGACAGGTCCCTACTGCTAAAGGGAGACGAAGGAGGGGAGTCAATGGAGATGGGCAAAAAGGGAGAGACAGAAATACATTTCTGATACTGAGAAATTGAAGTGAACATGCTTAACTTAGGGTGAAAACAGATGTCACAGTAGCCTGTGTTGGCCTGCTTTGGCCTGGGACTCACCTGCATGTTTGTTCTGTCACCGCCAGAAGTTGGCCTACGTATGCCCTGGAATGGGCAAATAGCTGCTATAGGATGCATCCTCTGGAAAAGCTCAGAAACATATCCAGGAACAACACCCACCCAATCAGGGTCAACATGAGTCCACACATATGTTAGGCCTGCCCAGCCACACTATGAGGCAGGGTATGTGGGTTAGGCCCGGAGGAGGATGTTTAGCCAGCCTGACCCAAACAGCTGATCAGGGCCGGCCTTACCGCAGGGCGGCTAGGGGCGTCCACCCAGGGCCCTACCGCTTGGGGGCCCCGATGATGGCCCCATGATTGGGCTGTTTTTAAAAAAAATAATAATAATTTGGGGGGGGCTGTGGCCCCGCCCGCACTACTAGCTGTGTTGGGCAGTCGGGCAGCATGTATGCTCATTGCACATGGTGGCATGGGACCCTGATGCTGCCGCCACTTGACCCACCCACCACGCTGCTCTGGAGTCCTCTCTGTCCCTCCCGCTGTCAGCCGCAGCAGGCGGAGGCACCTCACGCGGCCTGTTTCTGCAGCCGCTCCTGCCCCCTCCCCGCTTCAGCACAGACCACAGTGCCTGCACCGCCGCAACTGTCATCAGCGGCTGAGACAGCTGGGCCACATGACAGCGGCGCGGCACCACCCTCGGCGACCGCTCGGGATGTGGAGGTGGGGCCAACGCAGTCATGCTGCTCAGCGCAGCTGCAGGCATGCCGGGGGGCGGAGCCTTTAGTATAACAGCCAGCACTTGGAAGCACCTAGCGCCAGTAATCCTTTGTGAGAAACTGGCCCCCTTGATTGACTTAGTGAACCTTGGTGATTTTGTTAATGTGTGCAGGCAGAGTGCATGTTCCTGTGACTTCCTTCCTTTTGTGATTGCATGTCTGAGTGAAAGGTGAGTGTTTGGGTGGTTGTGTGCTTCCCCTCCCCCACTTCCTGGTTGCTCTCTCATAGTCCTGTGTGGTGTGAACCCCGTGCCTCCCCCTCAATCCTTGGTCACTACCATATTGCCCGCATGCACCCCGCACTTGCTTCCCTTCCTTCCCCCCCCTTTTCCTGAGTGGTTGAGAGTCTGCAAGTCTGTGAAGAACAGAAGGGCCTAGATCTGCTCAGGTGCTCGATGCCCAATGATGATAGGGGCCTCATCTCTTTGAGACTGTGTAGGCCCAAATACTATCCTGATGGGCATTTTCCCCCCACGTTGCCTTACCAGTACCTTGGTGTGATTGTAGAGTGCGTGACATTATGAGTGAGCCTCCCCTTGATCCTCTCCAGCCCACTGTTACCCGCAGCAGCCTCACATGGTTTTTACCAGCCATTCCTTGCCTGCCGACCTGGCTCCCCCTCCTTGCTACCACATGTCCCTGCTCTCCTCACACGAAGTTGCTTTATGCAACTTCCTGGCACGGGAACACTTTGCGGCTGGTGGGGAACGTGGGCGGTTGCATCAGTGGCACCTGCAGAGCGGAGTCAGGTGGACGAGGAGTCGGGCATGGATGGAGCAGCAGAGGCTGTTGGCTAGGGATGTGCGAACGCGGTTCGGAAGTTTGGAGTTCAGACCGAACTCAAATAGTTCAGTTGACCGAACCGAACTTTTGAACTGATCTCGAATTCAACCGAACTGTTTGGTCGAATCTGAACCAGTTTGGTAGGCCAAAAAACCCAGGTTTGAATGTACGTACTCAGTTCGGAAGTTTGGAATTCGACCAAACTCGAATAGTTCGGTCAACAGAACCGAACTTTCGAACCGAACTCAATTTTTGAACCGAACCGAATTTCCGAATTCGGTTCTGTTCGCACATCCCTACTGTTGGCAGCAGGGGTTCCGGAAGCGGGAGTGGTGGCGGAGAGGAGGTGAGTCAGAGGTGCCAGCGGTGTGACTGGAGTCAGGATGGGACCCGGAGGAGGCAGTGCAGCATGTGGGCAGCGGGTAGGTAAACCAGACCAATCTGGTCAAAACAGTCAGTGTGTGTGTGTTTGTTTAAATGAGTGTGTGTCTGAGAAAGTTTATTTAAATGGGTGTGTGTGAGTTTGAATGTGTGTGTGTGTGTGTGAAAGAGAGAGCGAGGTGAGAGCGTGTGTGTGTGTGTGTCTGTGTGTGTGTGTGTGAAAGAGAGAGAGGTGAGAGCATGTGTGTGAGTATGAATGGGTGTGTGTGTGAAAGAGAGAGAGATGAAAGTGTGTGTGTAAGCTTAAATGGGTGTGTGTGTGAAAGAGAGAGAGAGGAAAGCATGTGTGTAAGCTTGAATGGGTGTGTGAGTGAAGAGAGAGAGAGAGATGAAAGTGTGTGTGTGTGAGTTTGAATGTGTGTGTGCAAGAGAGGTGAGAGCATGTGTAAGACAGAGCGAATGAATGAATGTGTATGAGAGAATGAATGTGTCTGAGAGATGTGTGTAAGAGAGAAAAGGGTGTGTGTGTGGGTGAGTGTGTGTGCGCGAGAGGGTGTTGCTCCCTCTACCCCGCTCCCCCTCCCATGGCTGTACCCCCTCACCCCCTGATGGCTGCCCCCACTGCCCCATGGCAGGGACCCGAGTTCACTGCACCAAAAAATCTTAAATTCTGCAACCAGTGAAGCCAAATTCTGCAAATTCACCATGAGAATTAATATTTGCATAATTAACTTGATTTGCATAACTATGCATGCTGGGAAGCAAATTTGCAAAAGGTTTGACATAGAATCACAACTTTGCTAATAAAACACAACTCAAATCCACTGCAATTTCAGCACCCCAGAATTCCCACCTCATATTAAAACCCCAGACCTCACTCACCCAAACATAGGGCCTTCAGACCCCACCCACAATTCATCTCCCAGGGTCCTGTTTACCCTCAGGTCATGGTCACACTTCCCGGACAGACGGCAGCTGCAGCAGCAGTTTTAGTTTGGGGTTAGGTGACAAGTCCTGAGCCAGGATTTAAAGATCCTGCAGACAGCCCTCACTGCAGTGTCACTGCAATTTCAGCACGGCATTGCGAGGATTGGCTGATTCTGTGAGGATTTGCTGATTCTGAAAAAATCACTGCAAACTGCAGCAACGCAGTCAACTCGGGTCCCTGCCCATGGCTCCTGGAGAGGGAAAGGGAGCCACCCCCTTGCCCAAGGAGAGGCCCAGCAGAACGTTCCTGCTGTCCCCTCCTGCTTGCAACCTAAGCCTGCCAGCCTTGAACTGACCTCCAGCCCTCCCAGAAGACCCAGACCCAGCAGCAGCTGAGGTAAGGGCCACCTGGCCAATACCACTTCCTCCTCTTTCTTGATATGAGCTCATTTGTGCTGCTCCACGCATCTCTGGGGTTTTGGAAGTAGAGTGGGGTCATTTGGGGGATGGTTTGGGAAGGGGCTGGGGGTGCTGTGATCATGGGGGAGTTGTTTCATGTTTGATATGTTTAACTGGATTTTTAGTGCTTTGGTGCTTGAGATTCTTAAATTGAAGAACTGGAAAGGGGTCACACTGACAAAGTTTTGCTGAGAGCTGTGTTTGGCTGTTCTGGGTCTGAGGTTCAGACAGTTCCTCATCCCTGCTTTCATGGGGTGTGCTGTGACTGTGTGGGGGTTGTTTGATTTATGTTTGATCAGCTGGATCTATGTTTGAACTCCTGTGTTGGGAGTGTAATAGGAATATGCTCAAGAGAAGGAGGGTTCAGGCCATGGATAATCTGTCCCTATCAGTTGTTTGCATGCCCTCCTGTGTTTTAAATAAGAGTCTTTGCCTTTTAACCATATCTGAGTCCTGAGCTCCCTTTCATCTAAACCAGATTTAAATGTTCTTTGGAACACATTCTACAGACAAGTTAAAAATAACTTATATGACAATTCCCTAATTATCAAAGGGAAGTGGGTGGGGCCTTGGAAAATGGGAGGGGCTGCATGAAAGTGGGAGGAGCCATGGGAAAGTGGGCGGGCTGTGGAAAGTCTGTCAAGCTGAGGGGGTCCCGCATTTTGTGTTCGCCCTGGGCCCCGCAGCTGACTGGGGAGACCTAGAGGAACAGGCTCACCTTAGCCATAGGAACAGCTGATTGAAAGGGCCTGGAGGGCTACACTCACACAGCCCACCCAAAGCTAAAATGGGGGGCCTGGAGCTCCTCTGGGCCCCCGATCAGCAGTTAAGCAGCCGGGGTGAGCATGCTCCTCTCGGGCCCACCATAAGCTGTTTGGTGCATGCAGCCAGTCGATAAACAGTTCCTGTGGGAAGCACCAGCCAGTCTTTCTAATTGACAGGGAGCCCCCGGGATGCTGGCACGGAGCCAGCTCACAGCCACTTGGAAGGCCTAGGCACTGGTTTCCAACCTCCAGTGTCTTCCGTCTGGGAGGGCCTTTTCCAAATGACAAGGAGTCAACTGGGCATCTGCCATGGAACCGGCTCCCAGTCACTTGGAAGGTGTGAGCACTGCTTTCCCCCCTTCAGTGCCTTCCGAAGTGCCGGAGGGGAGAAAGCGCCAAGCGGCACATAGACCTTCCAAATAACTCAGAGCCAGCCCTGTGGCAGCAGTCCAGGGGACTCCTTGTCACTTTGGAAATGCCACTTCTCCCTCTCCATTGTCTCCAAGTTGAGAGGCACTGGATGGGGAACGTGGCAACACACTTTCCAAGTGACCGAGAGCCAGCCCTGTGGCAGTGGCCTGGAGGGCTCCTTGTCACTTTGAAAGGCTGACTGGCAGTTCCCTCAGGAGTTTAGGTATTTGGTGGGTTGGATGCATGCACCATACAGTCAATAGAAGGCTGCTCAGGACCACCCTATCAGATGGTTGGTAGACTGGGTGGTGCACCAAACCATTTATGGGGGGGCAGGAGTGCCCACATCAGCTGTTTGGTGGCTGGCTGTGTGCACCAAACAGCTGATTGGGGCGATTGGAGCACCCCATCAGCTATTTGGTGGGTTGCATGTCTCACCAAACAGCTAATGGAGGGCCCTAGGAGTGCCCCCATCAGCTGTTTGGCAACTGGCTGTGTGCACCAAACAGCTCATGGGGGTCAAAGAGGAGCTCTCTTCATCAGTTGTTTGGTGGAAACTCTTCCCATGTCTAATTCTGCTGAGCAGCATTGGCATAGGACTCCTGTCCCATGTGGACAGTTCCTTGTGCTTCCCTGGGGCATGGAGTGACCTGTGCCAGCAGTCCGAATGCCTTGGTTTAGGGTTGAGAGCTGCTTGTGGGAACAGCCCTCCCTGCCAACCCAAGAAACAGCAGCTGTGGTTTTTCCCAGGGCAGACTGGGGAGCTGTCTCAATGCTGTCACATTTGTTTTCACCCTTAGTTACAGGGGGCAGGGGCACCCTGCGTGAAGGATGGAAGTGGAGGTATCAGTGACAAGTCTTTGGGGATGAAGACCTATGAAAAGTCTAATGGAAGAGGAAGGTTTTCAAGAGGGATTTGAAGGATGTTATGGAGCAGAGTGAATGTATTCAAGGATGGAGTTACAGACATATAAGGCAGGAAGGAAGTAGGGGAAAATACATTTCACAGAGCAGGGGAGGAGCAGGCAAATGTGATGATAGAGGAGGAATGAAGCTACTGGGTGGGAATGTGGCAGGAAACCATTATGGACAGATCGGGGGGAGCAAGGCCATGAAGAGCCTTGAAGGTTAAGACAAGGAGCTTGTGCTGAATGTGTTCAGGTAGAGGAAGTTAGTGGAGGGAGGAAAGGAGAGACTGAACATGGTCAATGCAACGGTCAGGATCAATGACCTTGGCAACAGCATGTTGAACAGAAGTGGAGGGGCAACGTTCCTTTCAGAATAGAGGTGGTCAGTAAGAATGAAGTTGCAGTAGTCAAGATAAGAGATAACAAGAGCATGAACTAGGATTTTGGCAGTGGAAGCAGTAAGGAAGGGTCGGATTTTAGGAATGTTATGCAGAGACAAGTGACAGACCTTAGCAACAGACTGAATATGAGGTGCGAAGAAGAGGGCGGCATCAACGATGAACCCCAACATGTGCCTAACAGATCAGATGGATGTCAACATCATTAATGGAAATCATGAGGGAAGATGGACGTGAACATTTTGGAGGCAAGATGAGGAGTTTAGTCTTGACCATATTTAAGCTTGAGTTGACAGTGAGACATCCAAGTAGAGATATCAGAGAGACAGTTGGTGATATGAGATTGAATGGAGTGGGGAAGAGTGGGAATGGAGAGAGAGAGCTGAGTGTTGTCAGCATACAGGTGATACTGGAGGCCATGAGATTTGATGAGTTTGCCCAGAGATAGAGTGTAAGGGAGAAGTGAAGAGGGCCAAAGACAGAGACTTCTAGAACTCTAAAAGAGTAGGGGAGTGACACAGAGGAGGTACCAGAAAGAGAGAGATTGAAGGAACAGTTTGAGAGGTAGGAAGAAAACCAATCAAGGAGTGAGCTTGGGAAACCAAGAAAGCAAAGTGAATTAAAGAGAAAGGCACTGTCGACTAGGGGTATACAATTCATTTTCATTTTTTTAATTAATAAAACAAATGAAGCCCTGTTTGTTTTAGAAATTAAAATTTGAAAACAAATGAACAAAAAAAGACAACAGATGAAAACACGTGGGAAAGTATCAGAAATATATATATATATATATAATAATTATTATTTTTTTAAAAAAGAATGTACATACTCAAAATGGCTGCCAGGGCCATTCTGTGCATGTGTGCCCTTTCCCAAAATGGTGCCAGCTGCATCAGTACCATTTTGGAAATGGGAAGACGTTCCGTGCATGCACAGAACTGTACTACACATTCACAAACTGACATCCCTCTTCCAAAATGGCACAGATGCTGCCAGCACAATTTTGGAAAAGGGCTGCACATGTACGAATGGTCCACAGCCATTTTATGCATGTAAAGTGATTTTTTTTAAAAAAAAAAAATATGTAAAAATATAGTTTAATAAATATTTGAAAATAAACATTTTTGTTTGAAAGTGAAGGCATCTTTTTTTCTTTCTTTCTCCAAAGGTGACTAATTTATGTGCAGGCACTGAGGATAAAATAAAATAAAATAAAATTAAAAAAAAATAATTTTAAAAAGGCAGACACTGGATGTGTGAAAGGATTACAAACGATTGTAAAGGACCACTACAAAAATTATTACTAAACCAGACAGGCCACCTCTGTCTCGATATGAAATATTCCCCTCAAAAACCTTCAGTTAATTCCATTCCAGGATAAGGTATTGTAATGCTGCAAAGAGAAAAGATGGTAAAATTAAAATAAGTTTGTGTTTTTTTTAAAGTACAAGGTAGGTTGATGCATAAGGCAATACAACTAATAAATCAAAAGGTAACAATACAGAGTATTTGGCAAGCAAATAAGTTAACAAAATGACAATAGTGCCCTAGTAGTGGCTTTAGGTGGTAATTTTTAAGGCTTTTAAACTGAGGATTGAGCCAAAGCGGTAGATGGTAAAGCTACACCAGGTATAGCCTGACAGCTGTTTTAGAAAGATTGCTTGTATTAACGATGTGCAATCTTCCCAAAGCTTTAAATAGGCTTAGACTCGGATTTGATCTGAAAATCTCATTTGTCCAATGCTCCATACTTTTCAGCTTCTTTCTAAGCATGCCAAATAGACTTTCCCTGGAACTGTCTGCCTTCTCTGCACTATGTGACATCACCTTACAGTATGAGGATCATCTGAAAGGGACTCTTACAGCTGTTCTGCACCCTATCCTTCTGGTGTGCCCAGGATAAGGCCTGTCAGACAGTTAATGATCTGTCACTTCAGAATTTAACTCCTACTCTTCAGTTAGGGAACTCAGGCAGAGAGAGAAACAAATTGCCAAATTCATGAGACTAGGGAGAGTAGGAGTCAAACACAGGACTTCCAGCTCTATAGCATTAGTTCCCAAAGTTTTGCCTGCATGACCCCATTTTGAGACATAAATATAATTCTGTAACATGAGACATATAAAATATCAATGGAATTGTGACCACCATCTGCAAATGACACAAATCTCCTTTGGTTACTCAGCCTCCTTTGGTCACTCAAGTTCAAAGCCTTGAGGTGTGGGGATGTGCGAACAGAACTGAGTTCGGAAATTTGGTTCGGTTCAAAACTCGAGTTCGGTTTGAAAGTTTGGTTCGGCCGACCGAACTATTCGAGTTTGGTCGAATTCTGAATTTCCAAACTGAGTTCGTACATTCAAAACTGGGGGTTTTGGCCTTCTGAACTGGTTTGGATTCGACCAAACAGTTCGGTCGAATTCGAGTTCGGTTCGGTCGACCGAACTATTTGAGTTCGATCTGAACTCCGAACTTCCGAACCGTCTTCGCACATCCCTACTGAGGTGTGCCTAGAACATCAGGTTGTGTCAGCGGTCAGGAGCACTTTTCACTAACTCCACCTGGTGAGAAGGCTGCAACCTTTATCAGATTCAGACCTGGCCACTGTCCATGCCTTTGTTACATCAAGGCTAGATTACTGCAATGTGCTCTGTGTAGGGCTGCCTTTGATGACTGTTTGGAAGCTGCAGCTGGTGCAGAATGAGGTGGACCACCTTCTGTTGGGGGTGGGTCTATGTAACAGGGAGCAGTTCTGCGGGGTTTCTTCCCCTTTAAGAAGGGGGCTGTGTGGGTCATCTGGAGGGCTGAGCATGCCCAGGGGTGTGGCAGAGCCAGCCCCATAGCTGGGGATCAGCCTGTGAGGTAAACAGACTGAGAGACCCTGTGACAGAGTGGGTAGGATACTGGCCATTTAAGGCTGAGGAATAGAAGTCTGGCCACGCCCACTCTGCTGGAATATAAGAGGGTATCCCCTTCCTTAGGGAGGGCTTCAGTCAAGGCCAAGGCTGAATAGGTGTGGCAATGGGGTAGAGCTGATTCCCCGCGTTAGACCCCAGTGCCCCTGTGTGGCCCTGGGAAGACCCCCTGCTACAGTCTTCTTACAAGAGAACATTACACCATTGCTCTGGAGTCTGTACTGGCTACCAATAGCTTTCCAGGCACAACTAAAGTGACTATTTTGACCTAAAAAGGCCTAAACGGCTGGTCCCCTAATATCTGAAAACTTACCTCTCCTCTCATGTCCCATCATGGTCTCCAAGGTCAGTTGGGAGTGCCCTTTTGCAAGTATCATCTGTCCATCAACTTTGTACAACAAGGGCATGTAGAGAGGCTTTCTCAGCGGCTGCCCTTCTATGGATGAAAACAGATGTGATGGTGATGAGGTACCCCCCTCCACCTGTGCTGCCCCGGGGCGGGCCACTGCAGTCACCACTACTTGGATTGCTGGGAAGGGCTTTTCACACAAGCAGGCTTCTCCCTGTAACCCAAGCATGGGGGCTGCCATTTAAGATCCCTCCATGTCCTGGATTGGCTTGAGGAACTGTCCACACCAGACAGGACTCCCGGGCCTCTGCTTCTCAGCAGGATCAGGCCCCTAGAAAGAGCTGCTGCCAAACAGCTGATGGGGGACACTCCTCAGGGTGCCCCGCATCAGCTGTTTAGTGTGTGCACTTGGGCTGAGTGAGAATGTGCCTCTGGGACCCCCATCAGCTCTTTCATGTGTTCACCCCAACCCTGCCAAACACCTGATGGGGGGGGGGATGGAGGAGCGTGCACACCCCAGCCCTGAACTTCAGCTGATGGGGGGACCTGGAGGAATGTGCTCACCCCAGCCCCATTGAACAGCTGATGGGGCATGGGGTCTAGAGGAACATGCTCACCCCAGTCCTGCTGAACGGCTGATTGGGGCCCTCATGGATCCAGATCCTCTGACCTGGGCTGGGTGGTTCCTAACCAGATGGGAGACTGGTAGGGACCAACCCAATGTGCAGGTGAGTCCTAGGCTAAGGCAGGCTATCGGGGCTAAAGCGGACTACTGTGATGTCTGTTTTCACCAAATGTCTAAGCCCAAACTTGCTCATCTTCCAGAGGCAAATAAGATCTTTCAGTTTGGCCAGACATTTGGCAGGCAGGGTTTGGGAACCTTTGGGTTAGGAGATTTCTTTTGGTTTTATCTGGGTTAGGGAATTTTATTATTTTCTGTGTATTTTTTAATATGTTTTTGTATATTGTAATCTGCCCTGACCCTTAACGGGAAGGGTGGGATAAAAATGTGAGTGAAAAATGAAAATCAATAATTCTGCTTGGGTTCTTAACACACAGCTTGGGAATTTCTGTTCTGCATTCTGTCCTACCATCCAACATACTGGGTAAAATCCTCCATCCACCCTCATCTTCTGTCATGAAAAAAATGACACTAAATAGGTAATGGGGTAGATTTCTACCACAGTCCTTTGGCACTTATATTACTTGAATGTGCAAACTAAGGGTGAAAACAGACATGATACTAACTCCGATTTAATATTTCTCATGTAAGTTGCAGGGTTGCATAGGCACCAATACAGCCCTACAACATGCATAAGAGATGTTAAAAAGGTGTTAAAGTGGAGTTAGCGTCACATCTGTTTTCACCCTAACATGAAATGTGATCGGATAGAAGTCAGGGTAGAAGTCTATCCCATGGTAAAAAACATTGGGGTAGATTTCTACCCCAGGGTGCTTTTTTTGTAAGAAAACAAACAAACAAACAACAAAAACAGTTAATGGTAACCAACTTTTTTTGGGTGATATTGTGTACCTGTGTGCAGGTGACAATGTCCTAAAAGGGCAAAGTTGGAGAGTCACTAACTTGTATGTTTTTGCAAGAGATGTGCATCCAGGGTAGGGAACTCCCTCCCTGTCCACATCCGCCTTTCCCCCTCCCTTCATACCTTCAAATCTCTCCTTAAAACTCACCTCTTTCGCTCTGCTCTGTCTGACTCTATCCTGCTGAGCCACTATTCCTATACCTACGATCGGTTTACCCTTATCCTTGCAACATGGACCTGCCTGCTGTCATTCTCATCGTAACCAAGCCAAGTACGTGCACTTGAGACCTCGCATCTTCATGAATGTTAGACCCCTTGTCTCTCCCTCTGTTCCCCTTCCTAAGTATCTCCCCCAGCTCCTATCTCTCAGATTGTAAGCCCTAGGGGCAGGGACCATGTCTATTTTATTACTTTGTAAAGTGCCAGGTACACTGCTTGCGCTATATAAATGTTTGTTAATAAAAACACCGCAAGACCAAAGATGAGGGTTTGAATGTCAGTGGCAAAACTTCCATTGATGTTAACGGTATAGATTTGCACACACTGTACCTTAACTAATCTCTAGATATAAACCAATACGTTTATGAAAAGAAAGTGAAAGTTGTATGCACAATTTCGGGGGGGGGGTGCGGGGGGAGCCTTAAAAACATGCTAATGTCAAACTGAAAGTAAATGAAAGTATGGAAGATCAAAAAGATCCCGAGTGGTTTTCAGGCCGCTGGAACAAGACATAAAAAATGACTCTTCTAATTCTCCAAAGATATTTTTTTCTTGTAATTAAACACAAATGATGCAACCAAAAGTAGGTCTACACACAAATCTTGCAACATTTAATGTATTGCAAACCAAAGTAAAAATGCATGAAACTTCACTAAAGATCTACAATTATGCATAAAATATGAAGGTGTAATTAACCAATTTAAATGCAATGGCTGGAATTGCTATATGTAGGAGAACCAGTCTATGGGCTTTGCAGATTGGAAAGTGTGGAATACTGAAATGCTGTCCAATTTATGAAAAAGTAATTATTTCTTAAAAGTTGTATAAAGTTTTAAAGTATTTCTATAACCCACACCCATGTAGAATGGTCACAATTTTAAAATGAGGTATCAGTATGAGTTATATTTGTTTTTGCAATTCTTGTATTAAAAGTAACTTAGAAAATTAAAGTGAGTATTTGGAGATTGATTTAATTTAAATTAGTGGCCCAAGGAGTATCTAACAGAATATTCAATAAAGATACGGACTTTGAAAGAGTCTACCCTGTAATATGTAATATGTAATACGACTACTCATTAAGTAAAAAGGGAAGTGCTCACTAGCTAATGCTCATAATTTTTTTCCTCTTGTGTTTCAATGCAGCTGTACTATGTGCAGCTATTATAGCTATGCCCTTATTGGTGAAGAGTATTGTTGTGGTCACTACTGGATTTTCCATAGGTGATTATATATCCATTTGGTCAGACTTCGTTCTGCTTTTTAGCGAACTCCAATCCATCCTCTGCCTCCAGCTCAACCCATTGTCCAACTCCCTTGCCTTTCCATCCCTTATTTATTCTACCTTCTACTGAGAAGTAATCTTATCCAAAAAACATTCTACTGAGAAGTAATCTTATCCAAAAAACATTAGTTACTTTTATCCACATAAGATCTTGAAACATTCACCACCTTGCTAATTTGTCTCAACACAGAGTAGACCAGAGTCTCCTGTAGAATGTTACAGTTACTAAGGTAGTGTAGATGTGAGGTATTATCCATAGACTCACACAGTAGTCCTTCTTGTTAGGGATATGCGAACACACTTCGGTGGTTCGCCGTTCGGCCCGTTCGTGAACACCCCAAACCCGAACTGCCCCCCACCCGAACCGGCCGAACCAAGTTTGGATTTTGCACCCATTCAGGCGGGGGGCAGGGAACAGGGGGGAACCCGGTTATCCCTCCCCCTTTCCCCCTCCAGGCTGCATGGGTGGAAGGGGCGCCAGGGCTCACCTTCCCCCCCCAAGCCTCATAAATGTATTATTATTTCTTTTAAACCCCACCCCAGGGATCATCCTCCCTGGTGGTGCGAGGGCTCTGGCCGTGGGTCTGGAGGTGGCAGCGGGTCCGGCAGCATTCCGCAGCGCTTCAGGCCTCTACTAGGCCTTCTGGGTCACATGACCCAGAAGGCCTACTAGAGGCCTGAAGCACTCCAGAGCACCGGCAGAGCTGGACCTGCTGCTGCTGCCGGACCCAGGACCAGAGCCTGACCTACCTGGTGGTGCCAGGGCTCCCGACTTGGGTCCAGTGGCAGCAGCAGCAGCGGGTCTGTCGGTGCTCCAGAGCACTTCAGGCCTCTACTAGGCCTTCTGGGTCATGTGACCCAGAAAGCCTAGTAGAGGCTTAAAGTGCTCCAGACCGCCACCCGACCCACTGCTGCCACCAGACCCGGGGCCAGAACCCTAATGGTTTTGGGGGGGCTGAACCCCAAATGGACTGATCACTGAAACCCCCCCAATGTTCGCACATCCCTACTTCTTGGTAATAAAGAAAATAACATTTGGTTTTATTATTCAAAGTAGATGAACTGAAGGAGGCATATACCTCAATCCTCTTGGGTTGATTAAAGTAAGGTCTTGGGTACAACACAAAGAGTTTCATATCTCTTCCAGGCAATTTTTACAAACACAATATGGCATATGTATATTCTTCTCTCAGGCCACTTTCAGACCCACATCTCCACCCCCCCCGCTCCCCGCATATGCTGGCTGTGGGAGGGAATGCACAGCCAGGCTATGCACGGGGTGCCGCCAGTCTGAAAGTCCCCCCCCCCATGCAGCTTTTTCACCAAACACCCGCAGAGATACAGATCAGGATTTCCTCCCGCAGTGCATTCCCTCCTGCAGCCAGAATATGCACGGGGGTGGGGGTGGAGGTTTGAAAGTGGCCAAGGTGTGCTTTATCCCTTGAGTGGATTCGTTCCAGCTGCTTTTCTTCTCCCCAGCATTTTCTTGCTACCTTTAAATCTATTGGCTAAGACTTACTTCTCTAATTACATCATCACCCTCTGCCTCCCTTCTATGACACGTTGACCCTTTAATCTACACAATTTAACATTACCTTAATGTTTGAGCTCAGCATTTCTTCACAGACAACAAACGGACTCTCTGCTTCTGCTTGCTCCTCTCTTCAAGAAATTCAAACTGTGCCTCATCCCTCCAGAAGACTGGGATAGACCTGCCCAAACCCTATGCTTGGAAATTGCTCTTCTGACTAATTGATGTTATGTTGTTGCCATTTTTCATAATATCCCCACTGTGCTGCTCCTCCCTTAGGAAATTCATTCAACAAGTTGTACTGTGTCCCTTACAAGGTATCTGCAGCCTTCTTTTTCTAGATTTGGAAAGCTGTTCTCACCATCAGCCTCTGTGTTACTCTCTCTAGACAATAACCCGTGATGCTCCCCTGCTACTCACACTCTCAGGCCCTGCCTTTACTCCCACATGCCCAAGACACAACCTCTGCCTCCATCCTCCCACATACCCTTTCAGCAGTTTACTTCAGTGTGGTTGTGCAGAAAAAGTTCCTTGCTCTTGTCACCACAGTCTTTGTGATTGAAAACTATGGGAGATGCGTTAAACAATTATTTTAACCATGCACCCACATTCAAAGCCTCACGTTAATTTCCCTGCCAGGGGTTTGCTTCTCATTAGATTCCGCTGGCATGGTACTGTGGTCAAGCGGACAAATTCCTGATGGATACAAGTGAGTATCCGTTAATACCATCCTTCACTGCTATTTTCATTTAGGGTAGGAAGCTTATATCCAGACTATTTGCTTTCTTTCCACCCATACCAGCTCCTCCTCCTTTCTGTATGAGTGCATTCACAAGAGTGTCTTTTCTCACATTTTACATTTCTTGTTAGGAGAGAATAGTTCTACCTTCTCTTAGCTGGCTTCAGGTTCATTCATCACCCCCGGGATCTCTGATTTCTGAAGCTTCTGACCTCAAGTGCAGGGATCCCTGGGCCACTGGAGCGTCAGACCTTATTTCTCATTTGGGTTTTGCCAAGGAAACTTTGCTGTCTCTCCCGATGGCAGGTGCCGCTTTACAAGAGCGAAGGCATGTTAAGGACCAGCAGGGACAGCATTTGTCTGCAGCAATTAGCTCTCAAATTTATCCGCTGTATAAATCATTTCAGGTGGTTCCTGAGGGGGCGGAATATTTAAGTTCATTCTTATATTGGCTGCAGAGGAGGACTTTTACCGGTTCAACCGTTTTCGTTCCGAGGTTTCTGAGGGTAGAGTTAAAGGGATACCGTATGATTTAAGGACTTGCAAGGCTTGTAGTTTGAATAAGATTGAGTCTATTCAGGTGGCATTTGTATGTGGGCCTCCGTACTCTGTATCTAACCCCTGATATGCAAAATACTAATGTGTCCAGCCAGATGGAACTTCTGTCTTATTTGCTTTCTGGTCAAAATTTGGATGTCACGTTCACATGGCAATTTTTTTGGCAGCTGCAATTAAGGCCGGAATTGCTACTGTGAATAGCTGTAACTCTTAAAACGTCTATTTCGAACCAGAAATTTGTTGGGTTTATTTAATAATGTGTTTTCAATAGTACCATGTTGGGATGTGTAACAATGCACTCTTAACTGTACTGTGTTGTGACAGTCCTCGGCTTTGCAATAAATTAATTTGACCTTATCTCTTAGCACACATTCTTCCGGTTTTGAATTTTGCCTTGGCTGCTGCCACTGTCATGCAAACAAACAGGCTAGCAATCAATAGCCAGCTAACTGCTAACAACAGAAAGGCTGTCCCATGTCTCTCAATGTTACTGATGGTAGAGAAGTGTGCATTTCATTTCTGTTTCCCTAATAATTAAAACAATTTTTTCCAATTTTGTTTTAGTTATTATGGTAACAGAAATAAAATTTAGTGCAAACAGAATCCTGTTTGCTAATTTCATTTTTGTTTTGCCTCTCAGACTGGCTGAAGTGTGCCTGAGAGGCAAAACAATGTTGCAAAAAACCAAACAGGAGTGGGAAGGGAGGGGAAAGCAGGAGACTAGAGTCATGATTGGCATCCCTGGTGGCCAATAGGCATCACAAAGACATCATGGAGCACTTCATTCAGACAGCGAACCTCAACCATATAGCTTAGACCATTTGTATGTAAAAGCGCTTTGAGTTGTAATTTGCTTAGTTCAGCTTTATGTCTTTTCCCTAGGGCACAAGTTATGTGCTGTGTGGACTATTCTATTTCAGATAAGAAACTATGGCCCCTTTCAAACGGTCACAGGTACATGGGCAGCTAAGTGGGTGGGCAGTGCATGGGGGTGCATTCCCATGGACCCCCACCCACATCCAACCATTTCCACGCATGGAGCTTCTGCCATTGGTGCCCGTTGCTCTGTGTGTGGGTGATGGGTAATGGTGGGGGGAGCGTGCACCCCTCCACCAGTCGCGGCATTCAAATGGACTCCTCCCCATCCCCAACACGGTGACCACATGGATGCACATACACACACCCCTGCACACGTGGGCAAAGGAGGGGCGTCTGTGCGAAAAGGCCCTATGTGAAAGGTTTCCATGCATTTGGGAACTTTGAGCTAGATAAAATTGGTATCTGACATATGCTGACATATGTTCTTATATTAGATCATACATTCCTTTGCTGCCAAAAGTCCTATATAAACCAGACTGAAACTATGAATATTTGTTCAGAGTCCAGTGACTTCATAGATGCTTGTACTCTGTTCCATCTTCGTTGCAAAGAAATAGTTTTCTATCTGGAACTAAAGACTATCTTAGGGCATTTTTACACATGACACAGAACAGGTGTTGGGGGGATCGAACACACATTCAACACCCGTCCTGTGTTACTTGTATACAGTGTGACAAATCTTGACATTGATTTGAGCACCTACTGAAGATCGGATGAACTCGCTTTGTACTCACCAGCTGATGGCAGGTTCATTTCCTGTGCTCAAGGTAAACACCGGTATCATCGCTCATCTAAACATGACTTCAGCGTGCTGCAGTGTCACGTGACCAGAGTAAAGGGCACCGGGAAGTGGTAAGAGCAAGCATCGCCAGCATTTTCAGTGGTATTGGCGGTCCCACATCCTTTTTTAAGTGGCCAGTGCAGAGAGACAGTGCAGAGAGGCAGAGGGGGACAGTGCTAAGGTAATCTGCTTAAACACAGGATGCAACGGGGGAAAGGTGTTCAAAGGGTGTTGAAGATCACACCCTGTATGTGTAATTAAGGGTGTTGACCCAGTGTTCATAAAACACCCTTTAAATACCCATTCTGTCTCACGTGTAAAAGCTACCCTAGTCCCTCTTTTGTAACTTAGAAACTGATAATGTAAATGTAACATACTTTATATTCTATTAAATAAAGCTAAGTAACTAAGACCTGATTCTTTGACTTTATTTCTGCAGTCTGGTAAGAAAAGAAATTCTTTCACAGTGAGGTAGTTAGGTACAAGAGGACCAAAGTAAATAAGATCCTGAGATTCCGTCCAAGTTTTCCCCAGGATCAAAATGTAAGTCTACATACTCCAGGCTCACTAGTGGTGCTCCAGGACCTCTCAGAGCACCGCCAGCTTAGTGGGATGCCCACACCTGGGGTACTGGTCAGAGGGAGAGCAGAGGTTCATCTACTCGGGCAATGCCTTACAGCTGTAGGCAGAAAGCCTAGGGCAGTGACCAATCCACCCACAGCTCTATGGTGTAGGAGAGGGGGTGTTGCACAGGCGGAACGTGGGCTGTGGCGGCACCAGGTCAGTTTGAAATGGACCCAGGAGCTGCTGCAATTGGGCAAACATGGGAGCGTACCTCCAGACTTTCTCCAGGGTTGTCCACCCCCATATGCATTTAAAGACACCCAAAGTGTGACCAGACCGGTAGAAATATAGTAAGAGAAGGGATGCAAATCAACATAAGTAAGGAACAAATCAAAGAATACATGACTAACCTCAATAAATTAGGGTTGAAGTGAGTAGAAGAAAAATATTTATGCGTATATCTGAGTAGCTGAGTACTGGGCTCGAGTTTCTGGGAGCTACTCGGTAATACTGTTGAATAGTCTGTACCACTCATTACTCAGTAAAATACTTGGTACTCAGTAAAATTGTGAGTATTTTAATGAGTCCCCTAAGTGGGAGGTAGGGGACTGGATGAGAGGCAGGTGTAGTGGACATGAAGGGGGCAAGAAGTGTGGAATTGAAGTGGAGCTGGTTTGCTGCCTGCTGCTGCTACCACCTCCAGTGAGGTCCCCCCAGTGCTAGGACCCTGGTGAGATGCCCCAGAACTGCATGTCTCCTGGTTGTAGGCCAGGACATCTGGCCACTATTTTTTCTGAGAGCATGCTGGGAAATGTAGTGCAGCATGCTCCCAGAAAGCATTAAAAGTTGGATCTCTGGGAGCATACTGGACTACATTCCCCAGCATGCTCTGAGAAAAGATGGTGGCCTGATCTCCAGCTGGGAGAGATGCAGCACTGGGGAACCTCACCAGGGTTGCAGCGCTGGGAGAACCTCACTGGCAGCAGTGACGGCAGGCAGCGAACCAGCTCCATTTTGACTCTACTGATGTGTCCAGTCCTCTCAGTGAGTTTGCTGCCTTTGCCCCCTTTCCTTTCCCCTTCCTGCCCACTGCACCTGTCTCTCACAACTACCCTCCTTCCTGTCTTCTGCGTTCAATTCCTTGGTTTACCAGGTACCAAATATTGTACTGAAGTCTTGGCTTACTCAGTACTCGGTAAACTGAGACCCTTTTCACCTGGCTCAGGAGGAGCAGGATGGGTGTGCGCCATGGTCTGTGGGAGGCACGTGGGCAGCCAGTCACATGAACGCACACCTATCTCCACCGATCTACACACACAGAGGCATCTCCGTTCTGTTTGATATCAACGTGTGTTGGAGTTCAGCAGAGATGGGTGGAGCACGGGAGCATGCATGCACACACACACACACACACTGGCAGTCACACAGATGGCCCACCCAGTCACCCACGTGGGCAAGGGTGTGTGTGTGTGTGTGTGTGTGCCTTGTGTGAAAAGGGCCTGAGTGAGTTGAGTACCAGGATCCTCAGTAAAAACTGAGGAAAAAACTGAGTATTGAGTTACAGCCCTAGAATAAATGCAAGACAGTAAGACCTGAGAAAATGCACCGTAGGATGTTGAAGAAATTAGCTGATGTAATCTCAGAGCCTCTGGTAGTTATATATCCTAAGTCCTGGATAACAAGTGAGGTCCCAGAAGACTTCAGAAGGGCAAACATAGTACCCTTATTTAAAAAGAGGAAAAGAAGGTCTCAGGAAATTACAGAGAAGTCTCTTTAACCTCAGTACCTGGAAAGTCACTAGAGGAAATTATAAATTAGCATCCAGAGTTCACAGGATGATTACTAGCAGCTGGCATGAGTTTGTCAAGAACAAATCATGCCAAAGTACTTTAATCTCCTCCTTTGACAGGATAGCTATTTTGCGGGCCCAAAGGGAAATCAGTGAATACAATTTAGCTAGTGTCTAGTAAGGTCTTCACACAAACCTTTCTCATCTGGGCCTTCCCCATAAGAAAGCTGAAGAATGTCATAAGGTGGATACATGACTGGTTGAATGATCACAAGCAAAGAGCAATACTTAATGGACCAATGTCAGATTGGTATGCAGTTTCAAGTAAGGTTCTACAGGGGTCTGTTGTGGGTGAGGTGCAGTTTGACATTTTTACTATTGATGAAGAAATAGAGAGTATATTTGTGCAATTTGTATTCCCTCCTAATTTTGCATCATCTGCAAAAACTTTGAAGGATAGGATAAAAATTCAATATGACCTCAACAAGTTGGAGAACTGGACTGTAAACAAGAAAATGGAATTCAATAATGACAAACATAAGGACAAAGGAAGAAAAACCAAAGACATGAATACAAAATGAGAGATAACTGGATCAGCAGTAGCACTAAAGAGAAAGATCTAAGGGAACTTTTGGATCAAAGGTTGAATCTGAGTCAGCAGTCTGATGTTGTTGCAAAGGAGGCAAATGCCATTTTAGGCACCACCACAGAAGCGTTCTGTGTAAAACGCGGGAAGACACTGTACCACTCCTCTCAGATCTGGCTAGGCCCCACCTAGAGTACTACAGTCAATGTTTATGACGTTAATCACAAAGGATACGAATATAAAGGGCAAGCCTCTGCATTCACCTAGTTGTAATATCATTGTCTTATGATTAGCTACTTTGCACTGCCATTCCACTTTTCTGTTAATTAATGCCTATAATCCGCCGGACAAACCAGTACAGACATTTTGGCAATCTCTTAGAGTGGTAATTCTGGAGCTTCAAATCAAGTTCCCAGAAGATGGATTGTTGCTAGTAGGAGATTTACACACTATGATAGGTGTTAACCTCTCTGATATTGTCTCTAGCTTGGGTATAGGGTGTGATGAAAATTCGTTGTGTGACCCCAATATGGGTAGAGTATCATAGGATCATAAAATTAACAAGGCTGGACATGAACTGTATAAACTGACCTTGGAATTGTCTTTGAAGATCTTGAATGGCAACTGCAGTGGGGACAGTAGAGGGAGTTTGACATACGTAGGAACAGCATGGGGCAGTGTGATTGATTATGTACTATTTTCCCAAGATATGCTTAAGTACCTGCTTACCTTTTGTGTGGGGAATCAGGTCTTCAGTGACCATTTTCCCATACAGATCATTCTGCAAATGTCCCAGGTGTGTTTTAAAAAGTCTGGGGAAGAGTCCTTGGAGGAATTTGGTGGCTATACGGCAGACTATGCAGTGGTCTGAGCAGCTGGAGACAAGGGTACAGGCTTGGCTTATGCAACCTGTGGTCAGCATGATGGCTACAAAAATGCTGGCAGCTACAAAGGTGGATGACGTCGTTGATTGGTGGTCCCAGTTTGCGGGTGCCATGGGCTCTCTGTCTACTTCTGACAACAAAGTAGGATCCTCTTGGAATATGGGGGGAAATGTCTGGTGGGATGTGGAGTGTAGGACTTTTAGAGCTTCATTAAGGGCCATGATCAGTAAATTTGAACTAACTAACAATCCGGACTATCTGGCTAGATTCAGGGATCTGAGGAAACAGTATAAAACCCTGCTGTTACGTAAGAGGGAGGAATATTTTGAACGGCAGTGGACATTGCTGCAGGACACAATCAACAGAAAGGATATCCATGACTTCTGGAGGCTGGTGAACAGCTCTGGGAAAGAGGGTCAATTGTATAAAGATCCTAAGATCTCTTCTTCAATCTGGGTTACCTTTTTTTTGAAATTATTTGCAGCATATGATATGGATGGTGTTTGTGTGACCCCCATGGATAGGGTCCTGCCGCAATGGGAGTTGATTACTTCTTGGGAAGAAAAGGAAGCCATAAATAAGCTACAGATGGGTAAGGCTGCAGGTCTGGATTACATTCTAGGAGAAGTCTACAAAATACTTCCAGATTGAGGGATTACAGCTTCGGCTCATTTATTTACACTTATTAATGCCTCCCTGGTAATCCCAGATATTTGGAGAACTAGTATTGTCGTACCAATTTATAAAAAGGGGGACAGGTCAGAGCCAAGCAACTATAGACCAATTAGTTTGCTGGGTATTATTCTGAAAATCTATACCCAATTTCTCTTAAACCGCTTACAAACTTGGATTGATGAGAATAATATTCTAGCAGAGGAGCAAGCAGATTTTAGATGCAATTGATCTACAGTGGGACAAACCTTTGTGTTTAACCATATAATTAATAAATACTGGAGACGCACACGGAAAATATTTGTAACGTTTATCGACCTCTCCTCTTCATTCGATACGATTGTTAGATCAAAACTTTGGCTTGAGTTGGCCTGCCTATGTATGGATAGATGACTCTTGCTACTAATTAAATCATTGTACTCAGGTACATCTTTGAGGGTCCGAATGGCCCAAAATGTCACACTGTCGGACCCGGTGCAGACATACCGTGGTGTACGGCAGGGCTGCTTGCTGGTCCTGGTTGTTTTTAATATTTACGTTAACTCCCTCATTGTCAACCATAAGGACACTGGGAGATACCATCCCCCATGAATAGGCCATTATAAGGTCTACATGTTAATGTATGCAGATGACACGGTATTGGTGTCTCTAAGTAAGTGTGGAATGGACAGATCCCTGAGCGATTTTGGGGATTGATGTCTGAGCAAGAATCTCCTCATGAATCTTCTCATGGCAAAACTAAAACTTTGGTGGTTGCAAAACGCTTCACTAAATATAACTGGACCCTACAGGATCAAAGGTTGGAGCAGGTAGAAGCTTATAAGTCGAGTCGTTTACGAGAGAGTGCGGGGTACAAATTAAAATGTTATGTTATGTTTATGTTATAAATATCTGGGTATTACCTTAGCAGATAATGGTGCATGGATGGCCCATTCCCTGGCTACCAAGACAGTGGCACAAATTGACTCCATGGCTATTCAGCGTTTTTTCCCCCGTTTTGGCCAGAGGTGTGTCAGGATGGTAGGGAAAATTGTAGATGCAAAAGTACTGGCCAGAATGTTGTATGGGGTTCAAGCCTGGGGTTATGACCATCAGGCACTAGCTAGATTGTCCCCTGTTATCAACAGCCTGTGGAAACAGACACTGGGGGTTCCGCCCTCATCTAACATGGTGATTCTGCACTTGGAACTTAGCAGGTTATCCGTAGCCAAGCGGAGCTCTGAATATTGAACTTCTGGGCTAGGATTAGAGACCTGCCTGACACCTCTCTTCCGAAATTCGCCTTTTTGGAAAAGCAATTAGATCATAAATGCGGTCTGGATGTGTGGTGGGTTGACCTGAAATCCCGTCTTGCTTCCCTGGGCTTTTCAGAGGCCTTTATTCGGGGCTATACAAGTACACAAATTGCTAAACTGGTAAAGCAATGGTAAACTGGTAAAGCAATGTGTATGACACCGATAGGCAAAAACAGAGAGCCCTAGCTGTGGGATCTCTTATTTCTCCCTTCTATAAATACTTGTTGCCTCCTGGGGGTGGGGGTGGGGGACTACATATATATACTCCTTGTTGGATCCTAAGCTCAGACATACATTTATCCATCTGAGGACACAATCTATCTGTAGTGTACTGCAGTCTTGATGGAGAGATATCAGGGTATTCCCTATCAAGAACGGTTATGTCCCTGTGGTAAGGGGATTGAGGACCTGGGTCACTATATACTTTCTTATCCTTTATATAACAAATCTCGGGATCAACTTCTTAGGGCTATTGGTTGGGACCATACTCGCCCACAAATTCAGCAGCTGATTTATTTGTTGGGTGATTCTGAGTCTGAAAGAACAAAATTGGTTGCCATTTTTGCCCAAAGAGCAGCTATGCTCCGCACGGTGTATGAACAGAAAGTCACACTAGCTTGCGCTAGCTCCTAGCCATGTGAGAAATTGTGGCCCAAATTTTAAATCTCCGGCTCAAATTTAGGTATAATATGTATATGTATATGGTACACATATCTTAGGAATAATATGTATGTGGAGTGAGATGTACTGGGTGTGGTGGAGTTTTATGATGATTTTTTTCAAGCTATTATATTTTTTATCAGATGTACGGTATTTATGGAATGGATATTGTACTTTTATTTATACTTTACTGCATTTTAATGTGATGGCCATGTGGCTATAACAAATGAATATTATTATTATTATTATTATTATTATTAGTCAATGTTTAGCACCCCATTTAAAGGTGGTGGTGTACTGACTATGAGTGTTAACAAATGTGCAGCCACCACCCAGGAAGGGGAATCCACCCCCGGCCAGGTCAGCTTGAGAATGGAACATGTTACCTTGGCCTAACCCAGTCAGGGGGGGAGGGTGGAGAGCCACGCATAGCCAGCTGGCTCTGCCCCAGCGCTGAGCCAGCACTGCATTCCCTGCCATGATGGGCAGTCATTTGTGATGTGAGCACAAAAACAGATGTCCTCGCCCCCCCCAATTCAATTTGGCATGCTGTGGCCTATATGGTCAACTCTCCAGTCTTGACCATGGATCCGGTTTCTTTCAGGTCCATGCTTTCAGCCCAGCCGCCTATCCGATCGGTGTCTGAACTGGGTCCACATACAGCAGGCCTGGAACAGATATGTGGGTTCAGCACTGGCCCAGGTTGGACATAGTGGGCCGAACTGGGCTAGCATTACATTTGAAAACATCCATTGTGTTGGACAACTATGGTCCTTTTCACACAGCCACTCTAACACTGATAAAATGGGTGTTACATTTTATTACACATGTTGCAGGGCACTCATAGAGCATGGATTAGAGGCAGTAGGTAGAGAACGCGAGGTGATGGAGGCCCCGTCTGGCCCATCTTTGTGGGGGGAATTTCAGGAAGTGATGCTGGCCGATGCGGTGGATGTCTTGGGGTCTGTGAGAGCCACCTGTTGTGAACTTGATTCGTGCCCATTCTGGCTGGTGAAAACCTCCAGGGAGGCATTGGGGATGGTGCTGGAGAGGGTGGTTAATGCGTCCTTGCAGCAGGGGAGGTTGTCGCCCAGCCTCAAGGAGGCTGTGGTGCGCCCCCTGCTGAAAAAAACATCGTTGGATGTGGATGCACTTACCAGCTACCGACCAATCTCTAACCTTCCCTTTTTAGGGAAGGTTATTGAACGGGTGGTGGCAATCCAGCCCCAGGTGCATCTAGATAGCATTGGTTTCCTGGACCCTTTTCAATCTGGGTTCTGCCCCGGCTATGACACTGAGACGGCGTTGGTTGTCTGAAGGAGACCAACTGTATCTGGTGCAGAGGTTGCATCCGTACGTCTCTGGCCTGGACCTCGTCCATGCCTTCGTCACCTCGCGGCTGGACTACTTCAATGCACTCTATGTGCGGCTGCCCTTGTTCCTGGTTCGGAGGCTGCAGCTAGTGCAGAATGCGATGACCTGCCTCCTTTCGGGGACAGGTTGCCGGGACCACATAACACCTGTGCTCCGGGCTTTTCACTGGCTGCCAATAGCGTGCCGAACCAGGTTTAAGGTGTTGGTGTTGATTTATAAGGTCCTTCATGGTCTTGGCCCCTCATACCTCAGAGATCACCTCGCCCTCCGTGCCCCAGAGCGGCTCCTTTGGTCTGCTGGAGGTGCCTTCTTGGAGGTCCCCCGTGTTAAGCGGGGGGCCACAATGGAGAGGGCATTCTCGGTGGCCGGGCCGCACCTTTGGAATTCCCTCCCGGAGGAAGCTCGCCTGGCCCCGAGCATTTTAACATTCCGGTGAGTTTGTAAAACCTGGCTGTTTGCCCAGGTCTTTGGGGAGGGTGGGAGGATGGGTTAATGGGTTTTTATCACCCTACCCTTCCTTATTATTTTTTGCAAATTTCTGTCCTCCTTATTCTATTGTAAGATTTTTATGATTGCTTTAATATTTTAAAATTTGTTTTAACTGAATTTGTTAGCCGCTCCGAGCTGCTTGCAGGAGGGGCGGGATATAAATATATTAAATAAATAAATAAATGTATAATAAAATGTGACACCCATTTTATCAGTGTTAGAGTGGCTGTGTGAAAAGGGCCTATCATATCTTGGCAAACGATACCAACTGCATTTTTACTTCTATGTTAATGACATCAATGTAACTACTGAAAGATAAATATTCCGGCTGCTTTATACAGCATGCAGACAAGTAAACTGTTATTTGTCTGAAGACATACGTTATTTTCAGGAATTACATTCATTATTTTCTGAAAATAAAGGACATTGTAATTACATGTTCACATGGATTTCTCTATGCTTAAGCTTACCATTTAAATACCTCCATGGTTGATCTGTGCAAAAATTGTAGCTCTAAAAAAGCATACTGAACTTTACTGTCTGCTGGGGAAACTGCTCCCTTGCTGAAGCTCACCTCTGATCCGTAATGTGGATTTTATTGTCTTCTGCAAGCAAGTCAGTGTGAAAACCCATCCAAGTAATTTTTTACATACCAAGTCTCCCCTGCATAGGAGTACATTAGAACAAATTCTATCTGTCTGTCACAGTTAATACCCACAGAGCAACCTAATGTACCAGTCACTACAGTATTCTGAATGATTCTTGCAGGTGTATGTGAGAGCAGTTCAGGGGAAGATGGTTAAAGAATGAAAAATGTAATGTGTGATGCAGAGACAAATGAGTAATGATGAGTGTGACAGTGAGCTTGGCTAAGAGGGCCATAGTCTCCAGCAGCTACATCCAATGTGCTATATCTTCAGGTTTGTAATTTTTTTTCCTCTTCAGTCTCAGGGCAACCTTGGATGTAAGTTTTGTGCTTTTAAATCAAATATATCAAGTCTTTTTCTGACCTTGCTTTTTAGCTACCATTATTCCTTATTATTCTCAAAGTCCTGAGAGGTCCTGAAATTGATAACTCCTTTCTCTTCTATAGCAATTTCTGATTTTAGTTATAGAATCTAGAGTGAAGCTCAGTCCTGAATTTTGAACATGTTCCAGGTATTAATTCACATCACGTTAGGGTCTAGATATTCACAGACTTGGGGGATGGAGACCAGCAGTTGCCAGAGATGAAGGGGAGGGGACGGGACCATAATAATAAATCACTGATTTATTATTTCATGTGCTGCACCTGCATGAGTTCCAAAAGCCAGCCAGACTGGGTAACCTTTGGTTTAGTGTCCTCCTTTCCTTGCTATTTTGCCACTGTGACCTGCCTCACCTGAAGCTAACAAATCAACAGCTTACGGTTAAAAACCCCTGCAAAAAACCATACACACTTATATGGTAGGCCTAACGGTGTTTTAAAGCCTGTTCTATTTATTAGTATTAGCATTAGTATAGTGCCAGCAGTGTGCCTGACACTGTACAATCAATAGCTATAGACAGATCCCTACCCCAAGGAGCTTACAATCGAAGAGACACAAGGGATGGGGAGACAAGGGAGAGGTGAACATCGGCGGATACAAGGATACATCCATGAGGCTGAGAAGTTGTAGGTGCACATGCTTAGCTTAATTACAGGGAATAAACTTAGTAGCTTAGTTTCAGGGGAAACAATCTGAGTGACGGGTAGGGGGAAAGAGGATGCAATTTCACTGATGACAAGCTAGCGAAAGCCTGGTGGAAGAGGGAGGTTTTCAGGAGGGATTTGAAAAGTGGGAGGGAGGGAGCAGAATGAATGTATTCAGGGAGGGAGTTCCAGGCATGGGAAGGAGCAAGAGAGCAGGGGTGATGATGTTTAGAGGAACAAGGGGGAACAGTCAAAAACACTGACTGTTGAGGAGTGTCATTGACATTGATATTTGAGGAACAGTCAAAAACATTGACTGTTTTTGAAGTTCTCTTTTTGGTCTCTGTCTTCTGAGCTTCAGGAAATTTGTACAGTCATTGAACTACATTCTGTACCAATTTATGTGCTTTAGCTTTTAGAACTGTTTATTCATAGCATGATTAGCTTGAGCTGTTTGATTGTTCCTTACATAAATATGATTTATAAAAGTGTGTCTATTCAGCAAAGTGAAATAGCCAAAGCTTTAAAAAAAATGAATAAAAGATTAATGATAATAAGTAGGGGGAAATCCTAGTCTTACCAATGGGATAACATCATTTGGGAAAGACTTACACCCACTTTAGTATTGCTTTTATGAAGTGTTGCTCATTCAGGTTTCTGCTTAGATAAGTGCTAAGAGCATTTTTATAAGGAAAAGTGGTATTACATAGCAGGGGAAAGAAAAGTGATATTTCTCAATTTAGAGTACATATTCAAATGATATTCGGAAGGAAAGAAAACAATCTCCAGTAGGAAATGCCAGAACTTTAATAGGAGTTCCAACAAGGGGAAAAATGTAGGAGTGTGCACCAGGACCCCATGTCGTTTTTAATTTTTTGTTATCATTTTCATTATTAAAACGTGTCATTGTTATTAGTAAAATGTTTTTTGTTATCGTTGTCGTTATAAATATCGGTACCGAATTCAAATGAAGATTTTGGTTTTGGTATCGGTATTGGTATTGATATTGTGCACCAACAAAGATTTTATTTTGGTACTGTGATCGCGCGAGACTGGGAACAGTGCCAAAACAGAAAATGGTAGTTCGATCGTCTGTGAGGTGGCATGCTGTATGACTGCCTGGTTGTGTGTGTCTGTTGTGGCTAGTTAGCTGTGTGTGTGGGAGGGGTGGGTTTGCATGTGTCTGTGTGAGGATAGAAGGAAGCACCTGAGGAGGAAAGTAAAGGTGTAGGTGGAGGAACATAAGAACATAAGAAGTGCCATATTGGGTCAGACCAACGGCCCATTGAGCCCAGCATCCTGTCTCGGACAGCAGTGGCCAATCACGGGGGCCTGGGAGAAGCACCCAACAGGTCACCATGCTGTCCATTCCCTGTGGATCATCCCCAGACTCCCAACAGTAAAGGGTTTTGTTCCCCAATCCTATCTGGCTAATAGCTGCTAATGGAACTATCTTCCAGAAACTTGTCCAAACCTCTTTTAAACTCAGCTATACTGCTGCCCTTGACCACCTCCTCTGGCAGTAAATTCCACAACCTAATTGTAC
>QEPC01005822.1:9842532-9914601 GCA_003113815.1 Sphenodon punctatus
GACACAGGGGGTCCTGATGAGTCCAGTGGGGGCGTACGGATAGTACCACCATTGGAGGAGAGGAGTGGACCTGCTTGCCAACAGCCCGGTCCTTCATGGGTTGATTCCCCCACTGCACCATTGTTAAGGGCCATTTATGGCACAACGGGCGGGCCTGGAGGCAGGGGCCCTGATCTTTCAGTGTTTGGAAGTGGCAGCAACTGGCCTGAGGTCCCCCAGGGCATGCTGGTGGGACAGGGACAGGTACATGCACAAGGGTCTGCGTGGGCTGGGTTGCCTGTTGTGGGGAACCCGGAGTCTCATTCCAGGGGGGAACTGTCGCCTGAGCAACGGCGACGTGTGGAGAGGCCTCAGATGGATCGCGGGGAAGATGGGGAGCTGTGGCAAAGGTTCCTTGCATTGGAGCAACGGATATACGGTCAATGACAAAGGGCGAGTGCAAGCACGACCGGCAGGACTGGAGAGGCAGTTGTGGCATTACCGGACAACGCAGGTAATCAGGGGGCATCAGTCATGCAAGGTGGCCAAGCAGGGAACCGGGTAGGCCCTGTTAACATGAGGGACAGGGGACAGATGATGGAAAGAACGGTAGGGGCACTGGAGCAAAACCTGCCAGGTGGGGGCATTAACCCAGCAATGGCAGGGAAGGGAGGACCTCAAGGGGGAATGACAGTGGTTCAACAGGGTCAACCACAAGTGGCATGGATGAATGGGTCGTGGGTGATGATAACTCCCATCATTGCACCAGACCCGTTGATGGCGTTTAATGTACCGACGCAAGGGGGAATTGAGTCAAACGCCCCGCTTACGTCGATACCGGCAGATAATAGGGCCTTAGGGGCAACTATAGCATCGACAGCAGTGACAAGTTCTGTTGCTGTCTTGGAGCGTCCCTTGCCTCCACCTGGCGGTGCCAGTTTGGACATAACGGCGCCGTTTGGCCAACACTTATTGCAGGCCACAAAGGACAAGATATGGAGAGGCGAATACATTGATGTGTTTGCCCTGTTGTTTAGTGATCCAATCGTGGATCACAGGGCCGATGACGAACAAAAGGAGAAGGAGAAGTTTAAACGCCCAAAGGCGGATAGGAATTGGGCAAACTGGACAGCGGCCTATGCAGTATACATGGGGGTGATGATGCAGGCGTAACCCGGGCGGGGTTTGGAACTGCATAAATATGCCGACATTGTGCACCGGGCGCATGGCACAGGGCCCCGGGGGGCGTGGTTGCGATATGACGAGGCTTTTTGTCACTGGGCAGCCACAAACCCGGGGCTACGTTGGGATGTTTATGCAGCAGACTTGTGGCTTGAGAGCATGATTGATGCTACAAGCGCACCAAGGTCAGAGAGCGGTCACACGTTAGTGAAGGGAGGAGTGGCACCGGCTAACGAGCCCTATGGCACTGAGTCTAGAAGGACGAGCGCCGGTGGGGCCGGGCCTTGTTGGGAGTATAACAAGGTAGGAAGGTGCAACAGGGCTTCTTGCTGGTTTCGCCATGTTTGCTGGGGATGTTCGGGAAATCACCCAGGGTTCAGTTGTTTTCGTTCCCGTCAGAGAGGGGGAAAGGGGCGATTTGGACAGGGGGGAAGCAATAGCAAAGGGAAGCAAGGTTCCTCTCAGAATTCAGCATCAAGAAAGGGGGCCGACTCCGGTCAGAATTGACCGTTTGAGGCACGTTTTGGAAGGGCACCCTGACCCCGATGAGGTAAGTTATATAGTTCAGGGTTTTACATTGGGATTTGTAATACCGGCAGGCCCCGTGCAAGGAAGTCGTACTCCCCGGAATTTAAAATCGGTAGTCGGATTGGAAAATGTGGTACGAGAAAAAATCAGGAAGGAGGTTAAGCTGGGCAGGGTAGCTGGCCCTTTTACTCATCCTCCTTTTCCCGATCTCATTGTGTCCCCCCTCGGAGTGGTGCCAAAAAAGGCCCCCGGAGAGTTTAGGTTAATTCATCACTTGTCACATCCGAGGGGGAACTCTGTCAATGATGCCATTCCTAAGGAATTGACATCGATTAGATATTCCTCTTTTGATGTGGCGGTTGAAAAGACTAGAGCTATGGGACGGGGTGCACTGATTGCAAAGTGCGATGTTAAATCAGCATTCCGATTGCTACCGGTGCACCCTAGCAGCTTCCATTTGTTGGGTTTTTCTTTTGATGGTCAATATTACTATGATCGGGCAATGCCTATGGGGTGCTCGATATCATGCTCCGCGTTTGAGCATTTCAACTCTATCGTGGAATGGATAGTCCGGTGTAGATTGAGAGAATGTGAAGTCACAAAATACCTTGACGATTTCTTGATAATTGGTCCGCCAGGGTCACAGAAATGCGCTGTGGCCTTGAGGCGGTTTCAGGAAATGGCTAAGGAATTGGGTATTCCTTTGGCCCCGGAGAAGACAGAGGGGCCTGACACGAGGTTAACATATTTAGGAATAGAATTGGACACTGAGAGCATGATATCGAGGCTGCCAGAGGATAAATTGGTAACACTCAGACAGAAGATCAGGGATGTCATTGAGGCCCGTAAGGTGACTGTGCGGGTCCTGCAATCACTAGTAGGGAGCCTAAATTTTGCCTGCCGGGTGATAGCCCCGGGGAGAGCCTTTTTATCTAGATTTTATGGTAAGCTTAGAGGCGATTTGGCCCCCCATCTGCACATTCGAGTAACCAGGGAAATGAGGCAAGACTTGATTATTTGGCAGGAATTCCTGGATGGCTTTAATGGGGTGAGTTTCTGGAGGGAGATTTTAATGCTGCATGCAGATCTTCAAGTGCAGTCTGATTCGGCTGGGGGCATTGGTTTTGGGGTATACTTTAAGGGCCGTTGGTGTGCTGCTCGGTGGCCGGAGGAGTGGCAGACATCAGGACTGACTAGGGATCTCACCTTTTTGGAGTTGTTCCCAATAGTAATAGCCATAATGCTTTGGGCCCCGGAATTTGCCAATCAGGTAGTCAAGTTTTGGTGTGACAACATGGCGGTTGTACATGTGGTCAACTCATTGTCGTCAAAATCCCCGAGAGTCATGACCTTGATCCGAACTATGGTGGCAACTTGTTTAAAGAGCAATATTTTGTTTAAGGCCCAACATGTACCTGGAGTTGACAATGGCGTAGCCGATGCCCTTTCTCGGTTCCAGATGGACCGTTTTCGAGAATTGGCACCGGACGCCAGGCCACACCCGGAACCTCTGCCACCTGGGGTGTGGAACCTTGGGAGCTAGAGGTTCAGAACATCATTCAGGGATCCCTCGCTTCCAGAACGCAGACAGCCTATGGTAGGGCTTTCAGCGAGTTCCAGGTATTTAGGGCCAGCAAAGGGTGGAACAGGGGGTTCCCTATACCAGAGGGCCATGTCCTGCAATTTGCCATGCATCTCCGGGCTAGAGGTTTAGCGCCTGGGACTATAGCGGGAAAAATTGCAGCGTTATCTTTTGCTAGTAAACTCATGGGGTTCCCCGCTCCAGATGGGGGATTTTTCATGAAACGAATGTTGGAGAGCTGGGCTAGGGAAACCCCAGCTCCTGGACCAGTTCGGGCGCCTATTACCACTGAGATTCTTCGGCACTTGGTTGGGGCATTGCCAAGGGTGTGTACTGATGTTTATGAGGGGCAGCTCTTCACTTCCGCATATGTGATTGCTTTTTATGGAGCTTTTAGGGTCAGCGAAATCACAGCATCATCAAAGAGTGATGAATCTGACCGCGCCTTGGGAGTGCGAGATCTTAGGCTCTTAGAAGACTCACTGCAGTTGCACCTGCGGTATGCAAAAAATGATCAGAGGGGGAAAGGGCAGTTGGTACATCTGTATAGGACTGGGGTTGATGAAATCTGCCCTGTGTTTCAGATTAAAAAGTACATGGGAATGCGCCCGGGTATTCCGGGTAGGTTGTTTGTCCATGTTAATGGCATACCTTTGACCAGCTACCAATTTTCAGCGGTGTTGAGAAAGGTTTTGGTGGTGATTGGCTTGCCCCCGAATGAATTCGGGTCACATTCTTTCCGGATTGGGGCTGCGACAACTGCAGCGGCTGCAGGAATGGGGGAACAAGCAATTAAGGGATTAGGTAGATGGCGCTCTAGTGCTTATGGAAAGTATATTAGACCATTTCCATATTAAAATTGTTATCTTTTAGCAGGACGACCGAACCCCCGGAACAGCAGATGTGTGGTGTGGATCCTGGGCCATAGCATCGTGCGCTGGGCAGGTGTGGCTGCAGCAACGGCACCCGGGGGTACCCAGCTGGGATTAGGAAGTCGCGCTTCCATTAGATGGATGGGAAAAAGCGGGATGCGGTGGCATCAGCTGTTGCCTACGTTGAGAGGCATGGTTTGGGGGCCCGTGCCAGACATACTGGTTTTACATTTGGGGGAAAATGATATTCCTTCTCGAAAAGGGGTGAATTTGATTGTGGGGGTAAAAAATGATTTGTTAGTGGTTAAGTTATGGTTCCCTCAAACCCAGTTGGTTTGGACAAATTTAATTCCTCGTTTAAAATGGGCAGGAGTCAACAAACCTGGTCGTATAGATAGGGCAAGGAGAAGTATAAATCGTGAGATAAGTAAATGGATTAAAGGAATTGGTGGTACAACGCTATGCCATCCTGGGATCGTGCACACGAGCCCGGACTTGTATCGGGATGATGGAGTGCATTTATCTGGAAAAGGAAATGACCTTTATCTATCAGTTTTGACTGGACACTTGGTGTCTTGTTTGGAGTCGAGGTGGTGGGTGTCGGGGTAGTTCGCTAGCGACTACCCCTTAGTGGCAGGGGTCCAGTATGTGAAAGTAGATAAATAGGTAGGGCATAGGAAATTGAAGTCATCTCCTTAAGAGATGGGGCCGTGATACACAGACAATGTTGGGCGCAGCATGTCTGGGGTTACGTCCCGGGGAGTGTGCGATAGCTGGGGGACCAAGGATGGGCACAATCCTGGGCCTTGGTGATGCATTAACTCCTTGCTTGGTATAGGGTGGGTTTGCACAACTCACCCTCCCCCATTCGGCCACGGCCAGGGCCTGTCGAGGGGGTTGTTCAGTTATTGTTGAGCAGGGCTGACACTGGAAGGCACATCCAGGTCAGTTCTAGTTAATAAGAGTTTTAATTAGCTAGCATACTGGACCCAGATTGCTTGGAGCAATTACCCACCAGACTAAGGTTATTGTTAATAAAGAGTGCGGCCTGATTTAAACCAATGATATGTCTCCGTGTCTGATTATGGGGGGCGGTGCGTAGACAATAATGGATTTCTCAGTGCTTGCATTGCTGCCAAGGGCAGTGATGTCCTTAAATAAGTCCTCCACCAAATCATGGAAGGTAGTGCCAGAGGGGGAAGCCTGTCCAACAAGAGAGGTGGGTGTCCCAACCTCAGCCCCTGCATCACTCACAGCGACAGCACCTGCATCAACAGCACCATCATTCCTCCCTGAATCAGCTTCCCCAGTGCAATATCACTGCTGCCAGTGGCAGGTGCTGGTGCTTCAGGAGAGGTGCACTGCTGCTGCTGCACCCCACCTTTTCTCCCACCTCCAGTGCCAGTGGAAGGCTGGGGCTCCCTGCCTTCCACAGATGCCTTTCCTTCAATAATCTCTGAAGCCTCTTCCCTGATAAGACCTGCAGCTTGGGGGTGAAAAATGTTTGTCTCTTAATTTTGGGTCATGGGCTGCCACCAGTGTCAGAAGTGTCAGCACTGGCATACTGGTCAACTTGCCCATGCGCACCATGGCCATGACCACACCCTCTACCAGGGCCACCTGCCCCAGATTTGTCAGAAGTTGAACTCCTTCCCCTTCTCATTGTGATACAGAAAGAACTGCACATAATATATACTGTACACAATATGTAGTTTTATTTATATAATATATACAGAATCTAAGCTAAACCTAATATGTATATAATATATGGACAGGGGGAGACAGACAGGGGAAGGGAAAAAGAAAATCTATCTATCTATCTATCTATCTATCTATCTACAGGGGGAAACAGGCAGGGGAAGGAAAAAGGTAAACTGTAAGGGTAAAGAATAAGGATTGGGTGGGTGAGAAGGAATATATTTGTATAGTAAAAGCACCAGCTTCTGCAACTGCACCCTGACAAAGCAAGAGAGTTACCAAAACCACTGAAGCAACCCAGCCCTGTTCAATATAAAGGGTTGCAGTGTCCTGCCCCAGAGCCCTCGGGATTGGTTCTGGGAGGCAGAGGCACTGAGATCACAGGGTGCCATTCAACTGGCACCCTGTGTAGTTGAATGGCACCAACACCGGGTTGGATGCAGTAGGAGAGGAGGGTGAGGTTATGGAGGCACCGTCTGGTCCATCTTTCTCGGAGGAATTTCAGGAAGTGATGCCGGCCGATGCGGTGGATGTCTTGGGATCTGTTCAAGCCACAAGTTGTGAATTAGATCCATGCCTGTTCTGGTTGGTAAAAGCTTCCAGGGAGACATTGGGGTCAGTTCTGGTGAGGGTGGTTTATGTGTCCCTTCAGCAGGGGAGGTTGTCGCCCAGTCTCAAAGAGGCTGAGGTGTGCCCCCTGCTGAAGAATCCTTCTCTGGATGTGGATGCACTCGGCAGTTAACGTCCTGTCTCTAATCTTCCCTTTTTAGGGAAGGTTATTGAACGGGTGGTGGCTCTGCAGCTTCAGGCACATCTGGACCATATCGGTTTCCTTGACCATTTTCAATCTGGGTTCGACCCTGGCTATGGCACTGAGACAGCGATGGTGGCTTTGGTGGACGATCTCCACCAGGAGATGGATGCAGGATGTTCTACATTCTTGATCCTGCTAGATCTTTTGGCCGCTTTTGATACCATGGACCATGGGCTGCTGCTTAGACAGCTGCGAGACCTTGAGGTCTGGACGGGACTGTCCTTGGGTGGTTCCACTCATTCCTCTTGGGGAGATGCCAGTGGGTGGTGCTGGGGGCTGAAACATCTAGCCCCCGGGCCTTGACCTGCGGCGTTCCGCAGGGTTCGATTCTGTCTCCGCTTTTGTTTAATTTATATATTCAGCCCCTGGGGGAGATCGTGAGAGGGTTCGCGTTGCGTTGTCACCAATATGCTGATGATACACAGCTGTACCTCTCATTTTCCACCGACCCAGGTCCCGCTGTTTCATTGCTTTCCCAATGTTTGGAGGCTGTGGTGGATTGGATGCGGCAGAGCAGACTGAGGCTCAATCCTGATAAGATGGAGATGATGGTGGTAGGTAGGGCGAGGGAGGTGCCGACCTCTCTGCTGGGGGGGGGTCTGCCCTCCCATAGCCCAACAGGTTCAGAGTCTGGGGGTGGTTTTGGATCTGGGCCTCCATCTGGATTGGCAGGTGGAGGCAGTGGCTAAATCCGCCTTCCGCCAGCTGTATCTGGTGCGGAGGTTGTGCCCATACATTTCTGGGCCCAACCTGGCCACTCTTATTCACACCTTCATCACCTTGAGGCTAGACTACTGCAACGCGCTCTACGTGGGGCTTCCCTTGGTTCTGATTCAGAGGCTGCAACTGGTGCAGAATGCAGTGGCCCATCTCCTTACGGGGATGAGGCAATGGGAGCATATCACACCTGTACCCGCACTCTGCACTGGCTGCCTATAGTGCACCGAGCCAGATTCAAGGTGTTGGTGTTGGTTTATAAAGCCCTATAAGGTCTGGGCCCCTTATACCTTGGGGACCACCTCGCCTTCTGCGCCTCAGGGCGGCCCCTGCAGTCTGCCAGGGGTGCCTTCCTGGAGGTCCCCCGTGTTAAATGGGGGGCCATGATGTAGAGGGTATTCTCAGTGGCTGGGCCGTGGCTTTAGAACTCGCTCCCAGAGGAAGCTCACCTTGGCCCGGGTCTTATGGCTTTTCGTCGAGCCTGTAAGGCTTGACTGTTCGCCCAGGCCTTCGGAGGGGAGGGTGAGAGGAGAGGGTAAGGAAGGGGTATGTTTGAGGGGGGGAGTTTTAAATTATTTATATTGTTGTTTTATGTTGTTTTATTGTTTTAGTTGTTGTGAGCCGCCCCGAGATACTGTAGGCATGAGGGGGTGGCCAATAAATGTAAATAAATAACTTAACTGCTGGGACCTGCTTGTGCTGCTCATTGGCCAGCGATACATCCATCAGGTCCTTCCCCTCTGAGTTCAAGAGTTCAACCCTGTCTACTCCCTTCTCCCCTCTCCAAAAGAACAACTCCAGGCAATAACGAAGTGAATAACGACTTTTGTTATTGTTATTGGTTCTGTTATTTTTGTTGTTTTCATTATTGCAATAATGATAATGAAAACGACAATGTTTGTTTTCATTATCGATATAACGAAAACAACATGCACACCCCTAGAAAATCAGATGTGCTGTGGCTCTGACTTGAAATTCCAGTTTGAAAGAAACATTTGATTGTAGCCTGTTATATTCCTCTTTAAGAATCACATTTAGTAGGAGTGGGACTCCAGTGGGAATTTTAGATTCGGATTTTTTGGATTCACTTTTTTAGAAATTTCGGATCTCAATTCCGATTTGGAATCAGATTTTTTGCATGCATTTTCCCTCATTGAAGTCAATGGGAACAAACCGCAATGCAAAAAATCCAATCAAAAAATCAATGTTAAAGATCCAAATTGTCTGAAATGGAAAAAGATCTCAATTTTCGGATTGAACTGAATCAGCCATTTTCGAGTAGATTCGGTTCTATCTGAATCCGAAATTCCCATCCCTAACATTTACTGTGCTGGTCATAAATCTGATCTCTTACAGAAGAAAGGATAGGGCTTTTGAAGTGAATAGATAGAACCATGCATTAAAGCCATTGTAACAGAGACACTTATTACAGACCCTTTGTCGGAGGTCTCACATGTGGCTTCTGGCTCCCTTCCTGGTACGTCAATCTTGTGGGTTCCTCTATTCATCTTTAAGTCCTGGCCAAGCGGATCCCTCGCCGCCAGGGGCCAGTCAGGGTTATGACCCCTGGCTACACTCTAGCCGTCATCTGGGCGATTATCTCCTGTTTCTGATTCAGGTTTCCAAAAGTGCTAATTCCTCTCATCTCCAACTCAGCCTGGGGCAGCTGCTGCCTCCTGGATGTTGTACTGTGTATAAATTTCAAGTTGTGCAGCTGTTTCTTTATGCCACCCAACTAGCAGCTGTCTTCTTTACCAGCTGCTTCTGCTCCCTGCTCTAACCTTGGGTCAACAGAGGCCTCTGTTCCCACCAACTACCCCATGGCCTGCAGCAGACTTTCTCCCTGGCTCTGTGTCCTTAGTTTAACTTCCACCTTCCTGCAAGTCCCAACAGCTGCAGCTCACAACTCTTAAAGGGCTGGCTTCCTGCTGCACCCATGCACTTAAAGGGAACAGGCGCTAACTATCTACCGTGTTACAGCCATATCATAGCACTCTAGACAAGGATTCTTTAAGATCCCACTGAATAAATGTACACGAATGAATGAATTTGAATGAATTTATTCAAGCATGGCCATAGGCCATTGCTTTGACAAACAACATAAATACACAACAAATACATAAAACCCCAAAGGGATAAATCAGCCATAGGAAAACTATACAAGATACCAGGCTAGAAAGTAACCTATTAAAAAGGGAAAAGCCTACCTAACACCCTAATTGATAAAATAAGGCCTGCTAAACTATATTTAATTTAACTAAAGCTACAAATGGCATAAGTCTCTTAATCTAAAACCCACTAGTCAAATACCCAAAAACAAAAAATACAGCATAAAAAGAGACTAAATAACCTAGCAACTACTGACAAACAAATTACAAGCATGTTACATTAAGCATCCTTCTGGTGGGAAAAGATACAACCAATTAATATCAGCCCATGGAGCCCAGTACAGTAGTCCTACATGTAACAACAGCAGCCATAAGTTCTTCAAGAATCGATGCCCCTCTAGAGGGAAATCCCAGATTTTTAACAGAAACATAATTGTTCAGGCAAGGACTTGACACAATGGGAAATTGGGGCTTATATGTCTGGGACACAAGTAAAGGAACACTAGAAGTCATATGCCCTAAAGCTGCCAGAACTTCAGATAAACAAGGAGATTGTATCCTCAAAGGGCCCTGGGAGACTGTCACCAAGAGAGAGGTATACCTGATTTATCCGGGGAAAAGGCCCTAGGAGAAGAGTGAAATGACTTGTATGGAGACAAAACAGCAACAGCAATAGACCTACGAAGCAAAGCAGGGCCAGGCGAAGCAATAAAAACTTCAGCCTGGGCCAATTCTTTAAGTCTGCTAGCAATCGAAATGTCCGATGGGATAAATGGTTTCCTCTTAGGTACCTGAGTCAAATTGGGGTTTCCCTCAGAGGGAGCCACAGTATTCAGAGGAGTTTGCAGCAGCAATGGACAAATTCCCATCGTAGCATAAACATTAGTCATATAAACCCCCCATGGGCAAAAGGAACGAGAATGAGACAAAAGCCTTTCCACTATAATTGATGCATGAAATTAAATAACAATACATAATACTCCATCCCTTGCTGGCAAGTGGAAAAAGAGAATAATATGGGAAGGCAAAAAGGTACAACCCAAAATATCAGTAATATGGCGGGAAATCCAATATTTTGAATCCCAAGGGGGGAATAACCCAGATGGCAGGGAATAGACTGTAAAGGCCAGAGCATTGGTTATAGGGGTATGTTTCTGGTCCTCAACAACTGTAGAAACTATGGGGACAGGGTAAACTGGACCATAAGAAGTGGTTGTTTGATGTGCCTGGTCTATTCTCTGAGGGCCCAACCCAAGCCTATTCCCTCTAAAGTCATTCATCCACTCCCAAAGCCTAGCCAGCTACTGCTGGATGGCTTGGAGTTGGATATCGAGACCCTCAATTCATGCCATAAATATTGGCAAGACATCTTCTACCTGGTGAGAGTAGCGAGGCAAAAATATCTCTTGGGTTTTGGGAGCAATTGATCTCAAGTTGGTAGGACAGCCAGAGGGAATATTAGGGGAACCCCCCTTCTCTCTATTTACTCTGGGAGGAGAATCTAACACCCCCCAAGCATCACTGTCCTTGCCTAGAGGAGAGGGCAACAGCTCGGTGGGGGCAACAGACAACTCAAGATCCCCATACCCAGATGGCAAGGAATTCGATAGAAGGTTTTCCCCTTCCACAGCTCGGGTAGCTAAGAGTTGAGACTCAATTTCCTCAATACAAGACTGGAGAGAACGACTTTTATCTCCAGAAGAGGAAGACTGGGAACCTGAGGAAGGCTGAAAAGACCCCTGGGATTTGGCAGCCAAGGCATGCCATCTTTCTCCTTGCTTCTTAAAAGCCAAGGCACATGACAATAGTGAAGAAGAGTCAAGAGACTCCTGCCAAGTTAAATTATGAGGCTCAGGCCCAACACAGGAGGTTCCTACCTCGGAATTCCCGGAACCAAGTGACAAAGCAGGGAGAAGGGAGCTTGTACAAGCAGCAAGAGAATCCCGCCCTACATTGGGACCCTCGGCAGGAGGATACAGGGAAACTTGAGAAGGGCCACCCCATTTAGAACCGGATGGTGCCGGTGCCGTAGTAAAACAGTCCTTAAGTTGTAATTGCCCTAGTGGTCACCCCCAGGTTCTTGTTCTCCTTAGGCATTGAAAGCAGATGATGGTAAAATAGGGAGATAAAATGAGGGACTTCAATCCCACACTAGGGCACAGAACTAAGCCACCAACCAAAATAATCCAAAAGAGATCGGGACCCCAAGCCCGACTGCCACCCAAGGCCACGCGCACAAGGGTGTGCCCTTCTGCACACAGCCCTTCTGCACGCAGCCCTTAGGCGCGTTGCCTCAGCATGCGCCTCCGGCACCACCGGATGGCGTGGTGGTGTTTGAACTGTCCCGGCCGCATAGCTCCTCCCTGCTCCCAGCTGCTCCGGCTTTCCAAATCAGCCCTCAGCGGTGTTTGACAGGGTCCCCCTGGGAAATGGGGCTCCCATGTGCTTCCTCCCCCAGGCAGAAGACAACAGGCAGGCACAGCAAGTCACAGGGGAGGGAAGAGAAGGGGCCTGACTATATTATTGAAATTGTCAGTCATGCTTTGAACTTTGAAAATGGTCTCTACCCTGACTCCACTGTCCTAATTTGTTCCTTAGAAGTGGCGATCTCCTTTTGTCCCCTATCATCTCAGCAGTTTGCGAGTTCCATCATTGCACTATATTTGTATGACAACGGTGTGTAGAAAGATGTTCTCAGTAGCTGCCCTACAGCTCGGGATCGGGAACTCCCTCCCCCTAGAGGTTCTCCATAGCATGAGCCTGAGAATTTTCTGAGGCCAATGTAAGATTATTTGGTCAGGCATTTGGTATGTGAGTGTAGCAGGCCACTAAATATACATGAATTAGCAGATTAGCAAAGAAGATACCGCAGTTTGCTATAATTCATAGACATTGGTAGATTCAGAAAATCTAGTCTTCTCTTGTATCTTTGGTTGCAATAAGCCAGCCAGGTGACAAGTCAGACATGTTATTTATCCTATGAGATAATATGCTGTAAGTGTATGGATTTTAAATCTAGTACATTTGCAGTAACAATTTTTTTCTTACACTTTCCAGACTTTAGTGTTACCTACACAATTTCCATAAACTGAATGATGATTAGCAAAGCAGCTAAACTCTTTATTTATTTATTTAATTTATTTATTTATTTATTTGAATTTATATGCTGCCCATCCCAGAAGCTCAGGGCAGCTTACAATATATAACATTTAAAATTGATACAAAACTCCCTTTTGTTAGCCACTCCGGGCTGCCTGTGGCAGGAGGGAAGGGGTAAATGTTTTTTAAATAAATAAATAAAATAAATAAATAAATAAATAAAAACCCCCCCAATAAATCCAACCCAATCCTCTCTCACACCCCTCCTCCACCCCCTGGCGGTGGAATCTGGATGAGGGATTGTTGGGGCAGTCATGTTTAAAATTTACAATAACTGTCAGTATTGGTTAAATTTTAACCCAGTTATTTCAATTGGTAATTTTAAAATCTGTAAAGGGATTTAATCTGTAACCGTAATTAAAATCTGTATGGGGATTTAATTGTACTGTAGTTTACAAAGAGTCAGTGTGGCATGGCAGATAAGGTTCTGGACTTGAAGCTAGGAGAACAGGTTTTGAATCCCATCCTAGCCAATGAACTCACTGGGTGACCTTGGGCAAGTCACAATCTCTCAGCCTCAGTTCTCCATCTGTAAAATAGGAATATATGTGTGTGTGTGTCTTTCCTTCTGTGTTCGCTTCATCCTTGTCCATCTTAGATTGTAAGCCCACTGGGCAGGGACCTGTCTCTGAAAACCTGTGACTGTAAAGCGCTGCGTACACCTAGACCATTTTACATGAGGCGCTGAAAAAGCGCCTCCAAAGATACGCAGGGAGAGAAACCTGTGCGGGGGGCAGGGGGTTTTAGACATTCCCTCATGCTACCAGAAGTGACGTTGCTCCCTTTCTAATCAGCGGTCGCCAAGAACAAGCACAGGTTTGAAGATGCAGTGTCGCAAATCCACTTCTAGAAGGTTTTACAACGCTGCTTCTCCGAACCTATGCCTGTTCTCTGTGACCGCTGCTTTGAATGGGCGCAACGTCACTTCCAGTACTGCGGGGGAAACGTCTTCCCCCCCCCCTCCCGTGAGCAGGTTTCTCTCCCTGCAATCTTTAGAGGCACCTCATGTAAAAGCAATCCAAGTAGTGCTACAGAAATTAGTAGTAGTAGTAGTTTTAAAAAATAAAATAAATAAATCTGTGCTTTTGTTTCTCTAAACTGCCCTGAGCCTTTGGAGAAGGGTGGGGTATAATTTTAAAATAAATAAATAAAATAAATAAATAGACAGTTTTCTGCAATAAGGATTCTGAGGGGAGGGGATGGACAAGGGAGAGGATGGTGGTGACAGGCAGGAGTCCATTTCTTGCACCTGGGATCATTCCAGCCTAGCTACATCCCTGCCCCACCTGGCAGGTACTACAGCAGATTGGCCGGTGCCACAGCAACCCATGACCCCTGTTGCACGTCCTACACATGCCTCCACTGGGGTTTCACTGAGCAGCTGCCTTTTCCCTCCTGCCCCAGTTATAGCACTGTCATGATTCTCAAGCCTGTTCTCTAGCCACTAACATTTTCTCTTTACCCATCTCTTTGTTCTACTAAACAAAGTTATAAAAAAGTAAGGAAACTTCTAGGCTGAAGGAGTGGTTTTCCTTCTGGAATAAAAGAAACACGCATGATAAGTGTTGGTATCCTGTGGTGTGCGAATGAGTAGCTAGATTAGAAACAGATTTCCTTTAAGTGGTGTAAACCCCAATGGAAACAAAGGATGTGGGATGAATAAATCCCTACAGTAATTTGAGAAGCCTCACATACTAAAAGTGTAATTTATGTGAGCAAAAAAAGGGTAATTTAATTAGAACCTAAGTACAACTTTTTGTTCCGATTCAGGTTATGGAAAAATGAGTAGAATATCTGTAATGAATGAAAGCTGGGTTTGTTCTTAACAATTCTAATTAGTAAAAAAAAATTTAAAAAAATTGCCGACAGTCTTATCCTCTTAATTACTGAACGTAATGACCCTTAACAGGGCAGAATAAGCGTCTCCTCACCCCTGTTCGTTCTTAACACACACACTCTTATTCAAGTATGCATACTGACATTTATTTATTTAATTAATTATTGTTTTGATTTCCCAGTTCCCGCCACCCTTTTTCTGGCTAAGAATCCCCAAGGAAATAAAAGGGAGGATAAAATGTGTAAAAATCTGAGGTCAGACAGCATAGCAAAGAGAAGATACTCCAATGCCCATCACATGCTTGTTTTAAATCATAGAAATAATCTTGATAGGTGTACATGGTGAAAACGCTATCGCTGCAAATTTTAGGAATTACAGGAGAGCATATGATGCCTGTCTGTCATACTTGTCAGGCTGTGTTATAGAATCATAGAGTTGGAAAGTAACTCAGAGGCCATCTAGTCCAACCCCCTGACAATGCAGGAAATCCACGCGTACAACTGACCGATGGCTGCCCAGCCTCTGTTTGAAAACCTCTAGCAAAGGAGAGCTCACCACCTCCTTAGGCAATCTGTTCCACTGTTGAACAGCTCTTACTGTTAGAAAGTTCTTCCTAATGTTTAACCGACATCTGCTTTAAGTTGAGCCCATTATTTCTAGTCTTACCTTCAGGGGCAAGAGAGAACATTTCTTTGCCATCCTCTCTGTGACAGCCCTTCAGATAGTAGAAGAAGACAGGTATCATGTCTCCCCTCAGACTTCTCTTCTTTAGACTAAACTTAACCAGCTCATTCAACCTTTCTTCACAGGACTTGGTTTCCAGACCCCTGACCATCTTTGTCACCTTCCTCTGAACCCATTCCAATTTTTTGTTGTCTTTCTTAAAGTGCAGTGCCCAGAACTGAACACAGTACCCCAGATGAAGTCTGAGCAGAGCAGAATAGAGTGGAACTATTATTTCTCGTGACTTGGAAACGACGTTTCTGTTAATGCAACCTAAAATTGCGTTAGTCTTTTTTGTGACTGCATCACACTCCTGAACATATTCAGTTTGTGATCAACTACAATCCCCAGATCCTTTTCATATATATTCTCAGATATCCCCCATCCTGTATTTGTACATTTTCTTACATAAATTCAGAAATTTACACTTATCTCTGTTGAACTTCATTTTGTTAGTTCAGTCCAGTTTTCCAGCTTATCAAGATCATTTTGAATTTATTTCTGTCTTCTAAGGTGTTAGCTATCCCTTCCAGTTTTGTGTCATCTGCAGATTTAATAAGCATTCCCTCTACTCCCTCATCCAAGTCATTAATAAAGATGAAGTACTTGGTCCAGGACAGAACCCTGTGGTACCCCACTCAACACCTCCCTCCAGACTGATGAGGAGCCTTTGATGAGCAATCTTTGAGTACAGTTCTTTAACCAGCTTTAAATCCACCTAATGGTATTACCATTTTGCCCATACTTTACAAGCTTGTCAACAAGGATCATGGGGAACTTTGTTAAATTATTTGCTGAGATCCAAGATATATTACATCCACAGCATTCCCATGACCCAGTAAACTAGTAACTTGATCAAAAAAGGAGATAAGATTAGTCTCGCATGACTTATTCTTGAGAAATTCATGCTGGCTTCTAGTAATCACTGTCTTGTTTCCTAGATAGTTACAGACTGACTGCTTTATAATCTGTTCTACTATCTTTCCAGATATTGATGTCAGATTGATCTGTCTACAGTTTCCCGGATCCTGTTTTTTTACCTTTTTTGAAGATAGGGACAACAATTGCTCATCTCCAGTCTTCCAGCATCTCACCCTTTCTCCAAGAGTTCTCAAAGATGTTAGACAGAGGTTCTGAGAGTACATTAGCAAGTTATTTCAGTACCCTAGGATGTAATTTATATGGCCCAGAAGACTTGAACTTGTTTAGAGTAGCTAGGTATTCTCTGACCAACACTATATCCAACCTGAGCTGCAATTGTTTCCCTTCATCATTCATGCTACTTTATGGAAGTGAGGGATTTAATAGCTCAGATTCCACCCAATAAAGCTCCAGGAGAGGATGAGTAGGGGAACTACTGAAGGAGCATATAGGGTATTTTCAGATGTTACGAGATCACAGTCAACCACAGTGAACCACGGTCAATCCCACAGCAGGGCCAAAGTGCCCTGAACGTCTGTTATGCGGGCACCAGATTGTCACCACAGTCAATACCCACCAGGGGTCAAAATCAACTACGCTTCCGGAGCTCTGGCCTGGATCATCTCCAAAAGCGTGGTCAAAGCAATTCCCAAAGGGAAACAAAAAAAAGTAACATTTGAATGGCAACCACCGACCGGAATCAAGCAAAATGATTCCCAGCCGCGGACAAACCACGCAGCATCGCTGTCAGGCAACCAGAAACAACACAGGCTGGGGAGGGAGATTTAAAGGGCACACAGCAGCAGGGGGACATGGCGGGATGGAGCGAGGCAGAAGGGAGAAGAGAGCGATGGGAGAGAGAGCAAGGGAGGAGGAGGAGGAGGAGGTGGTGGTGGAGGTGCAGGCGGAGAGGAGGTGGGTCATGCTGCACATGGAGGAGGTGGAGGGACAGCAGCAGCAGCAGCAGCAGCAGCCAGGACAGGCCACCCCAGGGACAACAACTGGGCTGGGGGAAGAGGCACTCCGGAAACGGGTAAGGGGACTGAAGGGGGAGGGGATCCGGTGGCACAGGGGCACCAAGGGGGTTGGGTGGCCAGCTGGCTGGCAGGAGGGAGGGAGGGAAGGGGGCAGGACATGGGACAGGGGCAGACTGGAAACCAACCCCCCCCCCCATGTCCCGCAGACACGGAAATGGGCCCGGGAGCCCAAACCCCCAGAGGAGATGGGCCCTGGACAGGAGGAGGAGTAGAAGGAGCAGGAGCACCCGGAGGGATGACGGGGGAAACAGCCCTACCACCGAGGGGGGCAATGGGAGCACCGGGAGATCCATTATTTCATTCACATCTGGGGGACCCTGGAGCATCAACTGGAGCTCGCGCTCAGTCAGTGCAATGAGCACGTGTTCCCGGAGATAGTGTGGGACATGGAGGCGGTGGAGCATCACAGGACAGTGGCCCAGTGCCACTCGAAGGCCAAGGAGCTAAAGAGGAGGTACAAGGCCATCCGGGACAACAAACGCCAGTCCGGACATGGAGCCCGGACCACCCCGTACTATGATGCCGTGGACCACATTCTCCATATGAAGGGATAGGTAGTAGCCCCGTGCCTCGTGGGGAGCTCCGTGGTCCAGAACATGGAACGGGCTGAGGTACCCTCTCCCCTTGCTGCCCCACAAGAAGGCACCAACTCCAGGGCCCCCGACCACCCAGAGGAACGCCCAGGGACCTCCCTGACCAGCAGGCCCCCTCGACACCAGTCCATAGATCCCCCACCCCCCGGCCAGACAGGCTGACTCTGAGGCCAGCTCACTGATCACTCTCAGCCAGTGGTCGCTGGGGCCCCCAGCTACACGGAGGGGCCGGCCTTGGAGGAATCGGAGACAGACATCGAGGGTAAGCAGGCAGATGGGAGGGGAGATGGATGAGGGGGAAGGGGGGAGGAGGGATCCCCGGGATGGGGGGGCAGCCCTGTCCACCCCTGATACCCTGGCCCATGGCCCGGGGTGCCACCCAGGCATACCTACAGCCCTCTGCTGACACACACCCCATATCCCCACAGGCTGTTGGGTATTGGGGTCAGGGTTGAGCACCCTCATGCCTTGACCTCCCAGCTGATATGCCTGGTCAGGGCAGCATGGATGCGCTTGGCATATCGGTACTCCTGCGGGTTCTCTGCATTCACATACAGGGGCACAGGACTGGGAAGGCACTGGGGCACGGGTCCTCACACACATCGGTCTCACACACATTGTGCAGCACACAGCAGGCACCTATCACCAGGGCTGAGGTCTCCACCATGTAGTCCAGCTGGCCAGCTAGGCTCCTTCAGCGCTTCTTGAGGGCCCTGAAAGCCCACTCGACCACAGTCTGGCTTGCACAAAGGAGGAAGTTGTACAGCACCAACTCCAGGATCCAGGCGACTGGGTACACCTTCATCAGCCACCGGGTGAGGGGATAGGCCGGGTCCCCCAGGATGCATGGGGGCATTAGCACCCCCTCAATCCGGGTCATCCCCATGTCCGCAATGTCTCCGCAGTACATCCGAGCATAGAAGGGGGAGATGGTCATGATCCGGGCATCAAGGCTGCGCCCAGAGTTGCCCATGAAGATGTCTATGAACCGCTCCCAGTGGTCCATGACAGTCTGCAGCTGCAGGGAGTGGTAACCGTGCCTGTTGACATACTCCACGGCCTCCCCAGTGGAGAGGTGGAAGATCTCTATGTGGGTGCCATCCACAATGCCCATGCAGTTGGGGAACCCTCCAGCCACGAAGCCGACCATCACGGCCGCCTGGTCCACAAGCTGGATTGCTTGGTCCAGGAGCATGCCCTCCATGGCCTCACATACATCCCGGAGAATACAGGCAACGGTGCTCACCCTGACATCAAAGTGCTGGGAGATGGACCAGAAGGAGTCGGAGGTTGCGAGGGCCCAGACCCTGATGGCCACCCGCTGGACCATGGGGATGGGGGTCCAAATGGGGGGGGGTGCTGCCGCTCCAACCAGGGCATCAGCAGCTCTACAAGGTGCAGTAGGGTGAGCTTGTCCATCCGAAAGTGCGCCCTCCAGGCGGCCTCATCCTACTGAGCCAGTGCCCAGAACCACCACCCCTGTGCTCACTCTGTGACCCATACCCACTGGGCAATGGGCATAGCGAGCAGGTCGGTGCGCCGCATGGTCTCTCTCCGCCATTGAAGGTGCCCGACCGTCTCGTGGAGCACTGTGGCCCTGTTCTGTCTGTGGATCAGGGCCTGCCGGTCCACCATGGAAACCTGCTGAGCCCTCCCGCTGAGCCCTGATCCAGGCCAGGGAGTGCCTGCGACCGTGGTGGGCTCCCTGGGCCCTTGCAGCACTCCAGGTCAAGCTAAAATGCAGGCAGGTGTCAAGGTGAAACTCTGAGGTCAGGAGGCGCAGCTGATCAGTGTGTGATTAGTACCACACGGCACAGAGTGCTAGGTGCATCCCACAGGTGCCCAACCTGTCTCACTGCATGGTGCCTTGTGCCCCGGGTGGGGTGCAGCCGGCCCCGTTATAGCCTGGGACACATGGTGCCCCACCCCTGGGTCATGACCCGGCGACCAGGCGGGGGTACCCGTGTGGCCCTGGGGCCGCCCCCTCCCACCTGGCCTGGCTGCCTCCAGCAGGGTGGGTGGGCTGGGGTGCCGGGGGCATCTGATTGGGTGCACCTGCTATCCCTGCATGGGGCCTTGCGCATGGACCAGCGCGCACCCAGGCATGCTGGCGGCTGCTGCACTCCTTCTGTCATCACCTCCCACCCCTCTGTGCTGGCAACATTGTGTCCTTGATGGCCTGATTAGTGTGTCGGCTGTCCTGTCTGTGTGTTCAGTTCCTTCAGTTCAGCAGGGTCCGCGGCCCATGCCTCACTCTGTTGCCATGCCTTGTTGCGGCCCGTAGTCTTATCACTTGGCCTTGGGGCTCCCTCGTGTTCCCTCCCACCCCTCTGGGGAATGTGGGCCCCCTTGTCCATGGTGTCAGTGTTCCTGGATTGTTGGACCATGGCTGGCTGCACTTCCACAGGGCTCCCAGCTCCCGGCCCCCATGGGGCCCTCCATACATGGACCTTCCATGAGACCATGTCCCTGTGTGACTTGTGGCATACCCCTGCCATGCAATTGCTCCTGAGCTGCCCTGACAGCCTGTCGGGTGCCTATAAGAGTATGAGGTCTGGCCTTCATTACTTTGGCTATGAGGAGTGCGCCTGTGACTGCATGCTGAGACTCTGGGGCTACTTCCCTTTTCTGATGGGCGAATTCCAGAGATGAGGTGCTCGCATGTGGGGTGGTCTGCTGCAGACACCGTTTCTACCCTCTCTCTGTGCAGCCTGGCCACCTACACTGTCTGCCTGGTGGAGGGGGGCCCTGCCCTGGCCATGTCCTACTTTGGCTATGTTCACGGGGCCAGTGGGTACCAGCACTCTTGTGGGGCAGTGTATCATGGGCTGTTTTATTTATTTATTTATTGGTTACATTTTCATCCCGTCCCTCCTTAACACAGCTCAGGGCAGCTTACAGTCATAAAACTGTTGGAGTTGGGTCACCTCCTGTGGCCCCCTGCTTCTGACTCCTGCTTATCAGAGCCCTCCACGGTGGAGCTGGTGGTGCTTTCAAGTGAGTGGTCTCATTCCAATGTGCAGTTGGGGCTCTCCATGCAGGATCTGTTCGAGGTGTACTACCTGGTTGCCCACCACATGTCTGTGCTGGGGTACCTCTGGGGCATGCTCCATTGGCTTAACTTCATTCACCTGGCAGGCCACCCAGCCCCTGGCCCCTTAGTGACCCCTAGCCACTGGCTGTGAGTCCCCCTGTGCCTTCTGGGCCCCGGTTGCTGGCCCCACTATGACCTCCCACCTCCACCCGGCTGCTGTGGTCCGTTTCCTGCTCCCTCCTTGATATCCCGGCCATGCTGCTGTGCTGCCAGCTTCCGGGGGTACTGCTGTCCCTCTGGGACCCCTCTTGGGGCCCCCCTATCTGCCTCTGCACCTGGTGTTCCCCTTCATGGCTGCTGTCTCCAGTGCCCATATCCTGCTCTCTGAACAGGCCTCCGGCTCCCCTGGATGCTTCTGACCTTCCTCATTCACCTGCGCTCTCTCGTGTGTCCCAGCCCCCCCTCGTTGGGTGCCTGTGTGACCTCAGGGTTCTGGGGGCCCCGAACGGCACCCTCGCTGGTACTTGGGGTCCATGTGGGCTATGCTGTTGTTTGGGGTCTCACTGCCGTTCCCCATCCCCAGTCCTGCCCCTGGCCCATTCCCCCCGTCCCTGTCCCACTTCCCGTCTTCCCCCCTGTGCCCATTGTGCTGTGTGTGTTGTCTGTCCTACTGTGTGCCCCCTTCGCTTCTTTTCCCGTGCAGGTGTGTGCGCGCCCAGGTGTGTGTTTGTGCTATGTGTTCCACTGTGCCCTCGATGTCTCTGTGCCTGTTGTGTGTGGGACCTCGGCAGCTCCTCTCCCTCTTCCCCTTCCCTTCCCATTTCCCATGTGTGGGCGTTCCCTTTTGGTGCTTTTGACTTCATTTGCCTTCAGCCGGCCATGTCTGTGTCCCACCCCTCCCTGGTGCCTTGTGGGTGTTTTGACCACGCCCGGGAATTGGTGTCACATCTGTTGTGCTGCCCCGGGCCGTGATCTGGTGGCCCGATTCCCTGTCGTGGTCCCAATCCCGTCATGTCTGTTCGGGGCTCTCCTTGACCACGGGGGGTGGTTGTTCGGTTCACCACCACTGGGGATCCACTGTGGTGAATCCAGACCACGTAATGTCTGAAAACACCCATAGTATGGTGGTTTCTGGTTCTCACTAAATTGTTTGATCACACAAATCTATATGTAGTAATCCCTGCAGAATGGAATACCAGCATAATAGTCCCCATTTTAAAAAGGGGGGACAGAAACTCACCCGCCAATTATAGACCTATAGGTCTTATAAATATAATCGCAAAGTTATATGCTAAAAGCTTACTAATGAGTTTTCAAAAATGGGCAGACAATTCCAAATGATTTCCAGAAGAACAGGCTGGCTTTAGAAAAGCTTATTCATCCACGGATCATGGATATGTTTTAGTATATATGATCGATAAATATATCCATGTTAGAGGAGCAAAGGCATTTGCTGCATTTGTTGACTTGAAACAAGCCTTTGACTCGATAAATAGAGATCAACTGTGGTCTAAGCTTGCAGAGACTGACATTGACAGTCAATGTAATGCTAGTTTATAAACTGTATCAGAACACTCGGATGAAAGTCAGATTAACACAAAAGGGATCTTTATCCTCTCCAGTCCCTACAACAAATGGTGTAAAACAAGGGTATGTCCTTGTGTCATTTTTGTTCAATTTCTATATCAATGATATAGTTACGGAAATGATTGGGGATAATTTCCATCCTTTATATCTTAAGGGGCGGCAACTGACAATTTTATTGTATGTGGACAATATGGTCCTTTTGTCATCTTCTCAGCTAGGAATGAGACGTTTATTGCACTCTCTTGACATATACTGTAATAAGAATGACTTAAGTATAAATTGTGAAAAGACCATAGTAATTGTATTTGCAAACAGGCATATAGAGTATTCTTGGACAATTGGCTTGCAAAGTTTAGAGCAGGTACGCACCTATAAAAATTTAGGTTTGGTGTTCTCAGAGACAGGTTCCTGGCAGGAACACTTTAAAGCTACTAATTTGAAATTGGTGCAGATGTTAAATAGGGTTATTCGGTTTTGGAAATCTGCATGGGGCAAACAAATAAAGCCTGCGCTGATGCTTCTAGACCCTAAGTTGATACCACAAGCTAGCTTTGTATGGTGCAGAAATTTGGGGTGGCTTTGTTAAAAACAAATTGGAAGTAGGTCAAAATAAATTAATGAGAACTGTACCGGGAGTTCCAAAATGTACCCCAGTATATATCCTTCACTCAGAGTTGGGTATACTTTCTGTCAACATAAAGTCCCAAATGAGGGTGGTGAAATACTGGCAAAAGTTACTGGAAATGCCATTGGAGAGACTGCCACATTTGTGTCTGTTGGAAGCACTTCTCAGGATTCTAGGTACACCTGGCTAGAAAGTTTGCGTGTCATACTAAACCGTGCAGGGTTTTCATCTGCAGCAACCCAGGAGATCTCCAATGAGCAGATTAAAGTAGCCATACTAGTTAGAATAAGAGATATTGCCATGCAAAATGACATGGCAGTGATAAAAGATAACAAGATTGCATCTATATATCTCAATTTGAAGTATAATTTTGGCTGGGAACATTACTTGTCAGTACTGGAAAACTTTGTGGTACACAAGACTTATACGTTGTTTCACTTCCAAGTTATGCCATCTAATCCCCCCTCCGCGTTAGCCGTGGCGGGGGTTTGGCGCTGCCGCCCCCCCACTCCCCTAAGCAGGGAAGGACGGGGACACGGGGTGGAGATTTTGGCCTCACAGGCCGGCAGGGAGGAGGGGCCCCCGTTGTGAAGCAACGGGGGCAGAATCAAGCACGCCCGGGAGTCTTGTAAGACCAGCGAGATCCGGGGCGCCATTTTAGATCCCCCGCTTTGGCGCTGCATTCGCGCGGCTAGAGCGGGGGAGACAGGACGTGCAGCATAAGCGGCCAACTTGAGCAACAGGCCGGGCTCGTGCGCAGGAATAGGGCTGAGTGGTTGGAGTTTCCGTAGGGAACAGGGCAGACAAAGCACCCCCCCCGACTTGAAAAGGAAGGGTAGGTCTGTCGGGGCATAAGTAGGGCAAAGCCCCCCCCCCGTGGGCCTAAGGGCGTGTGTAAAGGCCCAACGGGCCAAAGCCTCCTCCAACTGGGCAAAGCCCCCCCCCCCCGCAGGCCTGAAGGGTGAGTGAAAGGCCCAACGGGACAGGTGGCCATCGATCAGGCCCAACAGGGTCTGGTGATCCCCTCCCCCCGGGCTCATGGGGGTGTGAGGTTTGGTGTGGACCCCCCAACAGGCCTGTCATGGGGAATACCCACAGGGCCTGATGTGAGCCCTCAAAAGGTCTCAGGGCAAGCCCTACCCCTGCAAGGTTGAGGCCCAACAGGGCCCTTTGGGACTGGTGTTTCTCGGCCTGCGCAGGGTGTAATAGGGTTGAGGGGCTAGGAAAGGCCTAACAGGGCCTACTGGTAAGTGGTGTGGCCCAGCTGGCCTAGTGGCTGGGGACAAGGCCCTACAAGGTTCAGCACAGTGCACCTGGCCTGGTCGCGATTACACCAGGGGTTGGGAGGGCCCAGCAACACGGTTAATAAGGGCCAACAGGATCAGAGTTTACAAGAAGGGTGAAGGTGTTTCCCTGAAGGGATAGTTGAGAGTGATGCCTCCCAAGAAACGAGGGGCAAAGAAGACCCCCCCGGCAAAGAAAAAGGGGGGATCTGTGCAAAAGGGAACAGGACAGAGGGGCAAAGGAGATGATGGGGCGCATCAGGCTGAAGTCCTGCGAGCAATGTAGGAACAGTTGGCAGGGTACCAGTCGCGCATAGAGGAGCTGGAGAATGCACAGGAAAGAAGGGGAACAAATGAGTGTTACACCGAGGCTGATGCGGGTTTGGGAGACTCATCGGGGGGAGGGGTAATGGTTCTACGGTAACCAGGGGAACTACCCGCCTGGGGAGGCGCTGCGCAGATCCATCTCGTTACAGGGACGATGAACCAGGACCCAGCAGGAGGAGAGAGGACTCGTCGCCCATACCCATAACTTGGGGCGACCCCCCGCGGAAAGGAAGGCAAGCGGCGGAGGACAGACCAGAAGGGGTGCACCACAGACACGGTGGTCCAGGGAGCTACACTGGCGAATGGTGGTCCAGGGGGGACCCAGAACCGCATGCAGGTGAGGAATGGGGCAAACCGTGGCGGGAAGAAGGGAATGGGCAGTGGAACATGGAGTGTTACCGACCCCACCCATTAGACTCCACTGTCGACAGGGGCACTCTGGAATGGGGTTGCCGGGGCTAGACATGGCAGGGGGTGGGTGGTAGCCCATCTGCATTTGGGCAATCACACCCAGCCCACTGGGGGGGGTGCTCGGGTGGCACAGACCGGGGTTACATGGCAGCAGCCCAGGTTTGGGAGGCCTGGAGATGCTTAAGTACTCGGATATAGTGCGAAGGGCATTCGACACTGGGGGCCCCAGTGCCTGGCTGCGCTACGACGAGTCATTTCGTCGAAGGGCAGCCAACAACCCCAGAATAAGGTGGGAAGTTCATGCCCCAGATATTTGGTTAGAGTGCATCAGTTGCACTAGGTATACCCCACGGTCTGATAGCGGGCATGTCCTCACCAGACTGGTGAACGCGCAAGGGGGGACGGCGACTGGCCGAGCACGACAGTCCCCAGTGGGACCAACATACTGGGATTTTAATGATGGAGGGCGGTGTTTTTGTGCCCAGTGTAGATTTAAACATGCATGCACGCAGTGCGGCGGTGATCATTCTGCCTCAGCATGCTCCCGTTTCCGCCAATATGGAAACAGAACGAGGGGGCGGGAAAACACCAGACAGGGGGCCACAGGACAGGGCGGGCCCTCAACAGCGGTGGGCAAGGTCCCCAACCCCTGTCCGTCATAAGGCATTGGAGGCCGCTATCCAAGATTATCCCAATAGGGTAACTGCAGAGTATGTTGTGGAGGGAGTCGAACGGGGTTTCAGGATCCCAACAGTGGGCCCACGGTATCACCTGGGGGCAAGGAATTTGAAATCCATTCTTGGAAATGAGGATATCGTGCAACAAAAAATCGCCAAGGAAGTGAATGAGGGTAGAATCCAGGGCCCCTTCGAATCCTTGCCTATGCCAACCCTGTGGATATCCCCCTTGGGAATCGTACCAAAAAAGACCCCGGGGGAATTCCGCATGATTCACCACTTGTCCTTTCTCAAGGGCGAGTCGGTGAATTATGCAATACCCATGGAACTTTGTTCGGTGTGGTACGCTTCATTTGACTCGGCAGTCGAAATGGTGCGTGCCTGTGGAGCATCGGCCCTCCTCGCGAAATGTGATATCAAATCGGCATTCCGCCTCCTGCCTGTACACCCCGACGACTTCGAGCTGTTGGGCATGGAGTTCGGGGGCCAGTATTACTTCGACAAGGCGATGCCCATGGGATGTTCAATCTCATGCGCGGCCTTCGAGAAGTTCAGTACGGTATTGGAGTGGATCACGCGCCAACGAGCGCGTGGCGGCCGTATCACACACTACCTCGATGATTTCCTCTTCGCGGGAAGGGCGGGCACCTCAGAGTGCGAGCAGGCAATGCTGGCATTTCAAGGGGTGGCAAGGGACATAGGGGTACCTTTGGCACACGAAAAGACGGAAGGCCCAACATCCAAACTAACTTATTTGGGCATAGAGCTCGACACGGAAATGTCCCTTTCGAGACTCCCAGAGGACAAATTGAGGATGCTGAGGGAGGCGGTATGCAGAGTGGGGGGAGCGAAGAAGGTGACAGTCCGTGAATTGCAGTCACTCCTAGGCAGCCTTAATTTCGCCTGCCGGGTCGTTGCCCCTGGGCGAGCATTCATGTCCCGGTTGTACGCCCTGGTAGGGAGCGACCGTCCCCCGCATCACCACATCCGGGTGACAGCGGAGATGAGGGAGGATTTGGCTACCTGGGAATCCTTTCTGGCGAGCTACAACGGGGTCAGTTTCTGGCGGCATCGACTCCTGGTGGAGGCGGAGCTCCAGATACACTCGGATGCAGCAGGGGGGCACGGTTTCGGGGTTTATTTCCGGGGAAAGTGGTGCGCGGCCCCCTGGCCGGCCCCATGGGTGGAACGCGGGATAACACGGGACCTCACATTCCTGGAATTTTTTCCCATCGTAGTGGCAGTGTATTTGTGGGTAGCTGAATTCGCCAACAAGAAGGTTTTATTTTGGTGTGATAACATGGCGGTCGTCCATGTTGTCAACAAGTTGTCTTCCAGATCGCAGAGGGTCATGCGGCTGGTGCGGGCATTTGTCCTCAAATGTTTGAGAGCAAATATCTTATTCATCGCCAAGCACGTGCCGGGGATTGCCAATGGCATCGCCGATGCCCTTTCTCGATTTCAGGCAGACCGCTTCCGCCAGCTGGCCCCCGAGGCCAACGAGGAACCCGACCCGTTTCCGAGGGATTTGTGGCGCCTTGGATTGTAGAGCTTTACCAGGCAGTGCAGGGATCCCTCGCGCCCAGAACAAGGCTGGCGTACGAGAAGGCGTTCAGCGAATTCCAGGAATTCAGGTGTCAAAAGGGGTGGGACATAGGCTTCCCCATAGCCGAAGGGTGCATCTTACAGTACGCCATGCAGCTGCGGGCAAGGGGACTGGCTCCGGGCACAATCGCAGGGAGAATATCGGCCATCACTTTTACGAGCCATTTGGCCGGACACCCCTCCCCTGATAACGGTTTCTTCATGAACCGTTTGAAGGAGAGTTGGGCACGCCAAGTTCCACCTAGTCAGGATACCAGGGCCCCAATCACGCCGCCAATATTGTTGGCCCTGACTGAGGCACTGGAAAAGGTCTGTTTTTCCAGTAGGGAATGCGATCTTTTTACCGCAGTTTTCCGTACTGCCTTGTTCGGAGCCTTTCGTATTGGCGAGATGGTAGCCGACTCCAAAAGAGACAGGTCAGATAGAGCATTACAGTTCCGGGACGTGTCGTGGCACGGCGATACCCTCATCTTGCATCTCAGACGGTCCAAGACCGATCAGAGGGGAAAGGGACGGTGGGTTAGGTTGCGCCCAGCCGGGGACCCCCGTATATGCCCCGTCGGGGCAATGAGGACATATCTGGGGTCTCGCCCCAGGGTTCCGGGATTACTTTTCCTACACGTTGACGGTTCCCCCCTGACACGGTATCAGTTTGGGGCGGTCCTGAGCAGATGTGTGAGGTTGACAGGGCTTGACCAAGGGAGCTATAGTGCCCACTCGTTCAGGATAGGGGCGGCATCAGTGGCAGCAGACATGGGTTTATCGGGCGAAAGGATACGGGCAATAGGGAGATGGAGATCGTCAGCCTACCGAGCATATATAAGGGAAACCAAACCACGTGTCAGTCGACCCGGCCTAGCATCCACGATGAGTTATTGACCTATATTATATCTTTTGCAGAAGCACCAGTGAGACGAGAACGATGCGTTGTGTGGATCATCGGACACAGCATCGTCCACTGGGCAGGGAAGAAGGCCGCACGCAGCGGGTGGGGTACCCAGCTGGGCCTCAGTGATCGTGCTAGTATTTTCTGGTTAGGCAGGAGGGGGATGCTATGGGAGCAACTCCTTCCGATGTTAACAGGGGCACGAGACACCTGCCCGGCACCCGAGGTGCTGGTTATTCACCTTGGGGAAAACAACCTCCCCAGAGTAACAGGGCTGGGCCTGACAAAACAGGTAAAGAAGGACCTGAAGGTAGTTCAGGACAGGTTCCCGGCATGCACCATTATATGGTCGGATATGCTTCCTAGGAGGGTTTGGGCCACAGCGGAGCGCCCAGGTCGGGTCGACCGGGCCAGACGGAGAGTTAATACCGAAATCGGGAATTGGCTACGGCAAAGAGGGGGGCAGGTGATTAAGCACGTTGATATCCGGTACGATAGGGACGAACTTTTCAGAGGTGATGGTGTGCACCTATCAGATGCGGGATGCGAGTTGTACCTTGGGGTCCTGAAACAACAGTTGAGGATGTTAATCGGAGTTTTTGGTGTGGCGGAAAACCAGCCAAGCGAAGCTGGCGGTTTTGGTGGCGAGGGGCAGAGGGAAGCCCAAAAGTTTGGAAGTTACAAGGTTTGAATTTCTAAGTTAGAAGAGCATGGGTAGCAGCATCTCCTTAAGAGATGGGAAGGTCCATGGCATAGTCGCCACAGTGCGGCCCACTGTATGGCCAACCCGAAGGGAGAGACGGACGGCCGCACCTGCTGGGAGGAGCATCTGCCAAGCAGCGGGTAACGGTGTTCTCAACCTTTGCTGAAACTAACCCCAGACATGGGGCAGGCACGAACAACCCGCCCGGCCTGGGGAAACCCGGGGGACGAGGCAGGGCGTAAATTTATAGGAAAGAAGGAACAGGAGGTTACCCTCTCAATTAATGGGAAATGGGAAAGAGGTACGCACAGAGTGCGGGGACTGAGAGTGAGGGGACCTCCTAAAAGGGGGTGGTTAATTAGCAGTTAGCAAGGTTATTAGAGATAAGGACCCCAGTTCTGGAAGGGGGGGAGGCGGGAGGTGTGCCCCCATCCCCCACTTCTGTTTGTTAATATTAAATAAAGAGTGCGGCCGTTTGATCCCACTAAGCGTGTCCTCGTCTTTATTGGTGGGTGCGCCGACAAAGTATTAGAGGGAAGGTATTCTCAACTCAAATCCCGTAGTAATTACATTTATGTCCTTGTGATCTACATCAGGTTGATAATTTGGAGCATTGTGTATTTAACTGCTGTTTGTGAAGGATGTAAGAAGACAAATGCTGATGCCTTTATTAGAAAGTAAACTATACTGGTTGACCCAAAATAAATTATATTTTCTGTTTGCGAACCCTCAGGAACAGCTGATAAGAAAAGTGGTCAATTATGTTTATAAGCTATGATCTTGAGACAAAAAAGACAAAAGGATTGATTATGTAGAGCTTGGTTAGAGTATCTCATGGGAAATGATATATACTACCTACTTCGTACTTTGTACAAGTCCAAAGCAAATTATTATAATGTATTGGAAAACTTTCCTTGTTCAAGTAACCAAAGAACCATGTCAGAGAATGGGATAACAGAGGATAAGATCATCTTAATGTTGATTGATGTCCAAAATCTGCCAGGGAATGGGTTCTGGCAACCTTATCTTAATTGCAGGAATCAGGCGTTGTTATTAGTATTGGCATTTATTGTTTATATATTGTTTAGTTTAATTCTCTAAAGTTAATTTTGAACTTATGTCTGTTTGAAGAAGTACAATGTTTATGGTTGTTTGTTAAGTGATTATAAGACCTCTTGGGACTGGGATTGACTAGCTAAACAGCCTTTTTTCCAAGTGAAAATACGTAGGAGAGATTTTGTACTCTCTATTTTTCTATCCTTTCTGTAAGGCAATATGTCTAAGGAACTTGGAAATTTAAATATGTGTATGCCTTTCTGTCAGTTTGTTTATGTTGACAATTCAAATTTTAAATTATATGGCTATGGCAGAAGCTCATGCCATAATTAAAAGATGATGATATCAATGAAGACCCTGCTCAGGAGTCAAGTGCTGCCAATGCAAGTTCCGAGAAGAGCAAGGCAAACTTTGTGCTCTCCCACAATTTGGGGTCTGTTTGTGGGACTCATCTATCTTTGTTGACTTGTTCCCATGTTTGGAACTCTCCTGCTTATTTCAGAGGCTGCACTTTTTTCTGGTTTTGAGTCAATATCATGTGTTCCAGTGGATGGATTGTCTTTGTTGTCTTTTGTGTTTTTATGAATAATTTGTTTTGTTTATTATTTTTTTGGGCAGGGCAATAGCCAGTGCCTAATAAACTTTGAACTTGAACTCATGCTACTTCTGCCAGGTTGAACAGAGTTTCCTTTTGGGGAGAAGATGGAGGCAAAATAGAAATTGTGTAGTTTAACTTTCTCTTTGTCAGCTGTTAACATTTCACCATCTTCACCAGACTGTTCGACTCTTGTTCTGTGTTAGGGGGCCATGATGGAGAGGGCGTTCTCGATGGTCACACCACAGCTGTGGAACTCCCTCCCAGAGGAAGCTCGCCTGGCTCCCAGCTTGTTGGCCTTTCGTCAGGCCTGTAAGACCTGACTTTTTGTTCTGGGCCTTTTGGGGAGGGAGGAGTGAGGGTGGGTTTTCGCCAGTGTGTCTACCTCCTATATTGTTTTAATAATGAACTGATTGTTTTAGTAACCCTTTTAGTATTGGGTATTTTCAGATGTTGCGAGATCTCAGTCAACCACCGTGAACCACACTCAACCCCACGGCCAAAGCGCCCCAAACGTCTGTTCAGTGGCCGCCAAATGTTCACCACAGTCAATACCCACCAGGGGTCAAAATCAACCATGCTTCCAGAGCTCCAGCCCGGACCATCCCCAAAAGCGTGGTCAATGCAATTCCCAAAGGAAAAAAATAAAAAGTAACATCTGAACAGCAACCAACGGCCAGAAGCAAACAAAATGATTCTCAGTCGGAGACAAAGCATGCAACGTCACTGCCAAGCAACCAGAAACAACACAGGCCATGGAGGGAGATTTAAAGGGCACACAGCAGCAGGGAAACATGGTGGGATGGAGCGAGATGGAAGGGAGAGGAGAGCGGAGGGCGAGAGAGCAAGGGAGGAGGAGGAGGAGGAGGAGGCACAGGTGGAGGAGGAGGTGGTCATGCTGCACATGGAGGAAGTGGAGGGACAGCAGCAGCAGCAGCCAGAACGGGCCGCCCCAGGGACAACGACTGGACTGGGGGAGGAGGCACCCGGAAATGGGTAAGGGGACCGAAGGGGAGGGGACCAGGTGGCACAGGGGCACCCAGGGGGGAGGGCCGGCCAGCCGGCAGGAGGGGGGCTGGGGGCAGGCCGCAGGACAGGGGCATAACAGCAACCAACCACTCACCCCCTATGTCCCACAGACATGGAAACAGGCCCGGGAGCCCGAGTCCCCAGAGGAGGCGGGCTCAGTCCTGGCAGAGGAGGAGGAAAAGGAGGAGGAGGAGGAACTGGAGGGACCACAGGGGAGGCAACCCTACCACAGAGGGGGGAAATGGGGGCTCAGGGAGACCCAGGAGTTTATTCGCATCTGGGGGACCCTGGAGCATCAACTGGAGCTCGTGATCAATCAGCGCAATGAACACATGTTCTGGGAGATTGTGTGGGAAATGGAGGCAGCGGAGCATCACAGGACCGTGGCACAGTGCTGATCGAAGGCCAAGGAACTCAAGAGGGGTTACAAGGCCATTCAGGACAACAACCGGCAGTCCGGGCATGGAGCCCAGATGGCCCCCTACTATGATGCCTCCCTCAGGGAGGGGTCTGGAAGTGCAAAGTTCTCTTTTTTTTTCCTTTTTTTTTTAAAACGTGGGTAGAATGGTGCAGAGCCATGCCCAGGTTAAGACTGGAGGGCCTCATGGTGCTGTGCAGAGCGGGAGAGGTCATGACTCCCCTGTCTTGGGAGCTAATGTACCTGAATGAAGGGGGAGGGGGAAGCGCCAGTGAGTGGCAGGCAGCTGCTCCAATGCCCCAACCTTCCCCAGCGACAGCACTCCACCGATTCTTTAAACAATTTTTGTTCTCGCAATTGCCTTTCTGTTAACATCGCAAAGTCTAAGATTATGAGTTTTGGCGTAACTCAGACAAACTATATATGGAAAATAGTGGCCCAAGAGGTATCCCAGACCTTGTCCTAGCCCTATTTGTGTATAGTTATTTCAAGCTCCCAGTCCTGGAAGGCCAACTTGGAGGCCTGGGTGAGTAAAGGGCACCAGACAACTATGGCTATTCTTCAGGCATATTACAAAATGCCGATGGCACCCTTAGATCTGCTTCGTGCTACTTTCGAAGCAAAAGTTTTGCCCCAATTGCTCTATGGAGCAGAATTAACATGGTCTGGCTATAAAGTTAAGGAAGAGCGTCCCCAAAATTCTTTTATGAGGACTGTTCTGAGACTTCCTGTCTCTTCCCCTCTCCCTGTGCTCAGTCTGGAAATGGGTTTGATTCCAGTTAAATTCCATGCCCTTGCTAGAGCATTATGTTATTATCTTAAACTTCAGTATGGGCTTACCTCTCCATTGGCCCGTCAGTGCTATTTTGAGCAGAAGCAACATCAGGGTTCTTTGCAATATCAGTGGTGGAAAGGGGTTAAGAAATTAACTCCCAGTTATCCCTGTCTTGGATAGAGGAACACAGTTGACTATAAATGCATGAGAAAGGAAATCATTCAGAAGGTGTATGATGTTGCGCTAAAGGATGATTTGGTGGCGATTCAGACTAGCAGAAGTGCCCCACTTTATGCCAGAGTGAAATCCTCCTATGCGCTGGAACAATACATTTTGATGATTTTGGATCCCAACTTAAGGAGGAGAGTAACTTTCTTTCGTTTTCATCTATTTGAAACAGCAGAGATTAGGGGGAGAAGATTAAAGATCCCCTATGCTGAGAGAGTTTGTTGCTGTTACCTTCAAGAAACAGAGACCTTACTGCATATAATTTTTCGCTGCCCTAGATATGCGGACCTCAGGTCAGTTTGGATAGATCCCCTATTTTCAAATTTAGGTTTCACAGCAGAAGAAACATGGTTAATGCTCCTTGCCACTTCGGACTTAGAACAGACAAAAGCTGCGGCTTCTTAGTTGAAGTTGGTGGAGAGGGGAAACGCAGAATGGTTAGATCCTTTACAGCTTGTATAATAGCTAATCAGTCCACTTTGTTTTCAGATGTTCTATATTTATATTTTAATGTTTTGTATATGTGTGTTTGCTCCTCTTCATATGGGAGGACACCGATGTTATTAAGGTATATTTTTAAAAAATTTTGTTGTAAATATTTTGGTAAATGTGATAGCAAGTTTGCTGAACACATAATAAACTAGTACTACTACTATGTTGGTATTTAGCTAAGGATTTTCTCCTTAGTGATTGTAGATATGGGTTTTGGACAATTATTGTATTGATAATTATTATATTGAAGTTTTTTATTTTTGTATTGTTTGATTATGGTATTGTATTTATGGCCATGGCGGAAGTCAATGCCTACAAATAAATATTATTATTATTTTAAAAAAATATATTATGGGAGTAGTTTTTGAATGAGAAAAAATGGTTTGGCAGGAGTGCATGCTGATAGAAGCAGAACTCCAGTTCCATTCTGATGCTGTGGGAAGACTGGGTATGGGAGTGTTTTTTGTGACACATGGTGTGCAGAGAAATGACCAGCTGAGTGTTTGAGACTAGTCTGTTTAGGGATTTAACATTCTTGGAATTTTTTCCTATTCTGTGCCAGTGTACTTGTGGGTTGAGGAATTTACGAACCAGTCAGTAGTTTTTTGGTGCTATAATATGGCTGTGGTGGTGCATGTGGTAAATGAGTTGTCCTCTAAATCAGCTAGGGTTATACATTAAGTTAGGAAGTTTGTCTTGTCATGTTTGAGGAATACTATTGTTTTTATTGCTAAGCACATTCCAGGATTGAAGAACGAAATAGCAGATGCCCTTTCTCATTTTTAGATGGAGTGTTTTGGGCCGCTTGCACCTGGGGTTCGATTCACATCGGAGTGAGTTCCAGTGGAGCTGTGGAGTCTTGGGTTTTAGAGTTTTTCCAAATTTAAAAAGGTTCTCTGGCTCCTGCAACAAGGTCAGCGTATGAAAGGGGTTTCATACTGAATTTCAGGCTTTTCATGCTGAGAGGGGATGAGAAACAGGTTTTCCTGTTCCTGTGCCACATGTGATTCAATATGATTTACGTCTTTGGCATTTTGGGTTAGCCCCCAGCACCATTGCTGGTCATTGGGATGCTATTTCATATTTTTGCAGGCTTATGGGTTACCCTGAACCCAGTGCAAGCCCTTTGCTTAAGGTTATGATGGAGTCTTGGTAATGACAAAGAGGGACGTTGCAGGATGAGCGGCACCCCATTTCTCCCCGGTTGCTATCTAATATGATTCTTAAATTGCCTGTGATTTTTTTTTCTTCTCATGGAGAGATGGTGTTCGGTGCTCCTTTTAAAGTAGCTTCTTTTGGTGCTTCTAGAGTTGGTGAGTTGGTGGTAAGTTCAAAAAGGGGTGGTTCAAGGAATGGCGCTTCAGATTGGAGATGTTAAACAGGGCTCACTGCTTTGGCTATTCAGGTGCAATGGTCTAAAAATGATCAAAAAGGAAGGAGGTCAATGGTGCATTGCAGTGGTCTTCTGATGCCCCATCTTCCCCATCAGGGCTCTGCAGGTTTATTTGGCCATTTGACCTGGTCCTTTATTTTTATACTTTTCAGGTGAGCCATTAACGCGCTATCAGTTCATGGCTGTGATGCAGGAAACTTTTGGCTCATCTTGGGTTGTCCCCGGAATTCTTAGGGTCACATTCATTTCAAATAGGTGTTGCCTCTTCATCAGCCACTCTGGGTATGCCAGAGAGAGATATCAATGCACTGGAGAGATGGAGATGGAGAGATCAAACTGGGGAGGAGCACAGAGACGGCTCCTCACTGTGGAACTGGGGGCAGTGCCCCACAAGCACCCAGCGCCCAGCACCACTAAGTCTGCCCAGGCATGCACGTGGGTCAGCACGAGCCGCGCGGTGCACAGGACCTTTTTAAATAGGTCCTGTGCACCGCGCAGCTTGCGCTGACCTGGTCACATGAGACTCTGACACTGGCGCTGTCTGACACAGTGCCAGTGTCAGAGTCCCCACTCTCTTCTGTGCATGTGCGCCAGCCCGGGAAGAAAGGCTGCACCTGCACACTACTCCTCCAGCTGCTTTGCCCGCGGCTGGAGGAGTAGTGCACAGGTGCAGCTGCGGCTTCTGGTGGGTCGGCACTGCCGACCGAAATACAAATCTGCAAGTTTTGGAGGCATGGCCAGCCTGGGCACTGGGTTCTAATGGAACCCATTGCCCAGCCATTTTAATAGCCTGAAGGGGCACCTTTCAATTCACCTCTCAGGCTGCGGCTGTGCAACTTGCAAGGTGATAAATTTGCAGGGAGGGGGCGGGGTCTGATTCTGAGACCTTGCTGACTCACAGATCCACAGTCCAGTGGCAGCCATTGTGTTCCCCGGTCTGGACCTGTCTGCGATGATCAGGTAGGTCCTAGGGTTTTTTGCCTTGGGGACATTGGGGGAGCAGGGGGTTAACATGGAAGTGGGAGCATTTGGGGGCCACTTGAGGACACGGTGGGGGAGTGGGGGTCACTGTGTCCCCAAGTGACCCCCACGGCCGCTCTCCCACTATGTGCCCAAGTGGCCCCCACTGGGGGCACTTGGGAACACGGTGGGGGAGTGGGGGAACACCGGGGAGTGGGGGGTAACTTGGGGGCACACTGGGGGAGTGGGGGCACATTGGGGGTGTGGGGGGAGTGGGGTCATTTGAGGACACAGCCCCCACTTCCCCACTGTGTCCCTGAGTGACCCCACTGTGTCCTTGAGTGACCCCCACTGTGTCCCCGGTGTGCCCCCACTTCCCACTGTGTCCCCGGTGTGCCCCCACTTCCCACTTGATGATGATGAGTGTTTGTTTTGCTGCTGTTTTGGGGAGTCTCTGGATGCCTTTGGGGTCTTTGAACCTGCGCAGAATTTTGGGAATGGTTTGAGTCTGCAGCTTTGCTGAAACTGACATTTTAATCTGCGCAGATTGGGAGAAAGCTTTGTATCTGTTATGTGGATCTTTGCTAAAACTGCTTGTAAATGAGGTTTAAGGTTGTCTATCGGCTTTTAAACCTGGCATATGCAGGAGGAGGTGAATATAACCTGTCTAAATGAAATTGCTGGATATGCTGCACTTGTTGTTCACAGGTGTGACTTCTACGTAAATTTTAAAACGTGGAGAAGGAGGAATTTTATTTTATTTTTCTTATGATTTATTTGAAAAGCTTTATTTTATTCTAATCTATTTTATTTTATTTCCTTTTTATTTTTATTTATTTTATCCCTGCCAAAGGGATCTCAGTGAAACAGGAAAGTGAGTATTTTAATTAAGAGTACCCAGTCAGGCACCAAACTACTCAAACTGATAAAATGCCTATTTGTTTGGTCAGGCATTGGTTGGCTGGTGGGGATACAGTATAGGTATTTATTTTATTTTATTTATTTTATCGATTTATATCCCGCCCCTCCTGAAAACAGCTCGGGGCAGCTAAGAATTTTAAAACATAAAAATACAATTGTATAAAATTAGGTTTAGGCACATAATAAAACAATAAATAAGGGTAGGACAAGATTAAAACCTCCTAACCCCTAACCCCCCCTCCCCAAAGGCCTGGGCAAACAGCCAGGTTTTACAAACTCACTGGAATGTTAAAAGGCTTGGCGCTAGGCGAGCTTCCTCTGGGAGGAAATTCCAAAGGTGCGGCCAATCACTGAGAATGCCCTCTCCATTGTGCCCCCCCCCCACTTAACCAAGAAGGCACCCCTGGCAGACCGAAGGAGCTGCTCTGGGGCTTGGAGGGTGAGACGGTCCTTGTGGTACGAGGGGCCCAGACCATGAAGAGCCTTATAGATCAATACCAATACCTTGAACCTGGCTCAGCACGCTATTGGCAACCAGTGCAGAGTCCGGAGCGCAGGTATTATGTGATCCCAGCGACTCATCCCTGACATGAGCCGGGCCGCCGCATTCTGCACTAGCTGCAGCCTCCGAACCAGGAACAAGGTCAGCCCCACATACAGCATATTGCAGAAGTCCAGCCTCAAGGTGATGAGGTTTGGGTGTGGTTTAGGTGATGGGGGGGGGGGGGCTGGATTGAACCAAAGAAGCCACATCACGTAAACAGCACCCATATCTACACTGTATCCCCACCAACCAATGCATGTCCAAACAAATAGGACTTCTTCTAAGCCTTAGGAGTTTTGGGGAGGGCGGCGGGCTGGATAGAACCCAAGAAGCCCCAATTCCTCAGCTTCTGTTCCATGTCTCTTGGGGGTGGCGGGGAAGAGGGGTTAAAAATCAGGTTTCTGTCTTTCTTTTTTTTTTATGCAGCTTTTTTCCAGGTTTCTTCTTTCGGGGGGATTCCTGTACAGTGCAATAGCAATGTGTAATCTGCCATTCTACTTTACTCAGAACTGCATGCTGCAGCTATTTTGTTGTGGCCCTGAGGTTTTGTATGTGTTAAATATGTGATCAGTTTTTTTTATCCTGCTATGTAGGGCTGAAGCAGTAACTCCTTTTTCCGTTCTGCTATTTCATTCTGCTATTGCAGAATTCCCCATGATGTTCCACAGCTTTTCCACTGGCATTTCGCTAATTCTGCCTGCATTCCGCTAATTCGGAAACTGTCAGAATAATCGCAGAAACTGTTGGAACAAGCATTTTTCGCTACTTCACAGTGCTGGTGGAAATTGCAGAAGATAGAAACTGTTGGAAAAAACATTATTCTGCTATTTTCGCAGTCTTTGGAAGTAGCAGAATAAAAGTAGCAGAACGGCAGAATTAACGGAATGAAAGTAGAGGAATTAACGTCTCTATCGCATCATGCCGCTCCTTGCAGAAGAGCTTTTTCCATTGGAAAAAGTTACCGCAACGGCTTGCCGCTTCAGCCCTACTGCTATGGCACTACCATTGTTGGGGGGAAGGGGAAGAGAGAGAGAGAGAGTGTCGTCCTACTGGAGTCCCATCCACTGAATGGATGAGATGCTAGTAGAAGGATTCTCTCTGTCTCCAAGTGGCAAGGTTGTACTCAGCAGCAAGGAGTTCCCAGTGTTAGCTAATGTTCTGTCCATCAGATATTAATGCTGATAACTCCTAGTTGCTGGAGTTTTGGAGGCTCCACTTACAACGGACAATCCCCACCTTAGAGCTCTGCCAGCCATAAGGTTCCGCCGGTGGACCGAACAGCCTTAGTGACCCACCAACCACAAAACCCACCAGCTGCCACTGGAGGAGAACGTTTGAAGTGTGTTTGGATTTTTGTTTGTTGTTGTTCTAATTGTTGATTCTGTTTTCATGAAGGTGTGGTGGAAGCGGGGGTTCATAGATGAATATGGATTCTCGGCCACAGCTTGGTGTATTGGGCTGCTGCTGAATCCAAGTGCACCAGCTGCCTGTCACAGCTTGGCCTAAGCAGCAAGGCTGAGATTCTTTGGAATGGCAAGACAGGCATGTTGTTGGATCAGTTTATACCTTTGGTTCACGTTCTTAATAGGGGCTCTGCACCACATGTTGTAGTGGTTCATTTAGGTGAAAATGATCTTCCTGGTTCAACAGGTTTGGAGTTAGTGTTCAAGGTAAAAAAGGATATTTTGTAGTTTAAGAAATTATTGCCTGGGGTACAACTGATATTTATAGAATTTTTGAAGAGGCGGGTTTGGAAGGATGCATTGAATCCCAAGTGAGTTGACAAGGCAAGAAAGAGGGTAATGTCCCCAATTAAAAGTTGGATGATAGAGCAGGGTGATTTGCTTGTAGACCACAGGGCCATCCGTTTTTTACCTCTTTTATTGTTTGTTTTTACAATGTTTTAGTAACCCCTTTTGTATATTTTTTTTAAAAAAAACTTATTTTTAGATGTTTTGTGAGCCGCCCCAAGCTGCTATAGGGGTGGAGGGAGTGGGATATAAATAGTTAAATGAATAAATATTGGACTGATGGGGTACATCTTTCCCCTCAAGGCATTGATTTGTCTGGCTGTTTTTAGGGGGGTGAGCATGCCAAGCTAAGCTGGCTGCTCTTGTGGTGGAATTCCAGTGGCAGCTCGTGATTAAGGGAGTAAATCTGATTGGATTTTATGGATATTTGGGGCATCTTGGATTTGGTGGGGGTGAAATTAATGCCGTAAAGGGATGTCCGGCCCACAACATTGATAGTAACCCTGGGGGGGTTGGGGATACTAAATTTGCCAGAGAGGACTTTACAATCCCTAGCTTGGGAGCACTCCAGCCCTCTGCCTATTGACCACAGTAAGGGAGGGATCTGGTCTACAATATATCAGGCACCGTGTCCACCTTCTATTCAGTTTCCTGCCACTGGATTTTTTGTTGAGGAAATGTTTGTTTGTAATCCTTTGTTAATTACCCAGACTGAAGCTGTAAGTTAATAAAATGCTGCAGGTTTTTTACCCAAACAACTTGCGTATGTGCCTTCCTTTGTTCGCTGTGTGCACAAATACAGGTTGCAGGGCTGCATTGGCTCCAATGCAGCCCTGCAACCTGCATTTCTCATAAGTGTCCTTTAAAATGTATATATCTGGCCACTCTACTGCCAAGTGATTCCCACTGATTTAAAAGGGAAACAAATGTAAAATGAAAACAAATGATTTTTTAAACAGGGGGACTACTCCAGCTGCTGGATCTCTCCCCACTTGGCTTCTCTGCAGGGCAATGTGAGAAGCCTCCAAAGAGAAGGCAAATAAAAAATAAAAACATAAATCACTGAGCATGCTCAAAATGGCCTCCAGGGCTGGTTTGAGCATGTGCAGCCCTTTCCCAAAATGGTGCTGGTAGCATCAATGCCATTTTGGACACGGGCAGCCAGTCTGCACATGCTCAAACCATATGCTCTTTTCCAAAATGGCACCGAAGCTGCCAGCACCATTTTGGAAAAAGGCTACACATGCTCACAACAGTCCTAGAGGCCATTTTGAGCATACTCAGTGATTTATCTATTTATTTATTTGCATACTCCTTGGAGGTAGGGATGTGCATGTTGCTTTCATTATTATGATGACAATTGTCATTTTCGTTATCGTTCTTGCAATAACGAAAACGACAACCGAGAATAACGACAATGATAACGAAAACGACAATGTCATTATCGTTGTCATTATTATTAGTGACAGTTGCAGTTTCGTATTTGATGGAAATGGAGAGGGAAGAAGGAAGCAGCCCTAAAGCTCGGAGCCCTAAAGAGGCTTGAACTCTTGAACTGTGCCTGTGTTGGGAGGGGCGAGCAGCTCCGCAGTATCTGATGGATGCATCGCTGGCCAATGAGCAGCGCAATCAGGCCCCAGCAGTGTCATGGCACTCTGTGATTGCTCAATGGCTGCTGCCTCCCAAAACCAATCAGGGGGCTGTGGGGGAGGGCACGGCAACCTTTTATAATGAGCGAGCCATGTGTTTTGCTCTCTGTTCTGTGAGAGCTCTCTGCTTGTCAGGTTGCGTTTTACAGAACTGGTGCTTCCACACAAATCTATTACCAATTCCTTTCCTTCCTCATATACCCTTTACCTTTTACCTTCTCCCTTTCCCTTTCCCTTTCCCTGCCCTGTACATTAGATAGATAGATAGATAGATAGATAGATAGATAGATAGATAGATTAGATATTAGTTGTGAACAACATATAGAGAGAGATTAGATATTATATAGGTATTTAGGCTAGTCTATATTATATTAGGATTATAGGATAGTAAGATAAATTTAGTGTATATATAATTAGATCATACACTACTTCTTTAACTGTGTGTGCACTTGTGTACAATGAGAAGGGAAGGACTACTAGTTCAGCCTCTGGGGCAGGTGGCCCTGGTAGAGGGTGAGGTCGTGGGCATGGGGGAATTGGCAAGTCCGCTGCCACTTCTGCCACTGCTGGCAGCCCACCTCTGAAGCTGAAGAGACCTGATTTTTTCTCTTCAATGTGGCAGGTCTTATCAAGGGAACAGGCTGCAGCAGAGATCTCAGGAGTGGCATCTAGTGTGGAAGACAGGGAGCCCCAGCCTTCCACTAGTAGCAGTGGCACTGGAGGAGGAAGACAAGGGCAAGGTGTGTGTGTGCAACAGTAGCACTACACCCACCCACCCCCCTCTTGAAGCACCAGCAGCAGCTGGCACTGCCAGCAGTGATTTTTCACTGGGGGCAGCAGATGATATTGCTATGGGGAGCCACAGCAACAATGATGATGATGTGGGTGCTGTTGCTGGGAGTGGTGCAGGGACAGCCACCTCTCCTGGGCAGGCTTCTCCCTCTGACACCCCCTCCCCCCCAGGATTTTGAGGATTTGGGGGAGGATGTATTTGAGGGCATCCTTCCTCACTTTGGCAGCAGCAGCCCAGCTTCCACAAACAGCAGCAGGGCATCCCCTCCTCCCATACTGCAAGGTGGAAGCAGCAGCAGCTTCAGCATGGGTGGTGTCATAGAGCCGGGTAGCAATGAGGGGAGTGAGAAGGAGGTGGAGGAGACTCCTGTTGATGCCGATCCCCTTGTAGCCACATTGGGGACAAAGGCAGAAGCCCTGAACAGTGGCACGAGGGGTTCAGAAGGGCGCCCCAGGATCCTCTCTCACTTCAAGGAAGTGATCCCAAGTGACAGCAGTGGGGTGGCCTGCCTTCACTGTGGGAAGGTAATGTGCCATGGGAATCTCAGCAACAATGGCATGAATTTCCACCTGAGGACCTGGCATAGGGCTTTGCTGCTGCAAGAGACATTAGAGAGTGTGGACAGGAGTGGGTTCACAGCTGCAGCAAGCACAAGCAGCAGCAAAACCTTCCTTCTCTGCTCATGGCAAGGGGAAGGAGGGACAGCAGCAGCAGGTCCCATCTCGAACTCCCCATCAGCAGCAGCATTGTCAGGTCACAATGGAGGATCTGGGGTTTGGGCAGTTGGGGCGTGGCGGAGTGCATCATCCAGCGGCAACCAAGATTACTAGGCGGGTGGGGGAGATGATTGCCCTGGAAGACCAGTCATTTAGGATTGTGGAGGACCAGGAATTCCGTTGGCTGCTGGCACTGTTGGCACCGCAGTACCCGCTTCCCTCATGCACTGCCTTCAGCAGGCAGGTGGTGCCCTCCCTGCACCAGGCAGAGCGGGTGATGAAGCAACTGGCCAGGGCAGGTGGGGCAGTGGTGCATTTCACCACAGACATTTGGAGCAGCTGAAATGCACAACATGCCTAGCTGGCCCTGACTGTTCACTAGTGGCAGCTGCAGGTGGCAGGAGGAAGAGCAGCAGGTGGCAGGGGTGAGGGGGAAGGGCACAGGTGGGCCTTGATTCACGTCCAGGTGTTTGATGAAACACACACTGCTGTCAACATAAGGGGAGCCTTGGACACCATGGTGGAAGGCTGTCTAAGGGAGGAAGCCCCATTCACCAAGGGGTTCGTGGTAACATATAATGCCACAAACATGAAGGAAGCAGTGCTGGAGGGCAGGTTCCAGCACATCCCCTGCGCTGCCCACACCCTTCATCTGGTGGTGAGGGAAGCCCTGGGCCTGCAGGATAAGGCAGCAGAGCGCAGCAGCAGCCCCCTTACCCTGTTATTCGAGAAGGGTAGGAAGATTACAGGGTACTTTAACAAGAGCATGAAGGGTGGTCACCTCTTGAGGGAGAAGCAGGTGGAGCTGGGGGCACAGGAGCACCGCCTCATGCAGGATGTCAGCACCAGGTGGAACTCCACCTATACCATGATAGAGCGTCTAGTGGAGCAGAGGCGGGTCCTGCACGAGGTAGCCTCAGAGGGGGAGATTGGGGTGGAAAGGCCACTCGGGGGGGATGAGCGGACAATAATGGCTCAGGACATGCACGTCCTTAAGCCCTTTAAGGATGTGACGGAGAGACTTATTACAGTGACGGCCACCCTGAGCCAGGTAACCCCCTGGTCCAAAGTCCCATCAGGAAGATGGAAGGCTTCCTGAGGGACCAAGGCGGAGGGGAGGTGGAGTGGCAGCTTGTACCAGAGGTGGTGGCCCTGGTACAAAGTTGAAAGAGGGGCTGAGCAGGCATTTTTACCCTCTCATTCATAAGGAGTTATACGTACTCTCCACCATGCTAGACCCCAGGGTGAAGGTGAGCATGGCAGCTTGCACACCAGACTTCACCCTGAGGTAGCATGCTCTGGTGGAGAGGGTACGGGCAGTCAAGAGGGTCATACAGTGGCAGCAGGGCAACCCAGAGGGGCAAAGCAGCAGCAGCAGCACCAGCACCAGGAGGGCAGAGATGCAGAGCCCTCCCAGGAACAGCAGCAGCTCCTCTGCCATCAGCCATCCTGAGTGGACCACCCCAGGACAGGCAGCGTGGGCACATGCAATTGGGAGGAGGTTGGCAGCAGCAGCAGGCAGAGGGAGCAGGAGCCTGACACTGCAGAGCGGGCAGTGGCAAAATATCTTAAGGAGTCGGTGGTGGATTTCAACTGTGATCCCCTTCTGTACTGGGCAGAGAAGGGAAAAATATGGCTGGCTCTGACCAGGGTGGCACAGGAATTAGTGTCCTGTCCACTAACCAGCATGCCCAGCAAATGGATGGTTTTGGTGGCAGGGGACATAGTGAGTCTCCACCATTCGAGGCTGGCTGCTGGGTTGGTGGAGCAGCTCCTGTTCCTCAAGGTCAACCTGCCACTGCTGGGTTTCTCTGAGCTGGTCTTGGACCCATAGTGAGGGCAGGGGCACCATTGAGAGAGAGAGAGAGAGAGAGAGAGAGAGCGGTTCCCCACTAATAGAACAAGAGAAAGGGAGAGGTGCTCCTGCCCATGCTGTCACCCGACGTACATGACCAGAGAGAGACACAGAAAGACACAGAAAGACTCCCTGCTGCTAGAACGAGAGAGAGAGCCTCTCCACTGCTAGAATGAGAGAGAAGCAGAGAACCTCCCCGCTGCTAGAATGAGAGACAGAGAGAGGGGGTTGGGGGGATAGAGAGAGAGAAAGGTGCATCCTGCTCAAGCTCCCACCTGCCTGACTGCCTGCTCCCCCGAAGCTCCTCCTCCTCCTCAGACATCTGCGTTATTGGGCCGTCAGTCCACTGCATCCAGAAGCAGTGGACAGGTGGGCCTATCTATCTCCATTCTGTCTCCAGTCTTGTTTAATGTCTATATGCAGCCTTTGGGGAAGGTCGTGAGAGGGTTCAGGGTGCAATGTCACCAATATGCTGATGATACTCAGCTGTACCTTTTCAACTGACCCAGACCTTGCTGTCTCGGTGCTATCCCAGTGTCTGCAGGCAGTGGCGGAATGGATGTGGCAGAGCAGACTGAAGCTCAACCCTGATAAGACGGAGGTGATGTTGGTGGGGAGAGCGAGGGAGGCATCGGCCCCCCTGATTGGGGGGTTTCGCCTTCCTATAGCTCAGCAAGTTCGGAGTCTGGGGGTGGTGTTGGATGCAGACCTCTGCCTGGAGCAGCAGTTGGAGGTAGTGGTGAAGGCTGCCTTCCACCAGTTATATCTGGTGCGGAGGTTGCGTCCATACATCTACAGCCCAGAGCTAGCCTCCCTTGTCCATGCCTTTGTCACCTCGAGACTGGACTACTGCAATGCGCTCTACGTGGGGCTGCCCTTGTTCCTGGTTTGGAGGCTGCATCTAGTGCAGAATCCGGCGGCCTGACTCCTTTCAGGGACAGGCCGTCGGGAACACATAACACCTGTGCTCCGGACTCTGCACTGGCTGCCAATAGCGAGCTGAGCCAGGTTCAAGGTTTTGGTATTGATCTACAAGGCCCTTCATGGTCTGGGCCCCTTGTACTTTAGGGACTACCTCACCCTCCACGCCCCAGAGTGGCTCCTTCGGTCTGCTGGGGGTGCCTTCTTGGAGGTCCCCCGTGTTAAGCGGGGGGGCCACAATGGAGAGGGCATTCTCGGTGGCTGGGCCGAACTTTTGGAATTCCCTCCTGGAGGAAGCTCGCCTGGCCCCAAGCCTTTTAACATTCTGGCGAATTTGCAAAACCTGGCTGTTCGCCCAGGCCTTTGGGGAGGGGGGGTTAGGGGTTTTTATTCCCTCCACCCTTATTTATTTATTGTATTATTTTTTATGCTCCCTAGACGTGCTTTAATAGTTGATTTTATGAGTGTTTTTAAAATGTTTTATAATTGTGTTTTTATTTTTGATATTGTTAGCCATCCCGAGCTGTTTCAGGAGGGGCAGGGTATAAATGCAAATAAATAAATAAATAAATCTGTATGTGGAGCTCATGTTGTGCGGGCCTGGGTTAAATAAAGAATGGTCTGGGATATATTGGTCAGGGTCCCCTTCTTCCATAAAACTAAGTCACCCTATAGTGTTTAAGGCAGCAACCTGCTCTGATGGCCTCGAGCTCCTCTCTAGGCTAAACAGCACTCTCCCCTTTCAGACTGACAGTTCCACCCAACCCTTTCTAGGGATATGACACAAGTCCACGTGTGAATGGAATGAAGAAGACTTGGTGAGAATGATGAGAGCCAGTGCGAAGAACCTTTATTTATGAGGTAGCAACCTGTTGCTCGTGGAGAGAGAGAAAGTCTCCCTGCTGCTAAAAGGAGAGAGACAGACACGCTCCCACCCATGATGTCACAGCTGTAGTACATGTCCAGAGAGAGAGGGAGAGATTGGCTCCCCGCTGCTAGAATGAGAGAGATGGGGGAGGGGGGGAGTAAGAGGTGCATCTGGCTCAAGCTGCCACCTGCCAGAACCAGCAGGAGATATGATCTGTGTTCATGCTCAATGTCCACATCCAGCAGCAAACCTACCAGAATGAGATGGAAATAACACACAATGAAATTATGTGCCCCTGCCTGTGTACCTCCCTGTACCACCTGCACCACCTATTGCAATGATTGAATGAAGTGTGCCCAACCAAGCACTAATTTTAGGGACATCATTCAGCTCCCATGGGCTGTCATTCCACTGTACCTGAAGCAGACAGGCCAGTCCCAGGAACCATCATCAAGATTCTGGGACCATCATTCCAGTCACGGGGGGCTGTCATTCCATTCCACTGCATCCAGAAGCAGTCACTCTCATCCCAAGAACCATCATCTGCGTGCTGCTACTCTTCATGCCTGACTAACCAGGGGCCACCGGTGCCCGCCCTCCAGCCTCCCCCTCCCCACCAGCTTACTTTTCCACAGCCCCTTGCTGATGCCCACTGTGACTGCTGAAATAGCCCCTCTGCTCACCAGCACCTGCTGCAAAGAGCCTCTCTTTCTCTGTCTGGCACTCCCTCACAGAAAATATGATATCCCTGGCTGGCTTCTCTACCTGGGGAGCTGTCTGCAAGTCTGCTCTCCCTGGGGTGATCTTTCTATGAACTGAACACACCTCTCCACTCGAGGGCTTCAAAGAGACCAACCAACAAACGTAACCAAGTATTATATATCCCAACTCGGCTTCCCAAGGCTTCCCCCAATGTGGCAATCTTTCTGTGAGAGCAGGCAGTGCACCTGCCTATACCCACTTATGCCTCTGCCAAACTGCCACAACCTCTGTCTCTCTCTGGCACACAGACACAATCCCTGGGGGGGCTGTCTGCAAGTTGAGACCCTGCTGGCACATCTTGGGGCTAATACACTACATGTGCTGCTTCTGTCAGGTAGGGATCTGACAAGCTGTATATACAATGAGATTCTGCCACATGCCAGAAGGAGCACAGCGGAATAAAGGATTGGACAAGTCAAACTCAGCTGGTAACAAATATAACTTTTATAAAAACTTTTGAAAAAACATTTAAACTTTTGAAAAAGTTAAAAAACAAACAAACATTAACATTAAAAAAAAAGACAGAAAAACAACTTAAGTGTCTGTGGGCCCACTGGGCCTGTCCCCTGGAACATGAGGAAAAGGGAACGATGGTGCACGAAACCGAGGTGTGGGCACATCTTCCACCTCCACCCAATGTCACCTCGCCACATCCAGGGCCCCATCCATGGATGCCTTCCATGCCACGAGGGACTGGCAGAACGATTTGAGGGCATCTTTTTCAGTCCACAGGTACTCCTTGTATGCCTCGGCCTGGCGTTCCCTATTTTGGAGTGCCTCAAATTGCTCCACCAGCCTGTCCTCTGTGTTTCTGGTTTGGGATTTGAAGCCCAACATACATTTTTTTGTGGGCCTCCCCAGCGATGCCCAAAATTCCCTTGCTTCAGGGATCTCCTCGTGCCAAGGGGGGGGGGGCTTGAGGGGGAAGAAGTGGGAGGGGGAGCTTTAGGGGGAAGGAGTAGGACAGCGCCTCTTCCTCAGTGCCTTCCTCCCTCCCATGGCCTGGTGTTCCTCCCTCCTCCTTGCAGACCGAGACACATCCCGCGTCACCTCAATGAGGTGGACGGTCTCAATATGGGCTATCAGTCCATAGGGCAATCCATTCCCTGTTGTTCCAGCCCCCATGCCTTACCTTGCGTTCTGTAAATCCATTTTTGGGGGTATGGAAGTACCTCCATACCGCAGACCTCATCGGCCTGGTTTGGTCCTGCGACGCCCACCTTGATGGGATTCTGGCACCAGCACTGTCATCATCACCCTCTCTGAAACAGGAACACATAAACATCTACATAATATCATGCATTCATGGTGATGCCTCTAGTCCTTCCAAAAGCAATACCCATTCTCCCACACCAAGTGGATGGATGGTGCTGCAGTGCTGACAGTGCCTACTCACCTCTTTCCCTTTCTCCCACATACACCACCACCACCTGTGGTGCTGTAGTGTCTGCAAGTTGAGAGTCTGGCTGCTTCTTCTGCTGCCACTGCTGAAAGAGATCCCCCCCCCCCTCTCTCTGGCAGACCAGGAAATAAGACACGTGCAAATCCTGCCCTTTTTGGGGTACTAGTGTTGGCAAGTTGAGATCCTGGCTTGCACGTGTCTGGGTGGCTGCTTCGACTCGTGCCTGACTGGTGGAAGAGCACCCCCTCTCTCTGGCAGACCCAGAAATAAGACACGTGGAAATCCTGCCCCTCTGCTGCCACCCACTGATGCCCGCTGTTTGTGCCTGACTGCCCACCACCCACCCACACACCAGTGAGTTCGCTCTAAAGGATAGTATTCTTCTTGTCCTCAAAGTTAAAGAAACAATAAACAAAAATAAATTTTACAAACCTGGCAGCAGTGGTACTTCCTCTGCCCTCTTCTTCCTCTGGTGAGGAGCCCACATCCACCACCTCACCAGATGGTCCAGGCTGGGCCTCCACTTCTTCATCCTCCACCTTGACTTTCCTCATCTTCATTTTCTTTCCCCCCCCCCAACATCACTACTTCCTTCACCTTCCAGCCTCACTTACAAACCAAACCCCCCCACACACACACACAAACACACAAGCTCACAACCGATTCACTTCACTTCACACAAGCCAGACAGACACCACGCCACAGCACACGAGAATACACACGATCAAAATACCATTTCCAGTTTTTGGTTTTGCGAGATCATGAGATCAAATTATATTGATAATGATAATGAAAATAAAATCTTTGTTTGAAATCAGTATCGGTATTGATAAGAACAATAATGAAAACGACATTGTTGTTATAATGATAACAATAAAATGACACATTTTGATAACGACAATGATAACAATAATGAAAAACGACATGGGGCTTTGGTGCACATCCCGACTTGGACGTTTTCCATGGTCTTTGGTGCAGAGAAGCCAACTGGGGATATATCCAGTGGCAAAACGCAGCAACTGGAGCAGTCCCCCTGGACTCAGAGAGGCAGCCAGGTGTGTAAAAAGGGCCCCCCTTTTTTTGCAAGTATGAGGGGAAGGTTAGGGTTTTTTTCAAGATATCTTGGGAGATCTCAGACTGTTATCGATATCTTCTCAATGTCTTGCTGGTGATTCTAGTTTCTTGTGAGAAGCATTTTGATCCTTGTTTCAATCCTATTAATTTCCATAAACAGTCATTGGTAAGATCCAGTATTCTGGTTTGGTGGTTAACCTTCATGGATCATTACTGGATAATGGCCAAGCTATGTGGAATACTGGACATTATGTGTGGATAGGTTTTTAAAAATAATTTCAGCTGTAGTGCAGGATGCAGATAAATTTAATTTCAAGGCAACCTAGACTCAGTAGTTTTGTCTAGGGGTGGGAATACCAGTATCGGATTAATCCGATACACCTGATAATCAGGTGTATCGAATTAAGCCGATAAGTCAATATTTGCCGGTACCAGCATACCGGATTTTTAACATTGGGTGCTTTACCGGATTTTTTGCATTGTGCACCATTGAAATAATGGACACAATGTAAAAAAGGGGTACACAGCCAATGTTAAAAATCTGGTACGCTGGTTCCGGTAAATCCGGGAATGGGGAGATCCGATACCGTAAATTTGGTATCCGGTATTCCCCCCGGTGTCCCACTCCTAGTTTTGTCTAAAAGGTAAGAATTCTGTATAGGTGTCTTGCTTTCCATTAGGTTTTCTATTTAGAACATCAGCCCCCCTATGCAAAGAGCTGATATTGTGTGTATCAGGCCGATTAGGTTGGAAATAACTCTACCCTATGTCAGGCTGTGTGGAGGAAGGCCGGAGACAGCACTGGGTATGGGTAAGGATATGGGATTGGCAAAAGCGCTGACAATGAGGAAAACGAGCTAGTAATATCAGCTCAGTGTCAGCAACATGAGGAGGAGGAGGAGGAGGAGGATCCAGTCATTGGTATGAGGTTCACTTTAGAGAGCTGAACTGTGTAGCCACAAGCTGGTGTGGGACTGTAGGAGATCAACAAAGGATAGAGGTATCCATTGATTACCCCTGAGTCTAGAACTGGGGTGGGGAAACCTTTACTCTCCTGGGGGCCACTTTGAAAATTAGTATCAGCTCTGAGGCTCAAATAGAAGTTGAGGCCAGGGGTGCTTAAATGGTGTGCTCAATTGCTAGTCTAGAATGATATATGAATTGGAATTGTCTAACTCATTTCAGCCAGCCGAGGTTTGGATCACTTTACTTTCTATGAAATTGCTATGGAATTGTCTTTCCTTTTATCAGATAAAATACATTTGTGACTCTGTGTGCAGTATTTATGAAGAACTCCATTCCATGAACCTAGCCAGCATGTGAGTGCCTACTGTTACCAGAAGATGTGGCTTAGGAGGGAGGGAGCAGACTGTTTGGGGCAGTGGCCCTTTAAGAGAGTAGTGCCAGCAAGAAGAGTGCAGGTGCTAACCAGGGCCTAGGTGCTGATGGGAGTCAAGGATAGTGTCTGAATGCTGCACACCTGGGCTTGGGCCCTATAGGCGTGTCCCAGATTTTCAGAAGCCCTGTAGAACTCTATAGATGTATCATTCCTTTGGAAGTTCCCAGTATACTGGGACACAACACTGTGCTCCTAAGGCTGCCTGGTTGCATTGGAATGGGGAGAAATGCTTGTACGTGATTGCCAGGAGCTTTAATATCTTCCCCGCCCCGCCAAGAACCTAGAGTGGAAATATAGCTGTGGTTCCTGGCACAAGGTATTTGTTTTCTTTATTTTGAAGATAATCATCTGGACATATTGTTGCTGCCATTGGCATCAGGACATAAGATTACAACAAGAGATAAAACGGGTAGTGAGCTTATTATTCACGGACAGTATTCACATTTTCAGGGAGCCAGTCGCCTACCCAATCCACGTGCTGGTAGCACCAGGAAGTGGGGGATAAAGCATCCTTTGTTTCTGACCCCACCTGCTTTGTACTCTGTCTCTTGTCTTGTTCTTACTCCCCAATTAGTCTGCAAATCTGGAGGGGGGAACATGTCCCCCCACGTGTTGCCTATGAGACCCAAGTCCAGGTGTGCAGCATTCCAGCCTTGTTCCCCAGTCCTGTCTCCCCTGAGCCTTCACTATTTTAGTCCTTATTCTGCTCTCCTCTCTTGCCTCCCAGCCTTGATCCAGAACCCTGCCAGCAGTCCCATGTCTGTCCATATCCTCGAAGCCCCTTACCCTTACAGATAGGGTATATTTAGCTAGTTTACCTGGCTTTTGGGTTATCTGTTTCAGCTCTAGTTACAACTGAGTGACTGAAACTGGTATAAAAAGGAAGAAGGAAGGCTAAGTGAACATTTCCAGATCCACCCTATACAGTCACAGGAGTATTTGTATATTCCCTATGTGTAACACTTTTACTGAATTTGCCCTCATTGTTTTCAGCCCAATTTTCCAGTTTATTGAGATTGTTTTGAAATACTGGCCTTCCAAGTGGTTGCAAAATGATAGTATAGTAGGGGTGCGAGGAGTTTTCCTTCTCCCTCTAAAATGCCCATTACCCTGCTTCTTTCTTTGTGTTTGTCCTCCAACGCTACATTCAGCATGAGAACTAAGTGTGCCATTTATTTCATATAGAGGACAAACCGAACTGGAAACAAGTTAGCGAACAAATACCTGTTATCTGTGTTACTTCCAAAACAGCCAGCCTAGTCTAAACACTAAATAGTACCATTTCACATCATGCCTGCAAAAATTGCCTTCAGGGAATCACACGTCAAGGAGTATCACAGCAGCAGCCAATCTGTGTTTTTAAAATTCAGAAGATAACTGCAGGTATAAATGTGCAGTGGGCATTTGGATATTTGCATCATTCTGTTGTGGGGTTTTTTGCCTCACTTTATTAAGTGGAAGTTTTTACTTGTACAACATTATACTCTGAAGCCCTGTTTTGGGGAGGCAGAAGTGGGGGAAAAAATATGGCGGCGCCAGTACCCACAGCAAGAAGGAGCAGGCAGGCGATAGCATGAACTGCCTTGAGCTTTTAGACACCTCTGAGTTTTGAAATAGAAGTTTTGCCACTGTTTGGCCCCAGCTGAAAGCTAATTGCTTGCTTGAATTACAAAAGAATGTTTTGGAAGACAAGCATCCTGATTTTCAACATGTTGTGTCCAAAGGAATAAAACCTACTTTGCCTAATACATTATTTTTAAAAAATTCTTCTGTCTTTCCATTCTTTACATACATACAAAAAGTGACCAAAGGGGAATGCAACTACAAATAGAGTTACAAATTCAAAGCATGGATGTGATCCTTGCTTCACTGAAGTCAATGGGTGTTTTTACACACACAATTCTCCTGCATGTTTGCTGTTACATCCTGAACTTTCTGTGTGTCTAAATCACTTACCCAGATCTTAAACATCTGGATCTTTTGAACTTCTGTGTATAACTTCTCCCAGAACCTTTGTGTGTAAAAATTTCTCCTGGTAAACTGCTTTGCACCAGGCAGCTGTGATCACTTGGTTTCCATGGCAGCCTTTCACATCTATAGCTGCAGTAACTTTAGGCTACCTCAGGGCAGTGTTTGTGTGAAGAATGCATCCAGGAACTGTCTCAAAGCAGAGTGTGTGTGAAAAATGAATCTAGAACTTACTTGTGGACTTGTAAACCCAGAAGATTGAAAAATCCGGAACTTTAACTTGTGTGTAAAAATGCCCAATGAGAAAACTCCCATTGCCTCAATAGAGTGAGGATTCCACCCTATTAATTTCTGAGTGGAACTGGCACTGTAGAAACACTGTAGAAACACTAACAGTCACTGTAGAAACACTGCATAGGCTAAATGAAGGAGTCAACAGGTTTCTTAAGGGTTAGATTCTGCTATTTATCCTGTGGTGCTGCAGAACCATGCTGGTGTTAGAAAACCTCCGAACCTCCAAACCTCTACCTCTTATTAAATGCCTTTCTATGGTTCAGTTAACTCTCAATCATTCAGCCATACACCTCCATGCTCTGGAGCTGGAAGTAACAACCATGAACTTCACAGTATCCTTCATAGTGGTGTATGCACCTTTTTGAGGGAAGAGCGGGATTTAAATAAATTATTTCAATATACCCTACACAGTCAGGCTAGATTATTCCTTGAGTGCAAAAAATACATGTCTTACTGGGTGCAGCCACACGACGTGCCTTGGACCGCCTTACCCCACTCGGGGCAGCCTTACCACATGATGCAGTGCATTGTGTGTTCCCGGAAACTGCCAGATGTTGCTTCTGCTGTGTGTTGGGCAGGAATCTGGCTGCTACACACTGCGTCCTCAGAAAAAGGATGAGGACACAGCAATAGAAGCCTTACCCAAAATGGGGTAAGGCTGGCCAACGTGTGACAGCTCGCCTGCCAAGTCATCGTCTGTCCCGTGATGAGGTCTGGTGTAGGGCTTTGAGTGGTAGCCACATGCTCCATTTTTGTGCAGCCACATCACAGCCAGGGACAGGATAGTGGTCAGGATGGCAGAGGAGGTGGGGCAGGTCCGGACGCCCGCTCATGTGACCAGCACTTTGACCTGCCCCCACGCCATGGCAGGAGGACCAACAGTAGTCTGCCCACCTGACTACTCCACAGGAGGGGGGGGCAACCATCTGCCCTGCTCCCCATGCTGACCCTGCAGTGTGGCAGCTGCACTTGCCCACCATGGGGCTGTGCAGGGATCAAGCTGTATGCAGCTCATGTGGCTGCATCCTCTGTTTCTTAAGTAGACTGTTAGAGGGTTGAAGAAGGCTCTTTAGAGTCATAAAATGGTAAGGAAAGAACTGCATGGCACACATGTTCCAAATGGCCCCAACAACCATTTTTATTTTATTTATTTACTTATTTATTTATAGAATTTTAATGCTGCCATTCCCAAAAGCAGGGCCGGCCCCAGGCATGTGCTACATGTCGGGCTGCACATGGTCCCACAGCCAACTGGACCCCCGCACTTGCCTGGCTGGGAGCCAGGCTGCAGCCAGTTTTTCCCCCAATATGTTCTTCTGCCTCTCCTCCCTGGCTCCGGTCCCCTTCCTTCACTTGCCTTTGCCTCTTAGTAGCCTAGTGCAGCAGCAGAGGGAGATGATCGGGCAGAGAGATAAAGCTGTTTACAAATAGCTCCTCCTCACCTGGCTGATCAGTAGGTTGCTACCTTGTAAAAAAGGTTCTTCGAGATGAGTCAGAACATTCTCACAAATGCCCTGCTCTTACCAGCAGATACCAAGCTCACTAGTTTGAAAAACCATGTGATGGTCTCAAGCCACCACAGTATATAACAGTTCCTTCCAACCCTGAGTGTGCAAGAATAAAATTCTTTACGGGGTTGGAAGGGTGGGTATTTGTGAGACTGTTCAACACCATCTCGAAGAGCCTTACACCTGTCTCTTATACACATCTAGATGTGTATAAGAGACAGGTACAAGGCAGCAACCTTCTGTTCTTCTTCGAGTGGCTCCTCCCATTCTCACAAATGGGAGAGTACCAAGCCTAGAAATTAACATGTTTCATCTGTCAATAAAGTGTCATTTATTTTGACTGAAAGCTTTGTATTGTTTTTTTTTAATTTTTTTTTTACAAGTAACAAGAGGTTATTAAGTGTGAACAGCAGAACTCAATACAGAGAGTCCTAGAGCAGTCTCAGGTTCAGAGTTTAAATACAAAGCATAATGCTTCATAAAAGTATGCAGGGAGCTCTAGGTTGCAGCCCTGCAGATCTCTTGGGGAGAGATATTGGAAAAAGCAACTGTGGAAGCATCCATATCCTCAGCTGAATGAACCCCCCCACCCAGTATGCTGCTCCCTGCCTGCTGCCCCCCTCCCTTAAAGAAGGGGGGAGCACTGTCCCCTCCTTTCCCATGATGGTGGGCAATTGAAGCGCCACTGTTAGCAGCAAACATCTATCCCCTGACCCCGCCCCCCCAAGTGGGCTGGCTCCCAACCCCTCCCTCTGCAAATATGCAGATTTCCATAAGTGGGTGGAGGCTAATTATGCAAATTAGGCCCCACACCAAGACTTCGCATATGGCCCCACAAACCCTAGGGCCGGCCCTGCCCAAAAGGCTTAGGGGGGCTCACAATCCACACACAAAGTTCGCTCGATAACTTTGTTGCTTTTTGGAAGACCTCGTTAACTGAGGCCATTGAACGAACGGCTCCTATGCATCCACTCCCTGATTGCCGACACTGCAGAGATCCCTGGTTTATGGAGTATCTGTGGTGGATGAAACGAGAAGGGTGGCGGTTAGAGCAATGGTGGCATCATTCTCATGCTAAAGCCGATTGATTGTGACCAAGTGTCAGTTTATGTACCTAGGCCGTGACTGTGCGAACAGCAAAGAAGAGATTCTTTGCTACACTCATTGCATCCACAAAGTCGCATCCAGCTGAGCTTTTCTGGGTAGTGAGGGGGCTGGTCCACCCAGCCTCCCTCTCCCTGGAACTGGAATTTTCCAGTGCTCGCTGTGACACTTTTGTTGACTTTTTTGTGGATAAAATCGCCCGAATTCACCATGACTTTGATGTTGCATTTGTGGCAATGGGAGAGTCAGAGGTAATGGAGGCACCACCTTGTCCTATTTTGTGGGATCAGTTCCAGTGGATAGCGCTCGCTGATGCAGAAGCTGTCTTGGGGCAGTCAGGGACACCTTTTGTGAATTAGATCCATGCCTGTCCTGGCTAGTTAAGGCCAGCTGGGAGATGTTGGGGCTGTTGGTGGCTGGATGGTCAACGCTACCCTTAGGGAGGTCAGGGTGCCAGACAGCCTCAAGGAGGTGGTGGTGTGGCCACTGCTTAAAAAAGCATCATTGGACGTTGACTTCCTGGCCAGCTATTGGCCTGTCTCTAACTTTCCCTTTTTAGGGAAGATTGTGGAATGGATTGTGGCCCTGCAAGTTCAGGGGCATCTGGACCATGTCAGTTTTCTGGATCACTCGCAGTCCGGCTTTCATCTGGGCTTTGGCACCGAGACTGTGCTTGTGGCCTTCACCATGAGTTGAACCACAGTTGTTTAACCCTGTTGATCCTGTTAGATCTTTTGGCTGTGTTTGATAATGTTGATCACGAGGTGTTGGTGACTCGCTTGTGGAACCAAGGTGGAACTGTTCTTGAATGGTTCTGCTCTTTTCTGGCCAGTAGAACTCAACCTGTGGTGTTGGGGGACTGTTCATCTTCTCTCCGGGACCTCAAGTGCGGAGTCCCACAAGACTCTGTTTTGTCCCCTCTTCTATTCAACATTTATATGCAGTCATGGGGCAAGGTCATTTGAGCGTTCGGTGTGCGGTGCCACCAGTATGCTGATGACACCCAACTTTACTTGTCTTTTTCAACTGACCCTTCCCAGCACTCTTGGTGCTACCCGGTGTCTGCTGGCTGTGGGGGACGGGATGAGGGTGAATCATCTGAAGCTGAATCCTAACAAGATGGAGGTGATGCTGGTGGGTAGGGCCGAGGGAGTGGTGACACCCGTCATTGATGGGGTCTGCCCTGCATTGGCTCCTTAGGTCCATAGGCCGGGGGTGCTCCTTGATTCATGGCTCTGCCTGAATGTCCAAGTGGAGGCCATGGTGAGAGGAGCATTTCACCAGTTATATCTGGTGCAATGGCTTTGGCCGTCTGTCTCCAACACTGACCTGGCCACCATCATCCATGCCTTCATCACCTCAAGACTAGACTACTGAAATGCACTCTATGTAGGGCTACCTTTGGTGATGGTCCGGAGACTGCAGCTGGTGCAGAATGTGGCGGCCCATCTCCTGACAGGAACGGGTCGCTGGGAGCACATTACACCAGTGCTTTGTTCTCTGCACTGTCTGCCTATAGTATAACAGGCTCGATTCAAAGTGCTGGTTTTGACTTATAAAACCCTAAATGGCCTGGGCCCCACATACCAGTGAGACTGCCTCACTCCCTGTCCTGGATCGGCCCCTACAGTCAGCTGAAGATGCCTCCCTGAGAGTTCTCTGTGTATCCCTGGTGGCAATGATGAGGGAGGCGTTCTCGGTGGTTGCACCGTGGCTGTGGAACTCCCCCCTGATGGAGGTTCATCTGGATCTGGACCTCCCCTCTTTCCGAAGATAGTGTAAGACCTGGCTGTTCTGCCAGGTGATTGGTAAGAGGGATGGGTGAGGGGTGGGTGGTGGGGGGGGGGAAGGGGCGGTCTGTAGCTGCCTATGTTCTGAACTGCCTATGTTCTGTGATTTTAAATTATATTTTTATATTGTATTTTTTATTATGTGTGCTTTTATTGTTTTCTTATTGTGCTGTAAGCTGTCCCATGCTGCCTTGGCAGAAGGGGGCAGCTAAAAAATCTAGGTAGGTAAATAAATAAATAATTAAATAAAGTTAAAAACAATAAAATACATACACTAAAAACACCCTCCTCTCAAACCACCAGCCTTCCCCACAACCCCACCCAACCCCCCAAACCAAACCCCATCTATCCCTGCCTGCCAAATGCTTTTCCAAACAAAAAGGTTTTGCACCACCTGCAGAAGATAGTCAGGCTTGTACTCAAGTGAACCTCCTGGGGAAGGGAGTTCCACAACCTGGGGGCAGCAGTTGAGAATGCCCTTCTGTGCACCCCCACCCCATGGACAAGGGTAACAGATGGAAAGTGCAGGAGGGCGCCCCTGACCAACTGTAGGGGTCACCAAGGGATATTTTAGGGTAGACACTCTTTCAGATAAATAAATAATAATAATAATAATTAATAATTAATAAATAATTTATTTGCCTTAACCATAGATTATAACAAAATTTAAATTTAAGAACTATACAAATTTAACAATACAAGATAAAAAAATATTAAGTCCATAAGGACAGCATATTAATAGATAACATAAATATTAAAATCTCAATAAAACATAATCATCATTCCATTTTCCTAAAAGGATTATTTAAACATACCTCTAAAGGAATAATCATAATAGAATGCAACCAGCCCTGGTATAAAGTCAGCATTGGGTAAGAAGGAGTTGGAAAGATAACCTGATTCATAATTATCTAACAATTGCCCTCTACTCTCTTTTTCCTTTCAATTTCCATCCTCAGTGTTATTGTAGCCATCCTGTTAGTGATTACTTTATTAGAGTTGGCCAACAGGAATGAGATTCATAGGGAGGGATCCCAATGGTCCCTGCCTTTGAACCACAGTTCAAAGGCTTCTTTCCAAATTCCCTCATACGTTGGAGAAAATAAAAGGTAATGCTTTAAATCTTTCATAACCAATTGGCCACAAAAACAGAAATGCAAATCTGCAGGAATCCCCAAATAATGGCCTTCCAGTACCTTGGTGGCCATCATATTGAATCTCAAAGTAGTCAGTGCTCTCCTGGCTCTGTAGTCAGAGATATCCGACAGATATATCTCATACTCTGGCCCCAGCTTGAACAGAGGATACCAAGGAGCTATTTTCTGTTCATCTAGGGCTCTTCTTTCTAACTTCAATGCGACATCAATTAGCCTAGGCTTGATTACAGTCAATTACAGACTTGGCTTGAACTTGAGAGTCAAGCTTAGAACCGATAGACCATTCTGTGTCAGTCACCAAGAAATGGATTTGTGCCAATTATATTCTATGAATAAATTTGACTCCTCTTGCAAACAAATACTTGGGAGACGCCCTCTGTCCATATCATGGAGTCTCAATCAGAACCCCACCATCTGAAGTCTTACTCTGGTACCTACAGTGGCTAAGCCGGTTTCTGATCTCAAGAGTGTAGAGGGAGTTCCTCGCGGGACTCCTAAAATAATTCAAAGCATTTTATTTAGAATTGCTTCTAACTGATCAACATATGCTGTGCCCCAAATCTCAGTGCCATATAGCATCTGAGGGAGCAACTTTTCTTGGATCAATTTTAATATAGGAGCTATTCTTTTTCTGCCCTGAGATTTACAGAATTTCAGTAGACCGTTTGCCCTCTGAGTTGCCCTTAATTTGACACTATCCAGGTGCATACTCCAACTGCCAGTTCTTACAAACCATAATCCTAAATATTTGTACTTGGAGACTTGTTCCAATAGACCAGTGCTCAGTCTCCATGCATACTTTTTGTCTTCCTTGAGAAAACAATAATCTTAGTCTTATCCTGATTGATTTTAAGATGATTGTCCTTACAGTATAAACTTAGCCTCATCAGCTTCTGGTTCATACCGACTCTGGTGGTAGCAAGCAGGACCATGTCATCTGCATATAGTAAAAATGGCACCGGACAACTCCCTACATTAGGGGGATGTCCGTCACTATGTTGCAGACTGATGACTATGTCATTAATAAAGAGATTGAATAAAAGAGGGACAAGGACACAGCCCTGCTTGACCCCGTTCATCACCCGGACCGGTTCGGATAATACCCGAATACTCTCCCTCTCTACTGGCTCTTTCCCTTCTGCCTTCAAACATGCCACAGTCTCTCCTATTCTCAAAAAGTCCACTCTTGACCCCTCTGACCCTTCTAGCTATCGTCCTGTCTCACTCCTTCCTTTTGCTTCCAAGCTGCTTGAACGTGTTGTCTACTCCCGCTGCCTTGACTTCCTATCCTCCAACTCCTCCCTTGACCCCCTCCAATCTGGCTTCCGCCCCCTTCATTCTACTGAAACTGCTCTCGCTAAGATCACCAACGATCTTCTGGTGGCTAAATCTAAACGTCTCTATTCCATTCTTGTCCTCCTTGATCTCTCTGCTGCCTTCGATACTGTTGACCACTCACTCTTGCTGGATTCCCTTCACTCCCTTGGCTTTTGTGGCTCTGTCCATAACTGGTTCTCCTCCTACCTCTCTGACCGCTCCTTTAATGTGTCTCTCTCCAACTCCGCCTCCTCCTCCTTCCCCCTCTCAGTTGGTGTTCCTCAAGGCTCTGTTCTTGGCCCTCTCCTCTTCTCGATCTATACCTCATCCTTAGGCAAACTCATTGCCTCCCATGGCTTCCAATACCACCTCTATGCTGATGACACTCAACTCTATCTCTCTACTCCCTCTCTCTCTCCCTCTGTTCAAGCTCGTCTCATCAACTGTCTCTCTGACATCTCTACCTGGATGTCTCAACGTCAACTCAAACTCAACATGGCTAAAACTGAACTCCTTATCTTCCCCCCTCATCCTTCCTCTCCTTCCTCACTGTCAATAACTATTGATGGAGTCACCATCCTGCCTGTCCCCCAAGCCCGTAGCCTAGGCTTCATCTTTGACTCAGCCCTTTCTTTTAAACCCTACATTGACTCTGTTGCTAAATCCTGTCGCTTCTCCCTCCATAACATTGCTAAGATTCGCCCTTTTCTCTCTGTCTCGTCTGCCAAAACTCTTGTTCATGCTCTGGTCATCTCTCGCCTCGATTACTGTAACCTCCTTCTCACTGGCCTTCCCCGGTCTCACCTTTCTCCCCTCATCTCTGTCCAAAACTCTGCTGCCAGGGTCATCTACCTCGCCAGTCGCTTCGACCATGTGCAGCCCCTCCTCTCTTCGCTTCACTGGCTTCCCCTTCCTGAACGAATCCTGCACAAGCTCCTAGTCTTCACCTATAAAGCTCTTCACAACCTTGCTCCCCCCTACCTCTCTGCACTTATCGCCCTCCATACTCCAGCCCGTGCACTTCGCTCCTCCTCTGTCCCTTCTCTCACCCTTCCACGCCTTCCCTGCTCCCCTAAGCGCCTTCGTCCCTTCTCACTTGCTGCCCCCCATGCCTGGAACTCCCTCCCTGTCCACATCCGCCTTGCCCCCTCCCTTCATACCTTCAAATCTCTCCTTAAAACTCACCTCTTTCGCTCTGCTCTGTCTGACTCTTTATCCTGCTGAGCCACTATTCCTATACCTACGATCGGTTTACCCTTATCCTTGCAACATGGACCTGCCTGCTGTCATTCTCATCGTAACCAAGCCAAGTACGTGCACTTGAGACCTCGCATCTTCATGAATGTTAGACCCCTTGTCTCTCCCTCTGTTCCCCTTCCTATGTCTCTCCCCCAGCTCCTGTCGCTCAGATTGTAAGCCCTAGGGGCAGGGACCGTGTCTATTTTATTACTTTGTAAAGTGCCATGTACACTGCTGGCGCTATATAAATGTTTGTTAATAATAAATAATAATAATAATACCCCCTCTATATTCAACCTTACACACAGTCAGGTATACAGAAGCTGAATCTGAGATAACAGTTGATCATCAATCCCCAGTACCTTCAATTTCCTCCACAAAATTGTCCTATCGATACTATCAAAGGCGGCCTGAAGATCTACAAATGCTGCAAAAACTTAGCTCTGATGAATGTGCACATATTTAGTCACAATATGTGACAAAACAAAGTTGATCAAGAGTTGATCGGTGAGGCCTAAATCCAGCCTCTTCTTCTGCTAGTCGAGAGTTTTCATGGACCCACTCTTCTACTTTTCCCATACATACTTAGCAAAGACTTTGGGTATGACGTTAATTAGACTGATTGGTCTATAATTAGATAGAAGAGTTCTATCACCCTTTTTAAAGATAGGTATTATAATGCTAGTATTCCAGCCAGTCTTTCAGATATATGGGACCCAGACCATTTTATTATATCCACAGTGATTTACTGATTTACTCTCCCCCTATCCCCCACAGAGAAGCCAAGTGGGGAGAGATCCAGCACTGAGACACAGCATCTGGTGCAGTCCCTCCAGACTTGGAGAGCCAGCCAGGTGATTAAAAGTGCAGGGGGAGGGCAGTTCTGAAAATTATCACTTCTTCTTGGATTGAATCCAGGCAATTCTCAGCTCATTCTCATTTGCATCCTAATGGGGACGGGCCGCTGTGAGCACATTACACCTGTGCTCCACTCTCCGCACTGGCTGCCTATTGTCTTCTGGGCCCAATTCAAGGTGTTGGTGATGACCTATAGAGCCCTAAATAGCTTGGGTCCTGCTTATATGAGAGACTGCCTCAGGTTCCGGGTCATTTCGCGGCCCCTGCAGTCACCTGGGGGCGCCCAACTCAAAGTCCCCTGGGTATCCCGGGTGGCGATAGTGGAGAGGGAGTTCTCGGTGGCTGTGGAACTCCTTCCCAATGGAGGCCCATCTATCCCCGGACCTCCCCTCTTTCCAAATATATTGTAAGACCTGGTTGTTCCACTGGGCCTTCGAGGAGGGGGGAGGGGGTCTGGGAGGGAGAGATTTTCTGCCTTTTAGTATTCCTGCCTTCTAGTATTTTTAGTATTTAAATGTTTTTAGTATTTTAAATGGATCTTATATTGATACATTGTTATGTGCTGTGTTGTTCACCGTCCAGAGCTGCCGACGTGCAGGAGGGTGTGGGGTATAAGCACTTGTAACAAATAAAATAAATAAATAAATGGAAACTTTGGCAGGATTGACTTTTGCTGTCGCTGGGTTCTCTAGAATGATCCAAGTTTACCATCTTGTAGAAAACCTTTTTTGAAGTTGTCTATCTTTAGCCTGCAGGGGCGTTTTGTTGCCTGAGTGATGTATTGCATGCAGAATATTTTTGCTGTCTACAAAGAAATGGGATTGGCAGTGAACTCAGGATTTCAGAGTTGAGATGGAAGAAGCTTAGCTGATTAGAGAGTTGATTCATTTGCTTTTTGATGATGGCAGTGCAAACAGGGTGGTTACAGAATCTCATTCGGATAGCTTGACTTACACCCTTCCTTTCCTTAGGGAAAGCAGCACACTCTGAAGTTAGCCCCAGCTATGTGACAGGATGATAAGCAAATACAAATATGAGACTTATAGTGGCCAGATCTCTTTTTATACATTTGTATGCATATTTATTTATTTATTTATATATATATACACACACACACACACACTACCCCTTCTGCTAACAGCAGTTCGAGACAGCTAACAACCAATAAAACACAAATACAAAAATACAATAAATAAATAGATTAAAACAATACACCATAAAAACTGGGGGGAATAATCAAACCCTACCACCCTAACCCTCCGCCACGCATCTCCCTCACCAAATGGCTGGTGGAACAGCCAGGTCTTGCATCTTTGTTGAAAGGAAGGGAGCTCCAGAGCCAACTGGGGCTCTGCCAGAAGGGAGTTCCACAGCCTAGGTGTGGCCTCCGAGAATGCCCTCTCCAGAGTCACCCCCCGGGATAACTGGGGGACCTCCAGGAAGGTGCCCCTGGTGCCCAGGAAGTGAGGCAGTCTCACAGGTAGGCAGGGCCCAGGCTGTTTAAGGCTTTATAGGTTAAAACCAACACCTTGAATCTGGTCTGGAAAACTATAGGCAGCCAGTGCAGAGAAAGGAACACTGGTGTAATGTGCTTGCGACAACCAGTCCCCGTAAGGAGGTGGGCCACCGCATTCTGCACCAGCTGCAACCTCCGGACCGTCACCATGGCTAGCCCCAGGTAGAGCGCATTACAATAGTCCAATCTCTAGATAATGAAAGCATTGATGATAGTAGTCAGGTCGGAGTCTGATATATATGGCCAGAGCCACCACACCAGATGTAATTGGTGGAACGTGCTCTTCACCACAGTATCCACCTGGATGTCCAGGCAGAGTCAGGCATCAAGGAGCACTCCCAGACTGCAAACTTGGGGAACCAATGGGGGACGAACCCCACCAATAATAGGGGACATCACATCCATTGCCTTACCCACTAGCATCACCTCCATCTTGTCGGGATTCAGCTTCAGTCGGCTCACCCTCATCCAGTGCCCCACAGCTGCCATGTATTGGGTTTTTAGGTTATTTTAACTGTAGTTTTATTGTTATGTATTTTAATATGTTTTTAAATTGTTGTTAGCTCCCCCCCCCCCCGAGATGCCTGTGACAAGAAGGGGCAATATATAATTTTTTATATATATAAACAAATAAATTAATTTAATTAAATAAGCAGTGAGACTGCAGGGTCTGGGTCAGATGAAAATGAGACGTATAGTTGGGTGCCCTCAGCGTACTGATGACACCGAACATCAAACCTCTCATGACCTCACCCAGTGGCTGCATGTGCATGTTGAACAGGAGAGGGGACAAGGTGGAACCTTGCAGGACTCCACACGAGAGGTCCCACAGGAGATGAAGAGCAATCCCAGGCACCACCTGCAGTGTTCTTCTGGCCAGGAATGAGTGGAACCAGTGGAAGCCCCCTTGCAGGCTGTCTGGAGGAGGGGTGCTGCAGAGGGGATGGAGAAGTGCATGACACCTGCCTCCTCCCCTTTACAGGTAGAAAAGCCCTGGGGTGGCACCCTTGCAGGCTGTTTGGGGGAAGGGTGAAGCCCTGGCACTGCAGAGGGGACGGAGAAGTGCGTGACACCTGCCTCCTCCCCTTTACAGGTAGAAAGACCCTGGGGTGGTGCCCTTCCAGGCTGTCTGGGGGAGGGGCACTGCAGAGGGGATGGAGAAGAGCATGACACATGACTCCTCCCCTTTACAGGTAGAAATGCCCTGGGGTGGCACCCTAGCAAGCTTTTGGGGGGAGGGGCAAAGCCCTGGTGCTGCAGAGGGGACAGAGAAGCATGTGACACTGGCCTCTTCCCCTTTACAGGTAGAAAGGCCCTGATGTGATGCCCTTAGAGGCTGTCTGGGGGAAAAGTGCTGCAGAGGGGATGGAGAAGCATGTGACACCTGCCTCCTCCCCTTTACAGGTACAAAGGCCCTGGGGTGGTGTCCTTTGGCATCAGCTGAACCTAAGGGTGTTGGCCGTCATCAGGGCCATCATCAGGGCAGTAGCGGATGTGGCCGCTCCATGTGAAGGGGGTGGAAGTAAGACTAGGGATGTGCAAATGCAGTTCAAGACGATCGGGGTTCAGCCTGAAATCAGGCAGTTCAGATGGCTGAACCGAACACCAACCCCCCCGAACCATTCAGCCATGTTCGGATGAGTTCCGGCGCGTTCAGGTGGGGAAAATGGGACTTGCAGGCCCAGGGAGGGGGGGGTCAGCTGAGGAGGGGTGGAGAGACTTGGACTAGCAGCCATCCTGCCCAATCACCATCCCGCTTTTCCTCTGACTACTGGCTTGGCAGTCTGTGATTGGCCACAGTCTAGACTGCATGGAGACAATGGGGCTTGTGGTAAGGCGGACGCAGCAAGTAACAAAAGTTATTGCCCTCCCCCCTTCCATTTCATTCTGAGATAGTCACTGATCCTGTCAGCAGGCGTTTTCAGAACTCTCCCTCTCACAGCAGTTTGTGTTCCTCCCAATCCATTGCCATCCTCCTCCTATTTCACCAATTTCCACACATTTACCTCCATAGTTTCATTTATTTAGATTAGATTAGATTAGATTAGGTGTTATTTTTATTTTTACCCCTCCCTGCATTCTTTCTCCATCCCCTCCATTGAATCCTTCCCTCCTCTCTGTATATATTCCATCCCTGATTCCTTCCCCTGTTTTTGGATTTATTTAGAGTAGGATTAGATTTATTTAGGTTTCATTTCAGTTTTGTACCCCTCCCTGTGTTGTCTGTTGTGAGCCCCCCCATCCCTGTGTATACATATATATATAGAGATTAGATAGTTACTATAGATAGATAGTTGTAGGAGTTAGCTTAGTTATAGAGATAGATAGATATTGTGTGTAGTGAATCAGTTTTAATATTTTATAGTGTGTTTGTAGGATTAGGCCTTTGTAGATATTGCTGGGGTGCCAAGCCCAAAGCTTTCCCGGTCTCTGCTGCTGCTGCTGCTGCTGCTGCTGCTGTATCTCTGATGGCCTGCCATGCTCCCAAGGGCACCTCTGGATTGCCCCAAGCCTCCAGACGGCCGAACTTTCTGAATGTTCGGGGGGTCCAAACTCCGGGGGACCAAACCCACGAACCCGAACCAAGTTTTCGGACTAAAAAGCCAAAAGGCACCTCTAGTTCTCCAGTCTATGTTATAGGCAGGGAGGGCTGTCACTCCACTTTATTGAGAAGTTGCCATTCTGTCTCAGGACCCACCGTCAGGGTTTTGGGGCCGTTATTCTGCTCACAGGGAACACAGGGAGCTCACGGGGAATGGGGAGCTTGTGGCATATCCATGGGACATAGCCATAGAAATAAGAATATACAATTTAAAATAGTATAATAACACATAAGAAGAAGGGGAAAAAATAGATCCTAATAGCCTTAAAGCTAAAAAACTCATTATATTACTAAATACCATTTGGTTTATTTAGAACAGGTCTTCAATTAATAAAAATAGAATTTACCCAACCTTTAATTACCATCCTTATAGGCAATCAAGAGAAGAGTTCCAGTAGCACATTTAAACTTAGGAACTATTTTCATCCGCAAACACATACTAGAAGATTAGCCATGACCGATCACCAAAAATCGGCTGATTAATTATTCAGTATGGAAGAATCTCTTCCGTAGCCAATCATCTCTTGAATCACAAAAATATGGGCAAAACTAAAAACCATATATCAACTAAAGAAGGGCATGACATTATAATTTACAATTCTACAAAAGTTTAGCCCCACAAGGTCTTTGCAACCAACTCCTTAATATAATCATAGATATACTCCCCGACCACAGTAAAGCCCACCAAATAGTTCAGGGAAGAATAAGTCCAGAATACTCCGAAGGCAAAAATCCATGGGGCCCACAGCTTCATCGGAAGTCATCCATTTGTCGATAGTATTCAATCTAGAAGATGTCATCAATCAGACTCATCAATGTAGTCCACAGTCACGGGCCTCCAACATATATCCCATCTTGTCCAACTAGATCAGAAATCCTGTAAGGATATTCCCAGCCCAGAAAACCTTCCCATCAGATACTTCTGTATCATATGGAACCCCAAAACCAATTCATACATAACAATATATCCCAAATAGATATAAATGTAATACAAACCTTAATGATATATGAAGACCAACATCATACAACAGTCCCCTCATCCAAGGAGGTACATTGAAATTGTAAGAATTTTTTCTTAAGATCGAAAGCCTGCATTAAAAAATTGGCAGTTGCAATAGAAACTTCAGCAGAATGATCCTCTAGAAGATATTTTCCCAACTCAAATGTGGATCTACCCAGTCAACTCTGAAGATGTTGGGCCAACCAGTGTTCCCTTAATTTAGTATAAAGCCTACATTCAATCAATATGTGGCCCACAGATTCCACCTGTTCATGATCAAAGGGACAGAGTCGCATTGAAAAAGGCTCTGCTGACAATCACCCCTCCAATAATTTGGAGGGCAAAGCATTTACTCTTGCAAAAAAATAAATAAACGCCTCTTCCTATATGATGTAAATCCTGGGAGATACCGAGCCACAGTCCCTTGTGGTGTAGCCAGACATTGATAATTATTAAGTGAATCAAAATTTGCCACACAAGGCAAATCCTTCTGCCTGTCAATATCGACTAAACGGAGGAAAATTTCTGCTCTAGCTGTAACAAAAGTCTTATTTGCAAAATAAAGATCAGAAAAACCCAAACGGCCTAAAATCAAGCTAACAGACTTCCTCCAATGGATATTATAGGGATCATGTTGTAAAAATACCAGTAACCCTTTAGGGGATGATTAGGTGGTCCTAAGCCATTAATGTAGCATCATTTACCATATTCTACATTTACTAGAACACTGGCCCATTTCAAGCCTCAGCACCACAGATGGTATACATTTTATAGCTTTAAATAAAGCCCGCAAAATTTTTGTTTGGGGTGCCTCCATTTTGGCTTCCAGGGAATGTGCACATACTGCTTCCCCATAGAGTAATTGAGCCATCACCTTGGCATTAAAAACCCTAACAGCAGGAGTCAATGCTCCTCTTTTAGTCCCATGAAAAAAGTGGAGAATAGCTGTTGAAGGTTCCTTTGATCTTAGGCAGATGCCCATTCCAGCCTCCATTTGAGCTAAAACTCAGCCCTAAATACTTGTATGAATCAACTTGATCAAGTGAATGACAATTAATGAACCGGCGAGACTTGGACTTGGATGCGACTCGAGCAAAGACCACAATCTTGGATTTTTCATAATTGATCTCCAAACAGTTGATATCACAATAATTATCCAAGGCCTCCAATTGACGTCTAAGCCCCATGCTGGTCTGTGACAGCAAGACTGCATCATCAGCGTATAACATACAGCCAATATGTCGTGCTGCCAATTTGGGCGGAAAAAATTCCCTGGCTGCCATCACAGGAATCAGATCATTAATAAAGAAATTAAAAAGGGTAGGGGTTAGCACACAGTCCTGTTTGACACCCTTCCTAGAAGGGATATTTTTGGTCAAATAATCCGCCTCATTATAACGAATAACCATCTGTGTATTGGAATATAAAGCTTTGATCAATAAAAGAAGGCGAGAATCTATATGCGCCTTTTCCAATTTCTCCCACAATAACCGCCTATCAATAAGATCAAAAGCTGCATGTAAATCTATAAATGCTGCATATAGCTTTTGCTTCTGGGAGATATATTTAGTGATACGGTGATTTAAGACAAGACAGTGGTCAGTCGTTGATTGACCCGCCTGAAAGCCGGCTTGTTCTGGATGTATAAATTGATGGTCCACCTGCCAGCTAGAAAGGCGTGCTAGCAAATATTTAGCATAAAGTTTGCTGATAACTGGTATCAAGCTAATAGACTTGTAGTTCCCCGGAAGTCCCCTATCCCCCTTTTTAAAAAGCGCCTTCTCCCAGCCATATGGAATAATCCCTGAATTGTTATTGCATTGAAAAGCGCTACCAAGGTTGGAACCCACCCTCCTTGAACCTCTTTATTAGATCCAATGAAACCAGATCAAAGCCTGGAGCTTTCTTGTTTCGACTTGAGTCTATCAAAGCACAAACCTCTTCAGGACTGACAGGGACCCAGTTCTCCTCAAATTCGGCCATACCCGAAACAAGGGCAGGATCTCCCTTATTGGGCCCCTGAACTCCAGAGAAAAATTTGCCAAAATACCTCTCCCAAGAGCCAGGTGAAATTGGGCACTGTCTGCAAGTTGGGTTCCCTCTAATAGCCCCATTGAGTATTTTCCAAAAGGAAGCAGAATCCCTGCTATCTGCTGCCTGTATCAGTTTGTCCCAATTGGCTTTTTCAAAGTCCCCTTTCTTAGCCTGCATGAGTTTCTTATAATGGTTTTTACATTCATAAAAGCTTTTTGGGGGAACATATGCACCTTGCGATCAAGCTTCCATAAATAATCTTTGTAATTCCTTTTTCCGGTCCCAACATTCTTTGTCAAACCAGGGACTAGACCTGGCAACTAAACAGTCCTGTTGAGGTCTCTGTCGATTACCCTCCAACTGGGGATGCAGAAAAGAGATAAGTTCTCCAAAGGCATCTATTACATAAGCTGCAGCATTGGGTGCTAAAATCTGTGCCCTCAGATCCACACAACCGGGGGATTTCAAAACCACCTCCAATTGTTGCGCCAGATATTAATTCCAAGGCTTCTTAATATAACTGATTTTGGGAGAGGGAAAAATTGTCTGAGAGGACATCATACTGCTTAATAGACCTTTCTATCTGTAAGCTCAACAATAGGGGTAGATGATCACTATATAATAAAGGGTTGATCATAAAATCAGAAATAAAGGAAAAAGCATTCTGCGAAACTGCTATATAGTCACTAACACTCACCCCTTGGTGACCTATAAAGGTGAAAGTCCCTGGATGGTCCTTTAAAAAAGGAACCATTAAGTACCTGTAAGCTTAAACTCACCAATAGTTTAGCCAGGGAAAACCCATTCTCATTGATCTGGACATCCAGCAAAAGTTTAGATCCAAGAGAATGCGGAACTTTACTGTAGGGAATAAGATCCTCATCACAAGCTCCCATCCTGCCATTAAAATCTCCTGCAATAACAAAAATTTAACTGGGGTATTCCAAAAGTAAATTCCCCACAAATTCTTCCAATTTAAACCAGACCGCCTTATCAAATGTCCCAGCATTTGCAGGAGGAATATAAACAGATAGTACTATTAAAGTAAAACCCTTTAATTTAAGCACTAAGCCCACAGCCGTGGGGGTGAGGTCCAACTGTTTTAGAACTACCAACCCCAACTCCTCTGCAATAAGGCAGGTGACTCCCCCACTGGGGAGGCCTCTAGATCTGTTAGCACATGCTGGAACTACATGGGAGCAAAACCCCCATAGAACTGGGGGCTCCTTCATGCAGGTTTCCTGAAGGAGGATAATATGATGTTTGCTCAGCGCTGTTACAAACGATTTGTCACTGATATGATTTGACCATCCCGCAGCATAAACTGAGAAGGAAAATTTCTGACTTAGTTGCCCCTGCATATCAGCAGGTCATTCCTACTACCCCTTCATCCAAAGATTTTACAACGGTATTGATCAAGGGGCAGTCCATCGTCTGTTGCTGCTGACCCTCCATCCTCATTGGACCAACTTCCCCTATATCTAATGGGGGGTCCTTGGAGGTCTCCTTCTGCATTACCTCTCTGGAAAGACCGCCTTGCTGATTCCCCTCGGAAGTCCGGGACTCAATCAAAAAAGAGATCAAATTGGAGTTAAGGATTTCCCTAGCACTCTGAGCCCTATCATCATCCCTCTCCATTTCCATTTCCAATTTCCTTTGGAGAAAGGGCTAACTCTCCAGTCTGGAGAGAACCCACCAAAGGGGAAGATGGCATAGCCAAATTCAACAGTCTCTGCTCAACTGGTTGGTGAGACAGAACCCACCACAGGGGAAGATGGCACAGCAAAATCCAACAATCTCTGCTCAACTGAGACAGAGCAGAGACAGAGACTGGTGAGACAGAGACTGGTTGACTTTGGTTTCGTTATAAACAATGTGAGTTTCCTTATTTATTAGGTACCCTACTTTCCCTAATCGTTGATCTTTCATATCCAGATTCCTAGATAAATTATAAAAGGTGTATTTAATCATAGGAGGAGTTGAGTCAGCTGCAGCCACCATCGAGGCCCTCCCAACCTCATTGGGGGGTGGTGCTTTTAACAAAAACCTCATGGCAAATAACCCCTAAGCCACCATGAGTATAGTAAAGGAAAGTCTCCCAATATCCTCTGTGCCAATTTGGCAGATTTTAAATACAAAATCAGTTGCTGTGACCTATGACAGAAGGAAACTTTCTGAAACTGAGAAATCTGCCAGAGAGGAATTTTAAAACCCAGAATATCCGTCAAATGCGTTTGGATTAAAAATTTGGTATTCCATCTCAGGGAAAAACCATTCAGCAAAGGGAAATTTTAAAGAAAAACTGCCCTATCATTTACCTGCATATCTTTGGGGGAAGATACCACAGTGGGGACCTCCAATGGATCATGCCTTGTGGGATCAATCCCAATACCTGGTAGAAAAGGTACTAACTGGGAAGAGAGTGAGGAGTTAGGCAACTTATGTGGAGGAATATTTGTCACAGAAGGGTGATGCTTTGTCTGTAACTGATCCCGAGACTTCACTGCTAGCGCAAAATCAGTAACTACTTGGAGTTGGGTTTTCTGAGTGTCAAGTAGGTTGGTAATTTTAACCAATAGGGCAATCAATTGCTTCATCATATCCCCTATGAGGAAGCATTGCGCTCCTAACGTTTCAGTTAAATATGGGGATTTGGACATGGGGTCGCTAAAAGAGGAGCAACCTTCTGCTGGTGAGTTAAATACAGAAGAGTCTGATGGAAAATGTATAGCTCTCCTGGCTTCCTTAGGGCGCACTGACCGTCCTTTTCACAGGAGAAGGTCGTTCACCATTAGTATCAATAGAGGGATTTATCATAAAGGTATCTAAATGGAGCTGCTTCTGTGAAGGTTGCCGTGCTGGCTGACCACCTGCTGCCTGCCTCCTCTGTTTAGTCATACTTGAATAGGGCAAAAGGTGCACTGTAAAATCACCCAATCAAATAATACCAAAAGCCACTCATCCCTCAAAATATACAAAAAATAATCCCTCAAAAATAGCCTGATTGCCCACCTTAAAATAGTAGAGCTAACAGACTATCCTTAGCAAAAACAGGGACAGCTCTGACAGGGAGCCTAAATAAAACCAGGCATCAAACCAAGACCAAAAAAAAAAAAAGGGGACCAGCCACACTACGGTCAGCACCTGTCAGCTGCCGCAGCCGCCGCCAGGCGCGGCGGCCCCCCCCCCCCCC
>QEPC01005822.1:9928197-9940223 GCA_003113815.1 Sphenodon punctatus
AAGGCGGTTGGGTTTAGCCATAAGAAGATCGTTGGTGATCTTAACAAAAGCGGTTTCAGTGGAGTGAAGGGGGCGGAAGCCAGATTGGAGGGGGTCAAGGGAGGAATTGGCAGAGAGGAGGTCAAGGCAACGGGAGCAGACAACCTGTTCAAGGAGCTTGGAAGCAAAAGGGAGGAGTGAGACAGGATGGTAATTAGAGGGTTCAGAGGGATCCAGAGTGGACTTTTTGAGGATGGCGGAGACAATGGCGTGTTTAAAGGCAGAGGGGAAGAAGCCGGTAGAGAGAGAGAGAGGTTGATGATGTGGAGGAGGGGAGAGGCAACGGTAGAAACCATGGAGGTCAGGAGGCGGGAAGGAATGGGATCCAGGGGGCAAGTGGAAGGGTTGGAGGAAGAGAGCAGGGAGGAGATTTCCTCAAGGGAGGCGGGAGGGAAGAAGGACAGGACAGAGGTGGGGGAGGAGGGAGGCGGGAGTAGTAAGGGGAGAGGACTTGGAAGTGATTTCCAGGCTGATCTTGTTGATCTTAGAGGTGAAAAAGAGAGCAAGATCCTGAGCAGAGAGAGAAGAGGGAGGAAGAGGACAGGGGGGTTTGAGAAGGAAGTCAAAGGTGGAAAAGAGGTGGTGAGGGTCCTGGGAGCAGGACTCAATGTGAGAGGCATAGTACTGCTGTCTAGCGAAGGAGATAGCAGAATTGAGCAATAAGAGGCAGAATTTGAAGTGGAGGAAGTCAGCGTGGTAGTGGGATTTGTGCCAGAGGTGTTCAGCAGCCCGGGTGCAGGAGTGAGATGGCGAATGGTGGGGGTGAGCCAAGGGCGAGGGTTACAGGAGCGAGCTGGGTGAGAGGAGAGGGGAGCAAGAGAATCATGGGTGGAGGCGAGAGAGAAGTTGAAGGTGAAGATGGTAGAATCGGGGGAGGAGGAGCAGAGGACTGAGGGGAGAAGAGGAGAGAGGGAGGAGGCAAAGTCCTGGGGCACAATGGCCTGAAGATTGTGGAATGGATGGCAGGATGGGGAAGAGGAAGGGGAGCAGTGGGAGAGGCTGAAGGAGGCAAGGAAATAGTGAGATATGGGATGGGGCTCGAAGGAGAGATTGGAGACAGAACAGTTCCTTGAGAACATGAGATCAAGAGAGTGACCATCAGTGTGGGCGGGGGTGCTAGTCCAGAGGTGGAGATTAAAGGAGGAGGCTATGGAGAGGAAGCAAGCGATGCAAGGTTGAAAGGGTGCATCAACATGAATATTGAAGTCGCCATTGATGAGTGTGAGGATGTCATCAGAGAGGAATAGGGTGAGCCAGAACTCGAACTTGAAGAGAAAGGAAGAAAGGCAGCCAGGGGGGCAGTAGATGACAGCAACACGGAGGTGGAGAGGGGAGTAGAGGCGTACAGAGTGAGTCTCAAAGGAGGGGAAGGAGAGAGAGGGGGGAGGGGATGAAACTGGCAGGAAGAGGCGAGGAGGAGGCCTACGCACCACCCTGACCTTCGGAGCGGGGCTGGTGGGAGAAGTAGAGACCTCCGAAGGAGAGGGTGGCAAGGGTGACAGAGTCGGTAGGGGAGATCCAGGTTTCAGTAAGGGTGAGAAGGTGAAGGGAGTGAGAGAAGAAAAGATCATGGATATAGGGGGTTTTATTAACAGAGGAATGACAGTTCCAGAGGAACAGAAGAATGGGAGTTGATCAGGGGGGAGACAGGGAATGGAGATAACATTAAGGGAAGGGGGGGCGATGGGATCGGCGGGGGATGGGCAATGGGTCAGAGGGGNAAGAGGTGGTGGGGGGAGGAGGAGGTGTGGGTGGACATTGGGGAGAGATGACAGGCTTAGTGGGAGGCCGGAGCAGAGGGGAGAGAAGTAGAGGGAGGGGCAGGTGAGAGGGAAGGAGAGGGGAGAAGAGGGGAGAGAGGCGGTGCAGTTGTGATGATAGCCACCTCCAATGCCTCTGCCCACCAACACCCCGCCAATGGGGGGCCCTTTGGCTGCCGCCCAGAGGGCAGTGCCCTCTGGGCAGCCCCCTCCTTACAGTGTTACCTGAGAGGAGGAGACACGGAGTCAACACAGCTGCAGGAGATACCAGCAGTTTGTGCAGCCAGCTCTCTCCTGCCTAGCTCCCTCCAGCGTCCCTGAGGGCAGCCCCCTCCTTATGGTGTTACCTGGGGGAACGAGAGTCTGGAGCTGCTCCATGACTCCTCTCCATCCTCTCTGTTCCTCTGTAGGAGCAGGTGAGGAGGCAAGTTTGCTGAGGCAGCTGCCTTCTCACAGAAAATATATATTTTTAAAAACAAACCCCACTGTGCATGCACAAAATGGCTGCCAGTGCTGTTCTGCACATGTGTAGCTCTTTTCCAAAATGGTGCCACACGTTTTGGTGCCCTTTTGGAGAAGGGAAGCCATTCTGCACATGTGCGGTGTGGCTGCCATTTGCACATGGGCAGAGCACTTTCTGAATTTTCTCAAGATTCTTGTGAGATCTCGCAACGTTACTGAGATCTTGTCTTGTCAAGATCTCAGTAACAATTCTCAGTTCTTGCAATAATCTCATGAGGAGTGGGAACAGTTCCTGATTCAACCCTACCTGTGTGCTATTATAACTTTTCACACACAAATTTAGGAAAATTAGGGGTGGCATGAAGTGTCCCTATCTTTTCTTGTCAAATATTTCAGGGTATAAAATAGCAGTGAGTACATCAAGAATGCAAAGAAGATTTTATTAAGGAGTGGAGGTCTGAACCCCTACCCTCCAAAGTCCCACTCCCTGATCCTGCCCTCCTCTTTTCAAGCACATATATTAATGGCCCTTTTCACACAAGCCGCGGTGGTGGAGGTGATGGGTGTGTGCTGCGCTGCAGGAGTGGTGGTGGGTGGCTGTTACATGGGAGCACACCCATCTCCACCTATCTCCACGCACAGAGAAACCGCTGTTGTTGCTGATTGCTCTACGCGTGTGTGATGGGTGGAAGTGACTGGAGTGTGGGAGCGTGCACACACACACACACACACACACACACCCTGGCCATGGCAGTCACACAGGACCCTTCCCATGCCCAGGAATCTGTGTGGGCATGGGGGGCATCTCGTGTAAAAAGGATCAATATCTTCTGTTTCCCCTCCTCCACACCTTTCCTGTCAATCTGACTCCAACTCCACTGTGGTCAGTAGCAACAGCAAAATGAAGGAGGGAATCCTTAGAGTAAGAGTTTCACTCCATTACCCCCACCTGCCACTCTGCCTCTCCATTCTGCTCCCTGCTGCTGGGTGCTGTTTTGTGCCTATGTGAGAAATGAGGGAACAAGGAAGTTGTAGCAGGACAGTAGAAAGCAGTACCTGGCAGCAGGGAGTGAGAAAAAGCAAACCCCTTTGGTGCATCTATGGTCTTTTTTACACAGACGCTGCCGCTGGCCCGGTGGGTGGATATGGGTGGATATGGGTGGGCTAACACACCCGGTGAACACCGGCAGCATCGAGCTGAGTGACGTTCACATGGACGGTGTCACCAAGGGTTGTGGGACAGAAGGGGAAGGGCCGGCACACACCCAGCAGCCAAACACCCACCCCGAGAAACACCGAGCAAACACCCATGACAGTTACATGGACACCCAAGACGTGGGTCAAACAAGTGGGTCATACAGTTCCGGGATCCTGAAGTTGTCATTCACGGCTTTGAGGACGTGGGCTTCCCCCATTGCATCGGGGCGATAGACAGCACCCACATCCCTATAATTCAGCCCCACATGCCAAGATGGACTACCTGAATTGGAAGCAGACGTTCTCTACCAATCTCCAGGCCATGGTGAATCATAGGGCCTTGTTTACCGATGTCTACACTGGCCACTCAGGGAGGAGCCATGATGTGCGCATACTGTGGGCCTCCCCCTTCTATCCATGCATGTTTGACAGGAAGATATAGCCCACAACCTGTACTGGGTCATTGAGGGGGTCTCCATGGTCCCAGTTGTGATAGGGTACTCTGCCTACCTGCTGAGCCCGTGGCTCATGAGGGCCTACCCATGGTGCACACAGCAGACCGCCAGCTCTTCAATGAATGGCTCTCGTCATCTGGGAGCATGATGGAGCGGGCATTTGGGCTGCTCAATGGGCGTTGGTGCCTGATCATGAACAGGAGCCAGTTCGATCTGCAGCATACCCCCATTCTTTTACTCGCAGTCTGCATCCTGTACAATATCTGTGAGACCGGGATGTGGTGATTATAGGGACGTGGGTGCTGTCTATCGCCCCGATGCAATGGGGGAAGCCCATGTCCTCAAAGCCGTGAATGACAACTTCGGGATCCCGGAGCTGTATGACCCACTTGAGCAGTAGCTCCACCAGCAGGTCGCACACATCGTGGACCACCCTGTTAACGGTCATGGTCCCCACCCTGAACTGCTGCCCAATGCTTTGACAGGAATTGGGGGTGGCCAGTTTCCATGCAGCCATGGCCAAGCACATCCCTGGTGGTAGCAGATACCGCATGTTGGTCTCGCGCCTCCGGAGATGTGGATTCAGGAGCTCCCTGAGCCGCGCTGGTAAGCCAGACCACTGAGCCATCAGGAAAGGGGGGGGGGGGAGAGGGGAAGGCATCACTAACAGCAGAGGAATGGGTGGAGGGGATGCTGTGTGGGGAGCAATGGGAACACCTGAGGGCCACGGAAAGGGCCGTGATGCCAGGGTAATGGTGCAAGGCAGGGTGTAACACTGATCTTATGTTCCATCACCACAGGGTCCATCACCCCAGCCCGGCGTAAAGTGGCCTGTGGACAACGGAGAACCCAGGCCATCCAGTCGCTGCTCCCAAAAGATGGCGGCTTCAAGAGCCAACAGCAGAGTGAGCCCCGGTGGTGCACCGAAGTGGGCATGGGTAAGGTCCCTCAAACCTTGACCCCCCCCCCGCCTTATACATAACCCCAAATAAATGTGTTGTACATTACCACTCTGTTGTTCGGTGTGTCAATGGGGCATCATGGTGTGCAGGGGTCGCTCCACATGCAGACGGCGGCAGGAGTGAACATGCACAATGCATATGCCGGAACCATACGTCTCCGGTCTGCAGGCAGTCGGGTGGGCAACAGCATAGCTCCCATGGCCAGGTACAGGTCTGCACAGTTACCTCAGTGGAGTACCGGCCATGCCACCAGACAGCTGGTGAAGGGTTGAGGCCTGGTGTGGTTTGCTTACCATGGCTAGAAGGCTGTGGGTGACCCTGGACTCAGTGCCACGGGGTACAGGTCTCACAGGACCGGGGAACCCTTAGAACAGTCCAGAAGTGGATTAGGGGACAGATATAGAAGACTTTATTTTTACATGTTACACGGTTATGTGAAGGGTGGGAGGCTGTTAACATGGCTACTCAATTGCCTGCCATCTGGGCGACAATGCTGGTGGGACGGCCAGCATGGGTGGTTGGTCACCTGGAGGTTCCGGGTTGAGCAGGGAGATCATGGTTCCCAGAGGGGGGGTCTCAGAGGCAGCTACGGAGGAACCAGGGGGAGGGGTGCGGCCCAGGAGGGCCACACCATGGGCTGTTGTTGTGGGGCTATGTGGGGAAGAGGGACCCAGTCACCAAGACAGGTGAAGGGGTGCTGCTGGGGAAACCATGGTTGGCTGAAGTGCAGGGGGGCACCTGAACCTGTGGGGAGGTGCCCCGGTGGTACTCGGCTGCCATCCCTCTACCCAGGCCTGGAAGGGGCGCATTCTGCCGGGGTTCTCTCCACAGGAACCCCACTGCCTCCCCAATGAGGTCAAGGGCCCATGCAGATGTCCCCTCCAGCACAACACGTCCCCTCGCCTTCTCAGCTCTGCATCTCACGGTGGCGGGTGGCAGTCTGATGCCTGTCCCACAGGTGCTCAGTGCAGGACCGGGTTAGCATGGCTGCCAATATGTCCTGGTCCCATTCCCCATCCCCTCTTTGGACATTCCTTGTGAGGGCGAGCTCCTCTGCGTGCACCTCAGCTAACCTTCTGGTTTCCTCCAGCAGTTCTCTCCTCCGCCTGTTCCAGGTCCGCATCTCCCGATTCCTCTTAGCACTGCCGGCGGCAGCTCCCCTCGCCGAACCGGGGTGCTCATGTGTGGGAGGGATGGTAACAGGTTGGGATGTGAGCCCTTCTGAGTCTGTACTCTGTGCCCATAGCCATGCATCCCTGTTGCACTGGGGAGTGCCCCCCCTCCCTGCTGTCCCTATGGCGTATGTTACTGGTCGGGCAGGGTCCCAGGGAACGTGCCCCCTCTGTCTGACAACTGAGCTAGCCCCATCTGGGGGCACATTCACCTGAGACCGTGCTGTTAAAACCCCTCCTAGGGGCCTGTCAGTCCCACCCTCTTGCGGTCCCACCCCCTGTCAGTCCCACCCCCTTTGCAACACCCCCCTCTTCATACCCCTCTGGGGCTGTTAACCCATGTGGCTCGGTAACCCACCAGTGATGGTCACCGGCCCTTCCCTGTTGCACATGGGGAGAGGTTGGTTCTAGGGGCTGCCCCTGTTGCCAGTCTGTTAGCCCATCACCCCAGTACCAGCTGGGACCCATCCCTTGTGCGTTGTGGCCTACCATAGTTGTCCTGGCACCTGGCTCTCGGGCATGCCTCTGGTTCCTCCACCACCACCTTTTTCTCCACGACCTCCTCCTCGGGTGCCTTGAACTGTAATGGGAATGTGGATCCATAAGTCAATCCCTGGTGCCAGGCTTCAGCTCCGGTCACTGTGGCCGGGGATGACACCCCCCCCGGACCTTGGTGACAAGGAGCTGGTCGTCTCCTGTTGGGGGTATTGCAGAGGGGTTAGCATCTTCCCCACAACCCCCCCCCATGATCCCTTGTAGGGGGATCCCTCCATGCTCCCCCTGGGGGGCACGGGTGCCTTACCTGGCTATCACGGAAGCCCTCATTGGCCGTCTCCCCGGTGGTGTGTTGCTCCTGTGTCTGGGTGCTGTCCTTGGAGTGGGGATGGAAACCGTTAGCTGTCAGCTGCCCGCCCTGTGCTCCCTCAGGTTGTTTTCTGCTGTTGGTGTGCGGGCCTCCCCTCCCCGGGTTCTTGGGGTCCCCTTGCACATACTTCACTGTCGCTCGCACTCCCTTCCCCATGGCTATGCTGGAGTGGGGGGCTGCGGTTGGTACGGGCCCCGCGGTCTGTCCTTGGCCCTGTGGTGGGACGGGTGTGCTGTGTTTAGCAGTCCTTCCCACATCCCCCCCTGGCCCGTGAGGCCGGCCCCCCTCCTCTGGGAGTCCTGGGGTCCTTCTGCTTACCCTGGCCCGGCCCGTCTGAGTCGCGGCACTGACTTTCCTTCCAGACATATTGGGAGCTGGCGCACCCATGTCCTGTTTCGAATCCCTTTTAAGGGCACCCGGGTGGGTGTCTGACGTCTCCCCGGGTGGGCATGTCTGCTTGGGGGCCCCTGCGTGGCCTCTCTAGCCATCTCTCTGTGGTCTCGGCGGACCCATTCCTGTGGGTGTGGGTGTTTTGGTTTTTACATGGACAGGATGGTGTTGAAAACCCATCTCCACCCATGGAACATGCCGGCTCCTTCCCAGCTGCTCCATGGGTGTTGATGGGTGTTGAATTCGCACCCACCCACACATGGGCGTTTACATGGGCACTCTCACACCCATCTGATGGGTGTTTATGGGTGTTCGTGGGTGGGTGACGTCCATGTAAAAATGGCCTATTTGGTGTCCCTGGACTGCATCACTTAGTGTGAATGGCCATTTTTTAAAAGCCAAAATGATGTATTCTAATCCAACCTGTCAAAATCCTGGAATTTCACCTTTTGTTATTATTTCTCAATGCTTAAATTATCGCTAAAACTTTCTTCTCACACTTCCCCAGGCAGTGGCCACATTTCCATTACTCTTTGTATCTGAGCTATAGCTAATTATTAGACCAATTGCTTGACTGTTTCTATAGAAGGATTTTCAACATGTCCAGAAAAAAATAATCTATGTTCTACAGTCTCATCAGAATTTCTTAGCAGGGCTTGTTTGCTATTTTCAGTTTTTCTGCACTTCTGTTTAATAATAAAAGACCTGGAAAAATAACCAACCTAGCATACTTTTATCTGAAAGCTTCCTTTATCAAGCACTTTTTGTGATGCCATTTTTCCCAGCAGCTCACTAAAATAGAGTTAAAATGGGAGGATGCAAATTCCCACTGAATTTGATTCTGAGGAGGTTTGATTATTGTCAGAAAGATTCCACATTCCACAGTGGGGGGGGGGGGGGGGGGNGGGGGGGGGGGGGGGGGGATCACAACAGGTTTTGGTGCTGAATATATTAAAAATCGACACACAAATTGTCTGAGCAACTTTTCTGCCAATCATTCACAATATAATGCTGTTATTGTAATGGACATAGGAAATGTTAAGATTTGAGCACCTGTAAGTTAAAGGCATCTCAGTGTTACATTTTCCCCGGAGTGGATTGCCAAAGAGATGGCAGAGTCACTTGATAAACAGGTATTCCTGCTTGGAGGAAGCAAATAACATGAGTGATAAATAAAACATTATTCCCCCCTCCCCAAACAGACTACCATCTAGCAGCTTTAATCTATGATCTTTCTGCTAACATGAGTTTTTCACTGTGCTAACAAAATTATGGGACAGGGAAGCACAATAGGCAATTTGTCTGTGTCATGACCAAGCCATACGCTCCACCGTATGCTTGAAATTTACACCATGCTACATCACATAATCCCATGTTGCCTGATGCAGTGCTCTTCAAAATTAGAGCTGGCAAGTGCCTATGGGAGTCTCTAGTAATTTTTTTATTGAATAAAATTTTATAGAGGTAGATTAACTTTCTTTGCTCACTATTTATTATTATTTTACCTGCCTTGCCAAGGGAACTGTAAGTTCCTTGAAAAATGGATAGAAAGACTGTCTAGTTCCATGGTACCAGCGGTAAGTATTGCCGTTTCCTCTGCTGACTTCACGTTATTTCATAAATTACTGCAGCAATATACTTCAAAGAGTCTAAATATACAGTCATATCACACTTTAGGTTTGTTCTCTTGGAAGCACACCAATGTCACTAAAAACTCTCAGAAAACAGACAGGGGCCGACCAGAACTGAAGGGTGCTTTTACCTGAGCTTTATCTGCTACCTGTCAGGAACCAGATTTGAACTAGCACCCTGGCAGAGCGCAGCCATGAACCCCTGGGACAGTGGTTTTTCCCCTATGCCACTGCTTTGTCCATTTGACTTTAAATATTGTGTTGTCCTCTCTCTGTCTCCCTCCCTCTCCCTCCCTCCCTATTGGCTCCCAGACTTACATAAAGCATGTTGGGAGCTGGGGAAGTTGGCTGGGCTTCTGTTGTTGTTGCTGCTGCATCCTGCCTTCACTGTGGATTGACTTCATTCCCTGTCAGGTTGTGAACCCCAATTCCAACAGAGAAAAGTGAGAATCTGAGAACTAAGTTTAACATCTCAGTAACATTTCCAGTTTGTCCTCGCTGATGCCTGAAACATTACTTCTCCTTCATATAAAATCATCTCACCAGATATTCATTGACAACAAAAATTTCTACTTTGTTACAACTGATGTAGTCCTATAGATTTCTTACAAACTTGAGCCCTCAAAGGTCTGGAAATGCAGACTAAACAAGGAAAGATCTTTTGAAGGACTATTTGAAGGTCTTGCTTTTTTCTAAGGTCTGGGAAAAATTGTTGTTTCCCACTTCATCCCCTACCTCTGTGCAGCTCTAGAACTAAGGATTAAGGAGGTGATGTTACAACCATAACTTGGTGATGTTGCAGTGCCACTTTGCAGACTCCACAAAATTGTTGAAAAATATTTCTCCCTACATTGCAAAGAACTCTCTAATTTTCGGTCACATGGTATTTTAATTTGGGGATAATGGAATTTCAGCTCAAGCAGACCTTAAAGAAATGGACCTTGGTACTTGTATGCTTTAATGCTAAAAGCAAACAAACAATATTAAAAATGTTACACAGGATCTTTGTTAAAGATACAAACACTACTGAGTCAAATAGAAGTTAGTGTGGCAACTTTCAATCTTAAGAACTGATCTAAAAGACACCTGCACTCTGGCCGTAGGATGCATGTTCCTAACATGTATGCAGCATGCATGCACAACGATGTGGGTGGATGGTGCAGAATGAGTGCATACCATATACACATCATACCTGCATCCTATGTGCACAATGTATGTACCATGTGCACACCATGCTCATGCATTACTAATGCACAGTACATATGTGTTGTGTGTGCATGCTGAGAGTGTATGGGGCCCTAGTATTGAATTACTAGAGATTAAATTTCTAGAGATTACTTGAGTTTAAACTTCGGCACCTGTCTACTGCACAGGCTCCGCCTCCTCTCCACTCTCTGAGGTTGCTCTCCTGCGTTACTGCCCATGCACAGTTTGCCTCCAGGAAGATCAAGAGTGGTACTGTGATCCTGAAGGGGAGGGAAGAGGGGGAAATGTTTTCAGATGATCTTTGCTGATCATCTGAAACCCCACTAAGCGTCTGATAAGTGGCAGTTAGCACCTTTACTTTCACTGTTTTAACACAATGGTGTAGCCACCATGGTGTGAAGGGAATTTGTTGAACCCGGGCCCTAGACTCTGGGGTTGGGCAAGAGAGGGAGGGGGACTGAGCACCACTAGGAAATGTTCAGAGTGAGCAGTAGAGGGACTGGGGCCAGCATGCCATTCCTGCCCCACTTTCACTTCACCCACTCTGAACATTTTAGTGGTACTCTGGCTGCTTGCAAATGGACATGCCAGGACTGGCTCACCCCGAGAGGTGCAACCAGGCAGCCTATTGAATCTGGGGTGTTTGACCTGGCTGGGCTCAGGAACCTATTGGTGCCTGAATGTGACCTGACGGGCTACCCAACAGGGGTGGCTGATGGGTTTTGATGTTGGAGAGGCACTAGGGCAGTAAGACCAGTCCGGAGGGCCTAGGGGCGGATCCAGGAGGATGGTAGATGGAGCCAGGGGGACGTTAGGCCAGTGGCATGGCATAACCCAGCAGTAAGGAGTTCCCAGGGTTAACATCCGATGGAAGAAAACACAGTCTACATGCACATCAAGCTTAAAATTAATGATTTATAAACCCAAAACACAGGGAAACACCCTCATACCTCAGGGACCGCCTCGCCCTCCGTGCCCCAGAGCGGCTCCTGTGGTCTGCCTTCTTGGAGGTCCCCCGTGTTAAGCGGGGGGCCACAATAGAGAGGGCATTCTCGGTGGCCAGGCCGCGCCTTTGGAACTCCCTTCCGGAGGAAGCTCGCCTGGCCCCCAGCCTGTTGACATTCCAGCGAAGTTGTAAAACCTGGCTGTTCGCCCAGGCCTTTGGGGAGGGTGGGAGGGTAGGGTGAGGTATTTTTAGCTCCCCCATCTTACCTATTATTTATTATGTATTTATTATATTTAACCCTGTTTTAATATTTTAATATTATTGTATTGGATGTTTTAAATTGTTTTTATTGTGTTTTAATTGTTGGAAGCCACCCCGGGCTGCTTTAGCAGGAGGGGCGGGGTATAAATCTATTAAATAAATAAATAAATAAATAAATAAATAAAAACACTGGCAAAACATTGGTAAAACCCAGCAGCAAGGAATTCCCAGGGTTGACATCCGATGGAAGAAAGCACAGTCTACATGCACATCAAGCTTAAATAAATAATTTATGAACCCCAAACATAGGGACCCATCCTTTTAAAGCACCCCAGTCACAGCCTGAGTCCAATTTACCACGCACATCCCATTTCCAGCATTTTGAACACAATTGAAATTGCATGACTTGCAGTGACATCTCTCTCAAGATTTCCAAACCTCCATTTTACCACACACAGTCCCCCCTGCACTAACCCACTAGCCCCCCCTCCCCTCTCCAAGAACCCAGGAGTCCTGGCTCCCAGCTCCCCATGCTTTAACCCACTAATCCCCACTCCCCTCCCAGTGAACCCAGGAGTCCTGGCTCCCAGCCCCCTGGGCCCTTGTTCTAACCCACTAGCCCCCCACTCCTCTTCCAAGGAACCCAGGAGTCCTGGCTCCCACCCACCCATCCCCCTGAT
>QEPC01005822.1:9940804-9972479 GCA_003113815.1 Sphenodon punctatus
CCCCCCTGCTCTAACCCACCCCACTCCCCCGTCCCCCAGTAGCCCCTCCCCCCTACCATGTGCCCACCCACTCCTCCCCCCCGGCCCAACAATTTACTCACTGGTGGTGGCTCAGGCTTGACTCCGACATCCTCTCCACTCCTCCATCCATTCCTCTGATGGATGACTGCACGGGAGCTCCCACCAGACCAGAACTGTTCAGTAGGGCCTGGAAGCTGCCGCACAGCCGTGCTTCCCCAAGTTCCCCTCCTCCCTCCCAGAGTTGAGTCAGTTTGACTCGACAGGGAGGGAGGAGGGAGTAAGGGAATCGGGGGGGGCTGGGAGCTGCGTGCATGGCAGGAACTCCCAGCCCCCCCCCTGCACAGCCACGGGATGGGCAGTTCACACCAGGGTGTCTATAATATGTAGCACCCTGATATGAACTTTCCCCCTGCCCGGACCCTGCAATGGAACAGTGCCTCCTGCGGCACTGTTCCATTGCAGGGTCCCTTTATGCAGAATGGAAGGCACTTCTAGCCACCCATTTCGCATAAAGGGAGAAATGCCACACTTTTGTCCCTGAAAGCCTTTGGAAGGCTTTCAGGGGTGGGGGTGAGTCACCGGTTGTGTGCATGCACGCACACACAACCGGTGAGAATGTTCAGAACCACCTCGAAGAACCTGGTTTAGAGCAGCAACCTTCTCTGAAGGTTGCTGCTCTAAACCAGGTTCTTCGAAGTGGCTCCAAATATTGGCGCGGCACGCGGCCGCTTTTTTAAAATTTTGTTTTCGGACTCAGACCGGCTGGCTGGGGGTGTCCTTGGAGGGGCATTGCCCCACCCATCCTAGGCAGTCCACTGCCACTGCTACCCAACATCTTGGAAGTGCACTTTCCTTGACTTTCTAGGATGCTGATCATGGCACCTGCATGCTCCCCAGCCTGACTTGCCCACCCAAGAACAACAGATTCCCCCCACGGAACAACAGAGAAAAACTCGGGTTGCTCCATGTAGGCCTGGCTGAGTGGTGTGCGGGTCATAGGAGTGTTCCTCCACCCACACTGTCTTCAGATGGGTGCCTGGATCTGTGGGGGATGGGTGAACCTTGGTGGCTGTGTCCCATCTGAAGAGCCATAACTAACCAAGTTTGACTTATATGAATTTCATTGTATTTACAGCGTATGTACCAATGCTATTTGCCATGAAAAGTTTCAGCTGTGCCTCATTATGTTATCTCATACTGGTACACACAGACTGGAGCACCCAGAAAGATGATATGGTGGAAATTTAGTAAAATAAAGGTACATTCAGGCAGCACTTGTAAGTTTGCTGTAAATCCAAAGAGTTCCATTCTAGCTCATCTTTAATTGACTGCATTCTATCTGAGGTGATATGGTGTGACACGCAGTAATGGACGTTGGCTGCCAGTGTTTGATAAAAAAAAATGTAATGGGAAACGCTTAATAGGAGATGACAGGTACACACAGAGCCAAGAACAAGAGTGCATGTTCAATGTCTAAGTGCTGGTAGTACTTGCAATAAAGTAGCTTATAACAAGTGACAGAACTCTCATGTAAACTGTTTTGAAGATAGACGTATTTATAAGAGCAGCAGTATTTTCTGAACACAAATAAAGCTATGTTCAGCATATGCTTCCTTTTGATTTTTATAGAAGTAAAGGTCTCCTCTGAAGTGTTTGTTTAAGTTCCTCCATCATAGTAATACCTACTGGGTGGCAGAGTGTTCCAAGATTTTCATTGAAAGTGTCATGAAGAGTTTGTTACAAATTCAGGATCAAGTAACCCTAGAAATTGAAAACGTTCTGTTCACACTACTCTGACATTCTACCTCCCATCAATCTCTATTTAGCAAAATAGAAAAATATGGTCAAAATAATGGCAATAATTGCAAAGAAGCACTAGCCGTACTTTCAAGATATAATCTTGAAAAATCCCCCTCCCTCCCCGGAGGTTTGTCTAATCCTGAGCCAGATCATCATCAGAAAATGATGAATATACTTGAATATACTTTCTATTTGTCCAGAACATTGAGAGGCAGGGTTAGGGTTGCACAGGTTTGGGGTGCAGTTGGGTGTGTGTGTGTTAAGAAGATAAGTAATGCCATACTGAATCAGACAAATGGTCCATCAAGCTCAGCATCATGTCTCTGACACTGGTCAATCTCGGTCGCATGGGAGAAGCAGTCACAATGGGCAATCCATTCCCTGCTGATCACTGCGTGCTCCAGACAGTAAGAAATTCCCATCTCGTAATCTACTTAGCTAATAGCCATGAATGGACTATTCTCCAAGAACATATCCAGTGCTTTTTTAAACCCAGCCATAGTACTGGCCCTGGCCACCTCCTCTGGCAACAAATTCCATAATTTAACTGTGCGTTGAGTGAAAAAAATACTTCCTTTTATTTGTTTTAAATCTGCTGCCAGTTAGTTTCATGGAGTGTCCCCTACCTGAGAGGGTAAACAAGCGTTCCCTATCTACTACTTCCACTCCACTCAAGATTTTATAAACCTCTATCATATCCCCTCTCTGTTTTCTTCTCCAAGCTGAAGAGCCCTTACCTGTCAAGCCTTTCTTTGTATGGAAACTGTTCCAAACCCTTGATCATTTTTGCTGCCCTTCTCTACACCTTTTCAAGTTTTACTATATATTTTTTTAGATGGGGTGACCAGAATTGCACACAGTACTCAAGGTGCGGTCTCACCATTGATTTATATAGGGGCATTATGAAATTTTCAGATTTATTCTCTATCCCTTTATGAATAATTTCTAACACTGTTTGCTTTTTTGATGGCTGCCACACATTGAGCTCAGGATTTCAATGTATCCTTCACAAGGACTCCAAGGTTCTTTTCCCTGAGTGGTTATTCCTAATTTAGAACCTGGCATTGTGTACACATAGATTGGATTATTTTCCTTTTTCAGGTCATTGAAGAAGATATTAAACAACACAGGTCCCAGTACAGATTCCTGGGGCAGTCTGCTGTTTACTTCTCTCCATTGTGAAAACTGACCATTTAGTCCTACACTTTGTCTTTAATCAGTTACCAATCCATGGGGCTGCTGCCCCTTAAGAAGGGGGCTGTGGAAGCCAGCCAGAGTGCTGAGTGTCCAGGGGTGTGGCAGAGCAAACCCCATATCTGGGGAACAGCCTGTGGGGTAAACGGGCTGAGAAACCCTAAGACAGAGTGGGCAGGTTAGTGGCCCTTTAAGGCTGAGTAGAGGAAGCCTGGCCATGCCCACTCTGCCTGTATAAAAGGAGAGATGAGGCAGCAAAGATGGAGTCTCTACCAGGGAGTCAAAGGAACAACATCTCCTGGAAAAAGCCTTCCTGGTCTATGCTAGCCAAGGTGCTGAAGGCTGGAGAACCAGAGGGACCCAGGTAAGTGGGAGAGGCTGTGCCCAGGAGGGAGCCTCTTGCATGGGGAAGGCTTGGCCATAGCCTGAGGGTTTAAGGCCTGGCTGGATGGACTTTGGGGGTTGATATTGTGGTGCTCCTGTGCCTGAGAGAGACAGACCTGGGCCTGCAGGGTGGAGGCGACTGAGCCGGCAGCCCCAGGGACTGTGAACACTGGTTGTGTCCAATAAAGCACTGTGGGCTTAATACCCTCTGGACTGTGTGGTGTGCCCTGAGAGGGAACCCCCTTCCTTGAAGAGGGGGATTCAGCAAAGGCTCGAGGCTGAAATGGCATAGCAGGGGGTGAGCTAATTCCCCAGAATATGACCCCAGTGTCCCTGCTACACCATGACTACTTAGTTTCCTCAAGATTCTCTCATGAGGGACTTTATCAAATGCCTTCTGAAAATCCAGATACACTACAACTAGGTCTGAATAAAATATTCACTTGCTGACTCTTATAAGTCTGTTGACTACTAGACTGTGGCTCTTTCGGAGGCTCCTGAAGAAGTGTATTCCGAAAGGTGACTGAATTTCATTAGTGCTAAGAAAACACTGAAAAGGAATATTTCCCACACATTAACTATGGAACCAACCAGTCCTGTGGTCAGCTTTGTACTTTGGTAGCAGTTACTCCAGGTTCTTCTCCTTCTGTTTGCATGTTGTCCTGTTGAGACAAGATCATTGTCATCATATTATCTGATTGAAAACCATCTACCCTTATGATAGAGTATCAATCTCTACAGTGACACTCATACCAATAGCTGCTGAGCCAGAAGTGGCTCCTCAACTTACAGACCTATAGTTCCTTATGAGTGTTACTGTACCCATTTTTCTCCAGCAGTCAGTCAGGGATACACTGCAGCACCAAACACATTTTATTTTATTTAAATTTATAAGATGCCCTTCGCATCAAGGCTCAGGGCCTCTTCAAATCAAGAAAAACATCTTTAAAATCCCATTAAACTCCCTTCCCACAACCCTTTCCCTAACACCCCCACCCAAGCCTATCCCTGCCTGCCAAATGTCTGGCCAAACAGAACGACCTTGCAGTGTTTCCAGAAGATGAGCAGGCTCATGCTTAGATTAACTCCCAGTTCTATCATTGTGGGGCAGACACCGAGAATGCCTCTCTTTGTGGCCTTGCCGTAGAAACCCATGGTCTGATAGTACATGAAGAAGGCACTACCAGCTGACCTCAGAAGCCATGACGGAACATGAGGGAACAGGTGGTAGCAAGTGCAGAGTCTGGAGCTGTGCTCCCAGCAACCTGCCCCCAGCGCAGGATGGGCCACCACATTCTGCACCAACTGCAGGTTCCAAACAGTCTTAAAGGGCAGTCCCACATAGAACACATTGCAGTTGGGATGTGCAAATATGGTTTGGAAGTTTGGGGTTTGGCCTGAACTCAGCCAGTTCAGACAGTCGAACTGAATGACTGAACTGAACGTCAAAACCACCGAACAATTCAGCCGCGGTCAGATGACTTTGGGTGGGAAAAAAAAACTGGCTGGCAGGCCCGGGGAGGGAGGGGGCAGCTCAGGAGCAGAATTCCGGGCCCCAGGGGTGGAGAGAGGCTTGGAGTAGCAGCCAGCCTGCCCAATCATCATCCCTCTTTTCCTCAGACCACTGGCTTGGCAGTCTTGGATTGGCCATGGGCTAGGCTGCATGGAGCTAATCGGGCTTGTGGTAAGGCAGGTGCAGCAAGTAACAAGTCATTGCCCCCCCTTCCATTTCATTCTGAGCTAGCCACTGATCCTGTCAGCAGGAGTTTTCAAAACCCGCCCTTTCCCAGCAGTTTGTGTTCCTCCCAATCCATTGCCATCTTCCTCCTATTTCACCCATTTCCACACATTTACCTCCATAGTTTCATTTATTTCGATTAGATTAGATAGATTTAGGTGTTATACCTGGCATCAAGAAGCAGTCGCTCCAGCCCCAGGTCCTGCCCTCAAGGTTCTGGGGCCTACATTACAGGCAGGGAGGGCTGTCCATCCACGTTATCCAGAAGGTGCCACTCCTGTCCCAGGACCCACCGTCAGCATTCTGGGGCCGTCACTTCGCTCACAGGGAGCTGTCATCCTACCATATCAAGAAGCAGCCACTCCAGCCCAGGACCCACCATCAGGGTTCTGGGACCTACGTTACAGGCAAGGAGGGCTGGCCATCCACTTCATTGAGAGCTTGGGTTGGGGCAGCTGCTAAGTCCATCAGCAGCTGCAGGACATGGAGGGCGGCGTGGCTTTCAACTGAAAGCCACGCACATGTTGGAGGAAATGATTGCGCTCATTGGGAAGCCCTTCTTGATGGTCTGGGACATGGGGTTTAGGCACCTGATTGGCTTCCTGGCCCTCCACTTTAAGTTACCCTCGCACACCACCCTGAGTCAGGCTGCCACCGATGCCTGGCAACCTGCAATGCCTGACCGAGTAGGGGTGCCAGCCACCGAGCCCTGACTGGGCCTCTGTCACTGGTCCACCGATGCCAGCCAGCCTGCAACATCTGGCCAAGTAGGAGTGCCAGCCACTGAGCTCTGGTCGGGCCTCTGTCACTGCTCCACTGATGCCAGCCAGCCTGCAATGCCCAGCCAAGTAGGGGTGCCAGCCACCAAGCTCTGGTCGGGCCTCTGCCGCTGCTCCACCAATGCCCAGCCAAGTAGGGGTGCCAGCTGCAGTTACTGTGCCCTGGCAATCCAATGTCTGCTTCTGGTGGTGATACTGCATGTCAGTCATTTTCTCCTCAATCTTGTAGACAGGCATAGCTCAGATGAGTGCACCAGCGGGTGGGGACTGGGTGTCCATGAGATTCATCACTGGGCAAGGCTTGATCAATTTTCAGAAGAGCTTGTTGAGATCTGGCAAGTAAGATGCAAGCCTGCAATGCCCGGACATGTAGGGGGCCTCTGCTGCTGCGCTACCAATGCCTGCCAGTCTGCAATGCCTGGCCAACTATAGATGCCAGCCACCAAGCCCCAAGCCTTCCCGGCCTCTGCTTCTGCCACTGGGTCTCAGATGGCCAGCCCTGGTGCCATGGGCACCCCCAGGGGCCAAGCGTCAAGCCTGACTGCCCGGGAAACCCGGGGTGGCAAGCACCAAGCCTTCCTGGTCTCTGTTGCTGCTGCTTCTGTGTTTCAGATGGTCTGTCATGCCACCACAAGCAGCCCTGGGATCCCTGGATCATCCCAAGCCTCCAGGCAGGACTGAACATTGGGGGGGGGGGTCGATCTCTGCTGAACCAAACCCACGAACCCAAACTAAGTTTTTAGTTCGAATGCCTAAACATCCAAACTCCATCCTGTTTGCACATTCCTACATTGCAGTAGTCTAGACTCGAGGTTAGAAAGACGTGGGCTATGATGGTCAAATCTAAATTTGATTTTTTTTAAAAAGACCATAGCCTTCTCACCAGACGAAGTTGGTAAAAAGCATTCTTGGACACTGATGCAATCTGGAGGTCCAGGCACAACAATGGATCCAAAAGCACCACAACGCTCCAAACCTGAGAGACCAAAGGAGGCCAGACCATCAAAAACAAGGCCCCCTATGTCTTCCATGTCACAAGGCTGACCAGTCATCACCACTTCAGTCTTGTCTGGATTCAGCTTCAATCAGATCATACACATCTGGTTCCCAACAGCAGACAGGCACTGGGTAAGCAGTAAGCACCAAGACTACAGGACCTAGGGGAGATGAAAAAGAGGTAGAGTTGGGTCTCATATCTCTACTGATAGCACTTCACTCCCAATCTCTGTCCAACCTCACCCAAGGGATTCAGATACCTTTAAAAGAAGGGAGGACAAGATGGAATCCTATGGGACTCCACAAGGGAGATTCTGAGGGGATGACGAACCACTGTCCATAATCACTCTCTGGGTTCTCCCAGCCAGAAATGAGTAGATCCACTTGAGTAGTCCTACAAGCCACTGCCAAGTCACTCAGGTGAGTCAACAACACCCCATGATCAACTACCAAAGGCTGTAGAAAGATCTAAAAAAAAAATTAACAGGGTATAGTTGCCCTCGTTGATTGCCAAGTCGAGGTTGTCAACTAGGGCCACAAGTGCAGTGTCAGTGCCATGCCCAAGACAAAATTCTGACTGACATGGGTCCAGGAATCCAATAGTATTATTTAGAAGCACTTGAAGCTCTGAGACAACCACCTTTAAAATTTAAGATTAGAGATGGAACAATAGCTGGCAGGGGAGTCAACATCAAGAGTTGTTTATTTCAGCAGGGGTTGAGCGACTGCAGTTCTGAGACAATCAGGCAGTCTGCACTTCTGAAGGGAGGCACTGACAACCTCAGCCAGGAAGGGCCACAAAGTCTTCCAACTAGCTTTCTCCAGTAGCACTGTGCACCAGGTGCCCATGTCATTTTCGTTTTTAGTTTTTGTTATTCAAAAAAATTGTTTTCGTTATTGTTATTAACAATGTCATTTTTGTTATCATTGTTGTCATTGTTATTGTTATCAGTACTGTATCAAAGATTTTATTTTTGGTATCATTATCATTATGGATTCCCACGCACAACTAATATCTGTCTAAATCTAAGGGAGACAGAAAAAGGGAAAAGGAAAACTATCCATTATCTAATCAAGGAAGTAGAAATGGTTGCTCAAATCCTTTTAGAGTGTCCGCTGTATTTAATAGGGGTTTGTGAAAACCCGGGGGTTCGGGGTTCAGCCCATTCAGGGTTCGCCCCCAAAACCATTTGGGGTTCGGTTGTTTGGCCAGAACCTGTTCGGGGTGGCCGAACCCATTCAGGAGGGGGCGGGGGGCAGGGGGAACCCAGTTTCCCCTTCCTCCTGGCTGCACGGATGGAAGGGGCACCGGAGCTCAGCTCCCCTCCACCCTGCGCAGCCTACACATTTTTTAACCCCACCCCAGGGATTGCCCTAACTTGTGGCACTGGGTCTCCAGCCTTGGGTCCCACGGCAGCAGTGGCAGTAGGGCCAGCTCTGGCGGTGCTGCAGAGCACTTCAGGCTGCTACGTCTGGGTCACGTGACTGGGTCAGGTGACACGTAAGGCCTAGTAGAGGCCTGAAGCGCTCCGCAGCTCCACTGGAGCCAGCCCGGTCGCAATCGCAAAGTGCCATGAGACTGCTGGGGCCTGCTTGCGCTGCTCATTGGCCAGCGATACATCCATCAGATCCTGCTGAGCTGCTCGCCCCTCCCAAAACAGGCACAGTTCAAGAGTTCAACCCTGTTTAGGGCTCTGAGATGTCTGCTCCCTCCTCCCCTCTCCACATTTTCCCTCCAAAACCCAACTGCCACAGCACTAATAATGACAATAATAATGACATTGTTGTTTTCATTTTCATTTTTGTTTTCGTTAGTATTGTTATTGTTCTCAGTTGTCATTTTCATTCTCATTCTCATTATTCTCAGTTGTTTTTGCTATTGCAATAATGAAAAGAAAATTTTTTGTTATCATTATTGTAATAACGATAATGACATGCAGTCTCCTATTCTCCAGCCAGGATGGGCATGGATCTAATTCACAACTGGCTGTCTGCACCACTCAAAGCATAACCTCTGCATCGGTGGCCAAGACTAGTTGAAGCTGATCCAAGCAAACTAGATAGGACTGAACCACCAAACACCAAACCCTGATGCTGCAATTAGCATTTCCCAAGTCAAGCCAGACACAAGCGACTTTATGTGCAAAGTAGGCGGTAGACTCATCACAGAAGGTAACTAATTACTCTAACTCCAGATGTAGTCAGTCAGGATGTAGCAGGCTATTCACCACCAGCTAGAACTCCACTGGCCTGCATTTTGTAGACACTATAGTGGCAGTAAAGAAAGCTTTCTTTGCCGCTGCTCCAGCCACATCATAGTCCTTCAAAAACAATCTCTGCTGTGGTTAGTTGACTTTGGCATGAGTCAAGCACCACCTGTGCTCTAACTTCCCACACTCTTGCTATAGAAGCTTCTGTATACCAAGGAGACCTGTGCTGCTGCAGTGGAGAAAGAGGACACCTGGTACCACTGTGTTGATGGCCTAAGCAAATATACTGTACCACAGTTCAACCAGGCCATTGACAGAGAAGCCAACAAGGATAGCAAGAAATCCCCCGGAGAGTTTTGGAACACTATTGGATCCATTAGTCTCTGGTGGCAGACCAACCTAACTGGTCCACCACCCCAACGGAGCCAAAGGAGGGCAGGGATCTGTGCCCTCAGAAGATAATCAGTTGCTTTAGTGCTAACGGCTGATGAGTTTGTGTTCCACAAATTCTCCTACACCTTTCAGTCAAAGGAGCTAATTTCATCCTTCTCTGAAACTCCTTTCAGTAGCATCTCATTTTACATACAACCAAATCTAGATCCAGACTTGGTAATACATAATGACAATAATAAATAAAATAAATGCTGCTCACAGCGTAGTGCCCTCTTGCAGGGAGACCTGTACCCACTGCCATTAACATCAATGGGAGCTTTGACACTGACTTTAAAGGGAGTAGGATTGCAGCTTAGTAAAACGTTCCAGTGATCTTTAGAAAGACTCACTGAAATATTGGTCACTGATGCTTTTTCTTTCCAGTTGACAGCACAAACCTAACCTGTATCTTTAAGATTACTTTTAAAAACAGGTTTGGGGTTTTCTTTTCCCAGGAATTCATATATGTTTTCAACCTAGATCAGTAGCTACTAGCTATGCATTAATCCCCACCCCCTCCCCCCAAATCATTAAGTTTTCTTTTCTGTTGCCCTTCATTCTTATGAAGAGATTTAGAAGGGTTACATTGAAAATTCAAGGAGATTTTCTGTTTATGAACATTCAAACTGCCATACTGGGCTATTTGGTCTGACCCAGTACCTGGTCTCTCCCCAGCAGTCAAGGGAATGGTGCCATAGAGGGCTCTGACCCCATATTTCTACATGGCAGAAGGAGATTCATTATTTTGTGGAGAATCCTGGACACAAAAGAATATTGGGAATATGCCATAGATAGACTGGGATATTTAATATTTTAAAAAACACCACCAACAAAAAACAACAAAACTCAAGTTTGTGTTTGTGTCCATTCTATGTAAGCCTACTATCTATTTGGTTAGCCACATTTGGGGCACATTTTCCCCATTCTGGTATTCAAAGAGCTACTTCTATTGCTTTAAAGATGAGGAAACAAAATATCAAATCAGATGGCTAAATTGTCTGTAGTATTTGCTATTTTAAGCCTAAGTGTTTGTGATTGTGGGTGTAAGAATGTGTACAACTTTGGCCATCAATTTTGAAAACATGGCCCTCCAAAAATATTTCAAAAAGCAGGAATCTTTCATGTCTTGTGCTGCCTTCACAGAGAATTGGCCATTGTTTTTCTTATTCCATTGGAAACTGCTTCTCTCTGTCTCTACCCAGTTATTTTCATTTAAATACATTTTGACTGCACCCTGTTGGCACCTTTTAAAAATGTATTTATTTATTTATTGCAGTGAGCCTATTACAGATTTCAAAGTAACTGTGAATTTTTGGCTTTGAAACTCAGGATTCTTATTTCTGAGAGTTCAAATGTATTTGAATTGAGTAAGCTCAGTCTAAGAATCTTTGATCTTCTGAGACCAAATCCTTTGATCAAAAATACTTTTTAATGTTTGGGACTTGATTTCAAAAGTTATTAATATGCTACAAAATGAAGTTAAAATACATAGGGAAGCTCCATAAATCTAATCCACCCATACACCTAAATGGTATATTAAGGCATATTTAAGAATTAATTGCATGTTATCCAGTAAAAGGCAAAGAAGAAAAAAGAGAACAAGCAGAGGACAGCCTATATTATGGTCTTAAGATGATTTCTATAATAAAATGACTTCAGGCACTGAAGAAAAAAAAAAAGAGCCCAGATGAGAAATGGAGCAACAGTGGTTTCTGTGGTATTTTGTTAGGATAGTAAGGTCGTTTCTATAATGAAAAATGACTCTGGAACTGACACAGTGACACTTGTGTATTTACTTTCTGCATCTGAGGATTTTAGTTCTCAATCCCAGGACTGTCTGTAATGGCGGCTCTGAATTACAAGGCAGATAAGGCCAGTGCCTAGGTCCCAATATTGACATGCATAAGGATAATTTTTGCTAGGTTTGGAGAATGAATGCTATACCCAGTGAGGAAGGTGAATAGATCCAGGGCCGTAGCAACCACCAGGTCACAGACATAGGTTATACAATATACTGCTTTGAAAAAAGAAAAAGTTTGCAGGTTCAAATACTGCAATTTTGTAACTTTTGAAGTTTGAAAGGACTACAGGAGTGAATGTGAAATCCTGTAACAGATATCAGGTATTTAGTTTCTCCTGCCGTAGAGGAACAATGTTGTTGTAAGTAGATTCCTAACCAACTTTAACACGTTTCAACATAATCAAATTATCCTTTACAAAAACAGGGCAGTTTTAGACATTACAGTTTCTTCTCAGACTTCAAAAGTCCGGGGTCAGCAAACTCTTATGATTGGGATTCAGATGCTCACCCCGTGACCGGAAGCTGCCTGGGCACCATTGTAAACAGAGGCCCCTGCACATCCCGAGACCTGTACTTGTAAAACCTCGACTATCAGAGTTTTAAATGTCCCGGTCTCAAAATGTCCTGAAGTCACACAGTGCTGTTGTTTACAATGGCGCCCATGCAACTTCCGGTCAGAGAGGTGAGTGTCTAAATTGGGTTGACTCACCTGCCTGACTGTTTTGCTGCTCCCAGTACTCTTCCAGCCATTGTTTCCACTGGTCCTCCAAGTCTGGCCCGTTCCTCAGCTGATCCAGACAGCTCACCACAGTCCCTATAGCGGGGGTGCACATAGAGCTAGAGGAACACCAGGAGCAGTGGTGCAGGTAGGCAGGAAACTCCTGCCCCACTGTGCTCCCCAGGATGTCCGTGCTGCTGATCCACTGGATGTTGCTTCCACTGCTCTTCCTGGCCTGGACCTCTGCTCAGCTGAGACAGGCAGCACTGAAAAGTCCCCATAGCAGGGGTGCGTGTGAAGCCAGAGGCAGTGGCAGAAGCAGCACAGCTGGGTGGGTGAGTCTGAGTCAGACCTTGTTGTTATCTGTGTTCAAAATTCACCCACTTTTTGAGGATCCACCCTCGTGTCTTAAGTGGATGGGTGATTAGGTCTTTGCTGTGGTGGGCCCCCTCATTGTGGAACTCACTCCCTCTAGATGTCCATCTCACTTCCTCCCTCCTCACTTAAAAAAAATTAAAATCTAAACACCTATTTATTTTCTAGGAGCTTTTAGGATTTACTGCTGTTTCCCTTTAATCAGAGCTGAAACTGGTACTAAGTTTAGTACCCATGAGTAATATCCACATTTTTGGCTGCCACATCAGGTACTCAACGGGTTACCTAGGTACCAATACGGTACCCAAAAATGTGGCTATTATCAACAGGTACCAATATGTATTTACTTATTTGAACTTTTACCCCGCCCCTCTCAGAAAGCTACTCAGGGTGGCTTATAAGTCCAAATAAAACATAAAATAATATAAATATAAATACAAATACAAATTGTATAATAAAAACATTATAAAATTATACTAAAACTCTGGTTGTGCATAAATACCCTATACCTAAAAATACCCTCCCCAGCCCATCAACCCATCCCACCTACCCTCCCTCCCCCACCAAATACCTGGCAGAAGAGCCAGGTCTTACAATTTCATTGGAAGGTGAGGAGATACGGGCTAAGGCGAACCTCCACCAGCAGGGAATTCCAGAGAGATGGTGCACCTTCTGAGAACGTTCTCCTCTCTGCCGGAACTCGCCGATAGCATGGGACTTCCAGGAGGGCACCCGCGGACAACCTCAGGGGCCACCCAGGTGATGAGGCGAGCCATCTGATAAACAGGGCCTGGGCTGTGAAGGGCTTCAAAGGTCAACACCAGCACCTTGAATTGGGCCTGGAAGACAATAAGCAGCCAATGCAGTGCTTGGAACACAGGCGTTATGTGCTCCCTGTGGCCCATCCCCATAAGGAGGCAGGTCACCACATTCTGCACTAGCTGCAGCTTCCGAACTGTCATCATGGGCAGCCCCACGTAGAGCTCATTGCAATAGTCTAGTCTCAAGGTAATGAATGCATAGATGATAGTGGTGAGATCGGAGTCTGAGACATAAGGGTGGAGCCTCTTTACAGCGAACACCTGGGAATTAAGGCGTAGCCATGCATCCAGGAGCACCCTCCAAGCTCTGCACAGATGGAGCTAAAGGAGGCCAAATACCCCCAATAATGGGGGGAAATCTCCTCCCTCAGACTACCGGTCCCGCCAGCTAACTTCATCTCTGTCTTATCAGGACTGAGTTTTATTTGGCTCACCTCATCCAATCCCCCACAGTGGCCAGGCACCGAGATAGCAACAAGACAGCAGGACCTGGGTTGGAAGAAAATGACTAATATAGCTGGGTGTCATCAACATATGGATGGCAAATAACCACCCAGCTGAACACGACCTCCCTGAGTGACTTCATATACACGTTAAACAAGAGAGGGGACAGAATACAACCCTGTGGGATCCCACATGGGAGGCCACCAGGGGACAAAGTACAGTCCACTAGCACCACCCGCTGAGATCTATCTGAGAGGTAGGAACGGAACCACTGTAATACAGTTCTGTCCACCCCCACTTGGTCCCATAGATGTGTCACCAACAACTCCTGATTAACGGTATTGAAAGCCACTGGCAGATCTAATAGAACCAACTGGGTCATACAACCCTTGTTCAGTTCCACAAGGAGGTCCTCAACCAAGGCCACAAGCACTGTCTCCGTGTCATAACCCAGGTGAAAGTCAGACTGCATAGGATCAAGTAAACCGATGTCATCCAAATGTACCTGGAGCTGGTGAGCCACTACCATTTCAATAACCTTCCCTAAAAAGGGAAGGTTAGAGAGAGGCCGGTAACTAGCTGGGGCAGCCATGTCAAGTGATGGCTTTTTGAGGAGGGGCCAGACCACAGCGTCCTTAAGGCAAACTGGCTCCCTCCCTTCCTGAAGGGAGGCATTGATAACCCCCACCAGCCCCAGCCCCAATGTCTCCCTGGTAGCCCTTACTAACCAGGATGGGCACGGATCTAATTCACAAGTTGTGGCTTGAACCGACCACAGCACATCCGCCGCATCAGCAGGTGTTACCAATTGAAATTAGTACCTGTTTCAGCTCTAATTAAGGGGGGAAAGTAGTGGATCCTAAAAGCACCTGGAAAAGAAATATGTCTTTAGGTGTTTTTTAAAAGTGAGGAAGGAAGTGAGATGGACATCTAGAGGGAGTGAGTTCCACACTGAGGGGTCCACCACAGCAAAGGCCCAGTCATCCATTCAGGTTGTTTCTATAATGTCATTTCTTCTGGTACTGATTTTTCAATTATTGATCGGTACGTTGGGTCAGAAAACCAAAAAATCAGAACAGAAATACATTTTTTAAAAAAATTAAAAATGGGACCAGAAGTTGACTTTCCAGGACAGAAAATAATAATTCAAAAATCAGAACCAGAATTTGACAAATCAGTACTGGAAGTCGACATTCCGGGACATCGGGTCTCCAAATCAGGTCACAAGCATGATGTTGTTGGGTTGATTCGGGTACTAGAAATTTGTTGAGTATACCTGTTTTTGCGAGTACTCATTTCAGTTCTACCCTTAATGGGGCCGATTCCAAGTCCTGCAGATCCCGCACACGTGCTCACAAGTGCCCACAACGGAGGTGCTTGCAGTTTTTCTGTGACTGCGTACACACAAAGCTGCACACGGGATCCACGGGGCATGGGATCGTCCCCACCATGTGTTGTCCTCCCCCTTTTAAAATTATTTTTACATAGATTTATATTTAAAATGGATTTTATGTTGTATTTTTATCCTGCAGAGTGCTCCAAGCATCAAGAGGTGGTGGGGTGCTATAAAAATAAAATTTATTTTTATTTATTTATTTATTTATTTTATTTATTAATAATAATAAACTGGAGAGAGATAAGACAAAGTAGTTGAGAGGATACCTTTTATTGGACCAACTTCTGTTGGTGAGTGTTTACAAGATTTCCATGTCACAGAGCTGCCTGAAGAAAGTCCTAGGTAGCTTGAAATCTTCCATTCTTTTAAATGCTGCTAGGGTTTCCCCCCGTCCCCCCCCCCATACCTTCCTGTGGGGGGATTCAGATTGCCACAGGCAGTGGTGTGACTCTAATTGGGATGGTCTGGTGCTATAATGGTGCAAATGATTTTATTTCAGCTGGGCTGCCTGACAGGTGGGTTTTGCTCATGTACATGGGCCCTTTTCAAATAGGCCACTGTACATGGGGGGATGAGTGGGCAGCACATGGGGGTGGGTGAGTGGTACGTGAGGGTGCGTTCCCACAGACCTCCACCCACCTCCATGCACAGAGCAACCAGCATTGGCACCTGTTGCTCCATGTGTGGGTGGAAGTGGGTGGAGCACAGGAGAGTGCATGCACCTCCACCCGCTGCCCATGATGATGCCATGAGCGCCCATCCATCCCCCCTGCACCTGCCGCAGCGTTTGTACGGGTCGGGTTCCCCCCCCACACACACATGGGAAGGGGGATGTGAAAAAGGCCTTAGACTCTAATACGGGTCACCATTTAAGGGACTGAGAAGGAATTTTCTCCTAGGTCAGATTGGCTGGTGAGTGTTTTGTGTGTGTGTGTGTGTTTCCCTGCCTGCAGTGGGGAGTGTGGTTCATTTGCTTTAATCATGTGGGTATTTTTCACTAACTAAATTCCCTGCCATTACAGAGATGTCTTATTCTGCAGCACCAGGGGCTCTCCTGTTCCCTGACTGAGTATGCTCTCATTTAGTTTTTGAGGATTATTTTCTGTCTTCTGACTCCTGGCTAATAGGTTGGTGTTTGCTTATATGTGACAGGGGTTGATCTTGACTTGCCAGGAACAGGAGTCAGACCTGAAGATCCCTTCTGAGCTTGGATTCTCGGACAGAATTTTCTACTTAACATGAAAATGACTCCATTGAATAGAAAATCTGATCCTCACCTCCATGCAGACTCATTAATCCTTTTAAACATACATTCTTTAAAAGAAATCCACAAACTTTAAAAACAGCTGTTTGTAGAATTTCTGTGATACAGGGTGTGGAACCTCCTGCAGGTCACATCTGAAATGAATAAATTCTTGTGAGGGTGGATAGGGGTTCAGTTATGACGAGGAAAGGCATGGGGCAGGGGCAAATGGACCATGCTTGACGGTAGTGACTGGATCTGTTGCCAAATTTATGAATTGGAAATGGGCAGTATAAAAGAAGGTCATGGGCCGAATTGGGCCGTGGTCCTGAAGTTCCCCACCCCTGTTGTAAATAGACACCTGTAAAGTGCTGAACATCAACAATTCTCTTCTGTAGTATGGAGCACTCTGGGAGTTAAGGTCTGCAGAGTCAGAATCTGAAGTGGAAAATATGTTTTATCCTTGCCCATCCAGTTGTAATATAGATGTGAGGTTTGCATTCCCAGTACTCTTGCCTTAACTTATGATGATATGTTTTAATGTTGTCATATATATATGTTGATAAACGTTCTACATGAATTAGGTCCACAATTGAACGAGGCATTATAGGTAGATCTGTGGTTTTGCGTTGGACTCTTCTAAGTACTATTTTTGTATTTGTGCCTGAAACAGTTATTGTGTTGTAAATATGGCAATTTCCTTGCTCACCTGTTCTTGTGAGCTGATGAACATTTATTGCACTGCAGAAGAGCAGAAGTGAGTTCCCTGATTATTTCAGTATTTTATCGTAATGTAGGAATAGGCTAGCCCTGGCTGCAGAAGTAAATCATCATTTTGCCTCATACCGCATAGATGTCCGTGACCTTCTTATCTACTTGAAAATGTAAATAATAATTCATTACGGGTGCCACCTTGTTCTGATTGTTATTTAAACAGATTTTATGTGACAGATGAAAGCTGCACTTAGAAATCTCATATTTTCATGGACAAAACAGTGCCGAAGCTACCCTTGCCACACATTATTGATTCTGTTTTTTTCATGTGACAAGGGCAGCAGGAGACAGTTCTAAGTAGTTAATGTAATAGATCATAATCCCTAGGGACTAGGCAAGGTGGCCAGTGTATACCAATGTTAGATTTAACATTGCAGCTATATTGGTGTTATGTTTTACCTCTTGGATTTTGATGCGTTAGTACCTTTTCAATCTCTCTCTTGCTTTTTATTTCAAAATCAGCTGGAACCAGTGGAACAAAGTGAAAATAGCAGAGGTGTAAAACAAACAAGGTTATTCCAGTGACTTTTTTTTTTCTCCCATAACAGGCTTGACATTGTAACTTTTTAGTACTTTGAAAGTTTTAGAGTTATATTTGTATGAAAAAGCCAAGTAAAAAACCCTGACCTAGACTTTCTGCCTTCACTACATCTGTGTTATATACATCTAAACAACCGGTAAGTATTTTTTCTGATGGTTACAGTAACCAAAGTCCCTTTCTGTAAGTAGGTGCTGATTAAGGACCAGACCCTGAAGGTCCTTATATGTTTTCCATGTTTTTCCCTCCAAGCAAATTACCATTTAGAACTGAGGACAGTCTTGAGCAAGGACAGCAGGTTATGGCTATTATATTGCAAGTTTACCTTGAGAAGTGACTCCTGCCTTGTACCCACAAACAGAAGCAAATGACCTCCCACAAAATGCGTTGTTAGCACTCCTGAGCAGCAGAATTGTGGGGATTTTGCTGCTTAATAACAGCCTGACAGATATTTGTTGGGGAGGAATATACTGTGCAACAGCCAGATAGGGATGTGCGAACAGATCGCGGTTTGGCGGTTTGGTCGTTCAGTCCGGGAACTGTGTTCGGTCGTTCGGTCCGGGACCCGTGTTCAGTTCGGTGGTTTGGTTCAGTTCGGTGGGGGTGTATCGTGGTCCCGTGATCACGTCGGAAACCAGAAGTTCAAGTGTGTGTGGAGCTTGTGCAGAGAGAGAGAGAGAGACTGTGTGTGTGTGTGTGTGTGTGTGTGTGTGTGTGTGTGTGTGTGTGTGTGTTGTGACTGACTGGTGTGTGTTTGCCTGTTTGGTTTGGTTTGACTGGGTTGGTTTGACTGTGGTTGGATTGGTTGGTGAATGTGTGGCAGTTTTAAAAAATGAAGAGGAAGATTACAAGGGACTGGCCAAAGGAGAAGGTGAGGATGGTGGAGGAGGTGCCACCGCTGGACCTTCGGGGGAGGTGGTGGTCTACTCGTGCTCCTCCTCATCAGAAGAGCAAGAGGGTGTTGCTGCTGCTGCCAGGTTTGTAAAGTTTATTTTTGTTTGTTGTTCCATAGAACTTTGAGGACAAGAAGAATACTATCCTTTACGGCCCAAAGTCCTGATCGGGTGACTTTTGAGGTTCTTAAATTGCACCCGGATTGGTGGACTGCTATTCTGGCCCCCTTGTTTTCGGAAATAAACGAAATGGGAGTGATCCCGGCTTCATGGCTTAAAAGTACGCTGATCACTATTTTTAAAAAAGGGGACCCTCGATTTCTGTCTAATTATCGCCCGATTAGCCTGCTCAGTACAATTGGGAAATTATATACTCACTTCCTTTTGACAAAATTGGAAGTATGGACCAAAGAAGCTGAACTCATTGTACCTGAGCAGGTGGGCTTTATGGCAGCCAGAGCCACTATCGACCATGTGGTGATTTTTGTCAGCTTTAATTACCAAATATACAGCAAATAAAGGGAAACTTTTTCTGGGGTTCATGGATTTGGAGAAGGCCTTTGACTCCATCACGAGAGAATGTCTTTGGGTCAAGTTAAACCTGCTCTCCATTGACCCCCGTTTGCTGTATTTGCTTATTCAGCTACATTCTGGTAATACACTCCAAGTTAAGCTTGGCCTCCTGGGGGAGTTATCTGCACCAGTTTTGGTAGAGTCTGCTGGCCCCAGCGCTTTTCAACCTTTACTTGAATGGTGTCGTCCAGCATATGAATGGCAGAGATACTCATGCACCTCATTTGGGGCAGAGGCGCTTGCCTATAATGCTCTATGTGGATGACACTGTTCTTGTGTCTCAAACTCTGATTGGCCTTAGAAGGCAGTTGGGGCTTTTGGTGAACTATTGCTCAGCAGAAAATTTGAATATTAATGTGGTTGGACAGAGTAGAGCCAAATCCTTATACCCCTGGCACATAAAAGGGGAGCGCATTTCCCAGGTATACCAATTTAAATATCTAGGAGTTATTTTTGATGCCAATGCTAAGTGGAATTCCTATTTTGATTATGTGAAATCACAGGCTAGACATTCCTCGGCAGTGATTTTAACATTCTACTTTGGACAAGGAGGGAAAATGATAGCACCAGCCCTTGCTCTTTTTGGGGCTAAGGTTCTTAGTCAGGCCCTATATGCCACCCCGGCTTGGTCCCTGGCCCTAATGGACAAACTTGAGTGCATCCAGAATCAATTTTTGGCTTCCCTGCTGGATATTCCAGGTGGTACTCCGCAGGTAATATCTAGAACTGAGACGGCTTCCCCGCCTGCGAAGGTGCAAGCTCTCTAGTTAGTTATTAACTACTGGATGAAGGTGGTTGGGCTTCCTAGAGTTGAAAATCCCTTGTTGATTATGGCTCGAGATGCAGGGTTGCTTAATCCCTGGCTTACTCAGGTCACTCGCCTGATCCATTTACTGAGGTTTTCCCCTGAGGTGTGGGGGAGAGCTGGTTCAAAAGTTTTTAAGAAATTAGTTTGGCAGAGGATTAAGGACCAACTCTTTCAATCAGAAGGGGCCGTGCTAACCTTGCAGAAGGTTGCCCTGGGAATTGCGACTTATGATGTGTCATGCCTGGTTTCCTTTTACCTCTTTAGGTGATCAGATTCAGCAAAAAGAATTGCATTCACTAGAATGTGCACGCACACCTTTTCTTCTGCTTCTGTAGAAGTAAGGTACCAGGGCATTCTCCATGAGCATCGGAAGTGCCTGATGTGCAAAAGTAACAAGGAAGACATGGTAGCCCACATTTTGCTCGAGTGCTCTGCATTGTCAGGGCTAAGAGTTAAATATTTGAGGTCTGTTATTACCGATTTACAGTGGAATTCCAGATCTAGGCTACTCAGGCAATTGCTTGGCCCCTCCGACTCTCCCATGACTAGGGCAGTAGCAGCTTATGCCCATCAAGTAATGATATTGCGAGAATCTTTTTCATCGAAGGGAGGGGCTTTTAGAACGAATCTATCCTAAAGGACTGGTTGGGAAATTGCTATGTTTTTGGAGGGTGACGTCAGTTGGTTGATAGGCTGTGATGTTTCCTGGTGTACGAAGCGGTCCCTGAGGGACCCTATGGCCTAGATATTATAGACTGTTTAAAAGTGAATATCTGGAGTATTATTATTGTTTTTATTTAAAACTCTTCTGAAGGAATTTTGTACTACGATGTGATTTTGATGTTGATTTGTTATATTGCTATTTTATTTCTGGTTTTATGGTTGTGTATAGTAATAGCTGAGGCTAAACAATAAAAATATTAATTCATTCATTCATTATCCTTTACTGGTGTGCGGGTGGGTGGTGGTGGGCACTGGCAGTCAGGAACAAACAGCGGGCATTAGCGGGTGACTGGCAGCGGACGTCTGCCTCTGCCACAGAGAGAGAGACGGTGCGTGTGTGGGGCTCTTCCAGAAATCAGGCATGATCCGAAGGAAGCACCCAGCCAAACAGATGCCAGACTGCCAGCCATCCCTAGCAAGGGTCTCTCTCCCTCCATCTGCCCTCCCTAGCCATGGGCATCCCCCAGAAGGGCAGGATTTGCACATGTTGCCTGGCAGGCTCTACTAGTCCAAAGAAGGGGAGGATTTGCAAGTGCCAGTGCCATGCTGCATCCCTCCTAGCAGGGGTCTCTGTCCCTCCAGAAGGGCAGGATTTCTTTGCACGTGCTGCCAGCCGGGGACCCCAAGGAGGGAGGACTAGAGGCATCATCATAAATGCATGATATTATGTGTTGTTGTTTATGTGTTCCTGTTTCAGAGAGGATGACAAATCCGATGCCCACTCTTCCACTTGTGCCCAGGCAAGAAGAATCCCAAGATGGAGGTCGGAGCTGCTTGAGGACACTGGGAAGATGAGGTCTTGGGTCTGGAGGTGGTATGACCTCATGAGAGACAGAAAAACAGCCATATGTACGGTAAGGCATGGGGCCTGGAACAACAGGGAATCAATTGCCCTATGACCTGTTAGGAAGTCCCCTACAGAGAAATATATTGACCAGCTACCCACTTGTGGAGACAGAATGCAGGCAGGGCTTGACGGTCTACAGACCATTGGTCTGACACAGTATGGCACTTCTTATGTTCCTATCTTTTTATTTTCCTTAGATCTGCAGAAAACAAATGAAGGGGGGCAGTCAGGGGACCACATCTGGGCTCATCGCCCATGCCCAAAATGTCCACCACCTCACAGTGGAGTGTGTTGTGGCACTGACTGGAAGGCACAGCGGCAGCTGCATGGACTCTGGGGCGGAGGAGCAGAGCTGGCCAGGAAAGACCCAGCAGAAACGGCGCCACCTGAGGCCTTCCCCCACCATCTCAGCAGATGAGTTAGAAGCCCTCCAGCAGGAGTCCGCAGAAGAAAGGGCCTTTCGGGCCAAGCTTGAGGGGCCCATCCACAAATGCATGGATGACATGTGGGGTCGAACACACTCCATGGCTGACCGGCTGGTGGTGTGGTTCCGGCAGCTCCATGCTGACAAGCGTTCCGCTGTGGCTTATGCGGAGTACCTCCGCTCAGAGAGGGAGGAGGTGGAACTGCACCGCTAGGCTTCAGTAAGTGGAAGGCCTCCATGAAGGGGGCCATTGCATTTGCCCGCAACCATGGGTACGAGGTGGAGGAGGATGTGCCCACCCCTTGGACCCACCAACCCATTTCCCCCACATTCTCCCACATTCCCCCACAAACCCCTAAGTTTGTTTCCTTTGTTTGTATGTTGGTTCATAGTTTTCTCAATCTATAGAATGTTTGTATAGTTAAAGGTTTTATAAAAGTTATATTTGCTGTTACCTGCTTTGTTTGAAGTGTCCAATCTTTTATCCCTCTGTGCTGCTTCTTGCAGGTGGCATACTCTGATTGTATACAGCTTGTCACATCCCTACCTGACAGCATCAGCACACATAGAGTATTAGTACCAAGATGTGCCAGCAGGGTCTCAACTTGCAGACAGTCTCCTAGGAGGGGCAGAGCTTGTGTCTGGCAGAGGGCATCTGTGGGTGGGTGTGGTGCGAAGCAGTAGGCTGGTGGTGGGGCACAGATGAGAGCTCTCGTTGGTTCAGGAAGATGGTTTATGGCGGGTTGAGCTGGATGCACCTTCCCCCCCCCACCTACCTCCTCTCTTGTTGTAGTGGGGAGCCTCTCTCTCCCTCTCTCTTTCTCTCTGTCCATATAGTGCAAGTGTGTGACAGCGTGGGTGGGATTGTGACTGTCTCTCCTGCTAGCAGAGAGTCTCTCTCCCCCCCTCTCTCTCTCTCCCTCCATGAACACAGCACGTTGCTAACTCGTAAAGAAAAGGTGGAATGAGAACTCTCTCTGAGGGCCCCAGAGAACCATGATAGTGGATCCTGGGGTTAGAGTGGCATCTTCTTGATGCAGTGGGTGGACAGCCATCCCTGCCTGGAATAACGTGGCACAGCAGAGACAGCAACAGCAGGATTTGCCTGTATGCACACCATCCATGGAGCCAGCATAGTATGATTTTCTAGGGAAGAGCTCCCATACAGTAGCAGCAGGATTGCGTGGCCACATTAGGATTTGCAAGGGCAAAGCACCCATGGACCATCAGACAGCAGCTGTGTGATTTTAGTACTACCAGGCTAGCATGGGAGATCACACGGGGTTTGCAAGGGCAAGCCGACAGGCAGGCAGACTGAGGCAGTCTTGGATCTTGGGCACCTGGGCGAGCAGGCAGTGTGACATGAGAGGTACAGCAGAGGTGAAGGCAGGCTGGGACTTTGGCACTGGCAGGGCTAGAGGCCAGCTGGCAGGCTTACAACTTCCCAATATCACCCTGGATCGTGTGTCACAATGCAAGAAGATCTAGCTGCCCTAAAAGTGTGGAGGGTCACCCCCTCCCTAAGCTAAGACCAAAGTTATGTTTACTAGAGAATCATATTTAGATTTATTAACTAACAAGCAGCTGAGGTGATATTATACTCTCCTTCGCTTCGAACTCATTCAGTCCGCGGTGGTTGATGATGGTAGGTTCGCTAAAAGGCCATTCCAGGATAGGAAGTGTCGGTGTTCTTTGGCAGAAATTGAATCAACAGAACACATTCTATTCAAATGTCCCTATTATACCCACCTGCGATATGTTTGGCTGACTCCCCTCATAGAAGTTAGACCAACGGATTCTTCTGAATCCTTTGAATATTTAATTACCCTATCCCATGTGAGTCAGCTAACCTCTGTGACTACATTCCTCCTCCTAGCCGCCGAATGCCGTGTGTCCATTCATGCCCATCTAGCTTCCAATAAATTGAAAAGTAGACTATAGTTTCAGTTGCAGTTTGGAATGCAAATACTCAATGATTTTGTTTTATTGTGGAGTCATGTTAGATTTGGCAAGTTATAGTGTATATTATGACCTCTCGCCTTGTGACCCAGTTTGATCTTGTCAAACTATGTTTAATTATTAATTTTATACTTCTTTCCAACTGTATCAAATTTCTGGTTGCATAGTTTACTATTACTATTGTATTGATACAGCAATGGCTATTGGTATGTTCTACTGGTGGTATAAAGCACCATTTCATACTGTCTACCTCACATAACTCTTAAGTTTTATATGACGTTTATGTTTTACTTTGTATTTGTTTTGTATGTTGTTTATTGTTGGCCATGGCGAAAGCCCGAGATGAAATACATTTACAATTTACCCTGCATCGTGACGTCAGTCAGATCGTCCGGCCGAGGCTGTCTAGTGAGAGAGGCAGGGTGGGCCCCGGGCATTGGGAGGCAGGGACAGCACCTCAGTACAGCAACAGCAGCCCAGACTGAGGATTGAGATGGCACAGACAGCATATAGCCAGCATTGACAGCTGCAGCCAGCAGACCTAGCGTTGCCAGGGTACAGAACCCGTGGCACAAACAGCATATAGCCAGCATTGGCAGCTGCAGCAGACTTAGTGGTGGTTGCCTGGGTACAGAACCCATTGGCAGCTTCAGCAGACCTAGTGTTGGTACTTGCCTGGGTACAGAACCCGTGGCACAGACAGCATATTAGCAGCATTGGCAGAAGGATTTGTCTCTTGGCACGCAGCACCCATGGAGCCAGCATAGTAGGATTTTCCAGGGAAGAGTTCCCATACAGCAGCACAGAGTAGCAGCAGGATTGCATGGCAACATTTGGATTTTCCAGGGCAGAGCACCCATGTACCGGCAGAAAGCATCTGCGGTATTACCAGGCCAGCGGGGGACATCACACAGGGTTTGCAAGGGCAGGCAGACAGGCAGCATGATATGAGCGGAAGGCAAGCACACTGAGGCAGGCTTTGATCTAGGCTACCTAGGTGGGCAGGCGGGCAGCCAGCGTGGTATGAGAGGCATTAGGGAAGGCATGCTGGGACCTTGACAGGGCACTTGGATAGGCTGGCGAAGACTGTATAGCATGAGAGAGCCAGTCAGATAGGTGGGCTGAAATCGTTTAGTCAGAGGCCAGCTGGCAGACTTAGTTTCCCAATGCCACCCTGCAGCATGCAATCAGTCAGATAGGTTGTCTGAGGCCATGTAGTATGAAAGGGGTGGGCAGGACGGGTGTCACTGCAGCATTGGGAGGGAGGGACAGCACCTCCCAATGTAGGAGCCCTGATTGATGAGGAGCCCCTTCGCAAGACTGCCCCTGGCATGGGATGGCGTGTGCCAATCCACCATCAATCCTGGTCCGGGGCAGCTCAGGGAATCCCAGAAGTGGAAGGTTGACCTTCAGGAACAACTGCTCCACCAACTTGGTCCCCAGTCTTAGGTGGTGCAAGGAGCAAATGTCCCCCGCTATAGAGAAAACCTGCTCACTGGGGACACAGGTTGGTGAGCAGGACAATAATGCCCTGGCCACTTTGGACATGGCCAGCCACAAGTCGGTCTTGCCGGCCCAGTCGGCCAAGGGATTGCTGCTGGGATCGATGCACGGCTCCTCGTCCAGGTAGGTTTTGACTGCTGCTGAGGTGCTGTCATACTACCTCTTGTAGCTGTCCCTGGGTACCACCACCCCCACTGTCCTCAGTCACACTGTCTGCCCTTTTGTGCTGGGCCCCATGCTCCCCAGACTGGGCTGCGCAGAGGAGGAGCTGCTGGCAGTAGGGGTGCTGCTGCTGCTGCTGCTGCTGCTGATCCTGCTGCTGCTGCTGCTTCTACCACTAGGCCTGGAGGCAGGGATAGACCCCACTGACTGAAAGTGGTGGCTGCTTCATCCCCAGGAGCGTCCTTCTGCGGCTGCCGTGAACTCACCAGAGCCCGCTCTGCCTTCCGGACCCTCCCCACAAGATCATCCTTCCAGAGGTCATAGAGGGCTGACTTGCATGCCACGCTGCCATTGACCCTGGGGTCCAGCATTGTTCCCAAAACATATTCCCCCCGCTGCAGGAGATCATAAAACCTTGCCTTCAGGCCTGTCTTGAACTTCTGTGCCAGCCCAACTGCCTCAGCCTCCAGCTTCTTGGCCCGAGGGCTGCAATCCTGCCCCTGCAGAATCTCTCCAACACTCCTATGGAGACTCTGGACCAGAGGGGACACCTAGCTGATTGTGGCCATGGAGGAGCTGATGGTCTCCATCACGTCCAGGAACAGTCTCAGAACGAAGACAGTCTGAGAGAGGATCTCCCATTCTGCCTCATTGAAGCCTGAAGGAGCCCCACTGTCTGTGTCCAATTGCACCTGATGCAAGGCGGCTTTCTGCTCCACAAGCTGCTCAAGCATCAGGTAGGTGGAATTCCACCTTGTGGAAATGTCATGCACCAGCCCCATGGTGGCCTTGCTCTGTCTGATTGGCCTGGAGGAGCTCGCTGCCCTTCACGCCCCTGTTGAAGAAGTTACAAGTTTCAAGTTTATTTAAAAAGAAAGACGTGACCTTAGGTCATTGTCAACATATACAACAATATAATAGAAAAAGAAAAACAGTGTAACAAACAGTTACAGAGAAAAATTGCATGGCTATCCATTTCACAAACACATAAGGGATACTCCCACAATCGGAGAAAGAAAGCAAAACCAAAGGACTTTCTAACCTCTGAGTGAGGCCACTAAAGTCCTTCAAATAATTTTAAAATTTGATAGTAAGACAACTTACATCCAAGTGATTTCCTAACCTTCACAGTAAACCATGACAGGTAATGTTTATTTCCTTGCTGCTTAGCCAAAAGCTACCTCAGCTCATCTGTATGATCGCAGTGGAAAACACATACACACTTAGAGGAACTATAAATAGGGGCATATGGCAACAATAGACAGACCCGAGGAGTATACCTAGGGCTGAGACTGATGACAACATACTGCACTAGCCATGTCTGAGCAGAATCCTAATTGGAATATCTATAAGGGCACATACTTAAAGTCTCCTTGCTCTTCGTGGGGCTTATGGCGGCAACACTTGACCCCTGATTCTGAGCGGGCAAAATACATAGCAGCCAAAAGTATCAGTCGGTCTAACCTGGCTGTAGTTGCAGCAATAATAGTGAGAGAAGCACTTGGCTTTTATCTTACCCCCACCAAACCTAGCAGCAGCAGAGCAGCCACCACCCAGGGAAATAGAGATAGAAGAATAGGGAGATACTGTTTGGCATAGACCTAAGACAAGGGTCCTATGCTCTATAGTTCAAAAAATTCAACCTCACCTCCATAACTTGGAGCAGGAATTTTATGACAAGAGCAGATATCTCTGGCTGCACATCTGCAAGGGCCATCTGGGTCAGAAACCTGCTGGTTGCACCGGGGAACTTGTCTAAGAGAGCTTGGAGATATCTGCCTCAAATGTCGTCATATAGACGGCAATCGAACAGAACATGTTGGGTCGTTTCTGCAGCCAGAGCATCAAAGGGGCACAAATGATCCCCATGTTGAAGAAGTCTGAAAGCTTCCTCCCATGGGCACTAAGGGTGCCTTCCCCAATCCCCTTATCCCCCAATCCCAGAGTATTCCTGACCACCAGGTGGAGGGTGTGTGCAGCGCAAGGGATGCTGCTGAAACCCCCATCACCAACAGTCCTCACTATATTCACCGCATTATCGGTCACCACACACCCCGGTGAATCTGGCATGACCCACTTCCCCACCACAGCGTTCAGGGCTGCCTCTATGTTAATAGAAGTGTGGGGAAGTCCATGACTTCCACCTGAATCAGGGCCCACCTATACCCTGCTTCAGGACCCCTCATGCCACTGTCAAATGCCGATTCTGGGTCCTGCCACCAGTGCGCCATCACCGCCAGGTATGCATGCTGGGTATTCCGGCTGGACCACAGGTCAGTGGTGAAATGGACAGTGGCACCCCCAGCCCCTGCTAGCTGCTCCTTCACCTGTTCCTTCAAACCCCCGTACAGGGCTGGCACCACCATATGACACAGGGTTGTGCTGGATGGCAGCTTAAAATGGGGGCACAGGAACGCCTCAGCCGCTTAAACCAAGTGTCCCCAACAATGGAGAAGGGCTGGCCCTCGAGAGTGATCATTTCGTCCAAGAGGCACGTGGCTTTCTCTTGAAAGCCACGCTGCCCTCCAGCTGCTGATGGCCTTGCAAGCTGCCCCACCCCAGCTCCTCCATTGTGGGCTGAAGCTGCTGGCGAGGCTGCTGCTCCTGCTGCTCCCTCCTAGCAGCGATACTGCTCCTGCTTCTAGAGGCAGCCACTGGAGCAGGATGGTTGCCCGATGAAGGAGGCAGACGATTTGCCGCTTGGGTTCAGGAACCTGCTACGATCCACTGACCCTGCCTGCCCACTTAGAATTTCAGCATGTTGGCATGATTTTAGGTGCCTCGACATGGTGGTTGGCCCAATGTTGGTGAGCAACTGCCCACGCTTCACCACCTTATTGCAGAAAGTGCACTGTACTTCCCGCAGATCATCTGCCTACACCACCTTAAAATGCTCCCAGATCCATGATTTTTTTGCCCCTTCTGCCTTTGGGTGAAGCACTCCTGAGAGGGGCAGGACATGGTCGAACTGGCAGTGGTGACACAGCTCGTTGAGAGACAGCCATCACCTCAGCAGCACCAGATACAAAGACCTCCTCCACAGAAATCTCTGCATCGCTGTCCCCATCCCCAAACAGAGTGACGGAGGCTACTGGACTCCCCATGCTGCTTCCACTCTGAGCAGCACTTTCCCCCTGCTGCTGCTGCACTCCCTTCTTCCATTGCCCGAGGATCGGGCCCTGCCTCTAGCAGCTGGGGTGAGATCCATCAGCCCTGGACTGCTTTGGGGGATAACCTCTATAATAATGGAAGAGTCAGGGGACAATGGTGATCCCTGAGGAGCTTCAGCCACTGAATTGCCTGCACTTGCAGCCACAGATGGGACAGCCGCAGCCTCTTGCACTGCAGGCATTCCACTGCCCTGCGTGGCAGTGGAGGACACTGCCAGGAGGTGACACCTAACCCCCTGGCCCTTAGTGCCACTGGGAGCACTAGTGCCATGAGTGCTGGGAGAAGAAGACCCACAATCAGGCCTGCGCAGCTTGGGGCGTAGTGATGGGCTGCTGCTTCTGCCTGCTGGCATTCTGCTAGCACGGCCTCTGCCACATGCCTCATTGCCTGGCTAGTGGACAGTAGACTGGCCTCGCCCTCTCCTACCTCCCTTCTTCATTTCTCCCACCAAAGAATGCACAAATATTTTATAATTTTTAAAAAAAAAATTAAAAAAAATTATCTAACATTATATATATATATATATATATATATATATATAATCCTACTCTATTAAATCAAAAAACAGGGGAAGGGAATGAGGGATGGAATATGGAGGGAGAGGGAAAGGGAAAGGAATGGATTCAATGGAGGATAGGGAGATATAAAAACACAGGGATGGGTAAAAAATAAAAATAACAGCTAAATCTATCTAATATAATCTAACTAAATGATAATAGGGAGATAAATCTGTTGGATGCATGAAATAGGAGGAGGATTGGGAATGGATGAGGAAAGAAAACTGCTGGGAGTCAGAGGGAGCCTTCTGGAAATGCTGCTGTCAGGAACAGTGACTGGCTCAGAAGGTATGGGAAGGGGGGAGGGAAATGAGTTTTGTTTCTTGTTGCGCCCGCCTTACCACAAGCCCCATTGGCTCTGTGCAGCCTAGCCCCTGGTCAATTGCAGACTGCCAAGTCAGTGGTAAGAGGAGAAAAGAGATGATGATTGGGCAGGCTGACTGCTACTCCAAGCCTCTCCACTCCTGGTGCCAGGAAGTCTGCTCCTCAGCTGACTCCCCCTCCCTGTGACTTTTTTTGCCTTCCAGTCACGATTTTCCCTCCCAAACTCAACCGAATGCAGCCGAACACAAATGAACTGTTCGGTCATTTTTTGGTTCGGTTTGGGTTTGGGTTCGGTTCGGAAGTTCAGTTCAGAAGTCCGAACAGATCTAGTTCGGTCCAAACTCTGAACTTCCGAACCGCCAGGGCACATCCCTACAACCAGAGAGGAGTTGTCTACAGATGGTGGAGAATGGGGTGGGGAGGCTAGGGATGGCGAACAGAACCGTGTTCGAAAATTCAGTTCGGTTCAGAAATTCGGTTCGGTTCAGAAGTTCGGTTCGGTCAACCGAATTATTCGAGTTCGATCCGAACTCTGAACTTCCGAACAAAGTTTGGAAATTCAAACCCCATTGAACTAAATGGAATATTACCTTTTAGGGATGGGCAAACAGAGCCGAGTTCAAAAACTGGGTTCGGTTCGGTTCAAAAATCGAGTTTGGTTCAGTTGACCGAACTGGTCGATTTCAGTCCGAACTTCCGAACTGCGTTCTCCATCCCTAGGGGAGGCAAGTATTGAGTAGAAAGTGACATGGTAGATATGCACCCTCATGTCCTACCTGCATCTAGGACTGATCGCACAGTTCCTCCACAACAGTGGCAAATGCAGCTCAGTAACAGCAGGAACTTGTTTGACACTAAGGGGGCAGTTTGTCCAGTTTTCAACAAATTGCTCTTTTGCCTCTATTTGTGGGGACATGGTTAGAGCTGAAACAAGAATTGACAGTGAATATCATACTCATCTATTTAACCAGTTTTGAATTGAGCCCAGCAAAGAAGATAAAAACTGCTTGATATTGCTTCATTCAGATATTTGTTTCAGATTTCTTGAGGGTTTTTTTGAGGGGTTTAATCATTTTGGTTGAGCTGTTAGGTCAAATAACTGGACATCTGAAACAAAATGACCAAAAGTATAAAAAAATAAATGTCTTAATTGGCATATACACAAATATCATTTTGAGCATGGATATTTGTTTGGGTAGCTGGATGACTGTGTGAAAATGTGTATGATATTTGCAAATTGGTATTTTAAAAATTTGTTTTGGTTCTAGGCATGACCTCTGTAAAAAAGGCATTCTTGAGACCGTGTTCACTGTTTCTCATGAAGGCAAATACTAGGGCTCAGTCTCACCAACAACGAGAGAGAGAGAGAGAACTCCATGACTGGGGGTTGCTGCAAGGAAACTCCATTTTGTGCCTGCTGACAGCTATCATGCACAGGCACTGTGGATAGAGTGCAAAACAGGTTTAAAGATTGATCAATTCTCTGTTCAGCATGTGCAGAATAGTACTAGCTTCTGCAGCTGCCAGCAAGCTCCATTCTGCACCTGCCAACAGCTCCTGCCCTACACAGAAATCCAGGGGCGTAGCTACTGTGGTGCAGGGGGGCTCAGTTGCACCCGGGCCCGTGACTGTAGGGGCCCACTGCCGGCCGGAGCATCATGACCCTGCTGCGAGGGGGCCCACCCACCGCTGCCGGCCACCCTTGCAGTTGCTGCCTGCCGCTTCCCCCGCTCTGCAGCTTGGCAAGGCAAGTCGGGTCCTCACCCCTGGGGAGGGAAAGCAGTGCAGCACTGCAGCTCACCTCCTCTCCCTCCCCGGCCGGGCTAGGATGCAGCACTGCAGCTCGTCGCCTCCTCTCCCTCCCCGGCCGGGCTAGGACGTGGCGTGGGCAATTTTTAAAAAAAAACAACTGCCCACAGACTTTCTGTGGCGGCGGCATTGCTCCAGGGACTTGCGCTGCCTCCCTGTGTGCCTGCAAACCCAGTCCCAGTGCAGACTCTGCAGGGACTGGGTTTGCGGGTGCAGGGAGGTAGCGCGTGAGTCGCTGGAGGAGCAATGCCTCTGCCA
>QEPC01005822.1:9973330-9994243 GCA_003113815.1 Sphenodon punctatus
ATTCTGCTATGGCACTACCACTGATGGAGAGAGAGCGAGTTGTCCTACTGGAGTCCCATCCACTTACTGGATGAGATGCTATTAGGAGGGTTCTCTCAGTCTCCAAGTGGTAGGGTTTTACTCAGCAGCAAGGAGTTCCCAGTGTAAACTAATGTTCTGCCCATCACATCTTAATGCTGAAAACCCTTTGTTGCTGGATTCTTGGAGGCTCTGCCTACAATGTACAAGCCCCTCCCTCGAGCTCTGCCAGACATAAGGTTCCGCGTGGTGCTGAGACGGATGCCAGGGATGGGCAGGCCCTCCCCCTCCTTTAAGTACTGCCCCTCCCTTAAGCCCCTCCCACTTTGGGTTTTCAGAGCACGCACATGAGGGGCCCATAACTAAGGCTTGAGCCCAGGCCCTTCTCAACCTTGCTACGCCCCTGCAGAAATCTGTCCCTGGAAGCTCTCAGCAGATGCAGAGCCAGGACTGGGCAGGGCAGTGGCCTCAGACCTCACAATGCCTCGGGGGAGTGTGCCAAGGCTCATTCCCCCAGTTTATGGGAGAGAGGGGACTGTATATTTAATGGGGACCGAATCCAGTGCTCAGCTCAGGCAGGCCTAATAGGCAACTCCCAAAACAAACCACATGTAGGGTGGCCACTGATGTATCTCCAGAATGCAAGACATGGGAGGAGAGAATACAGGACATGGGGGGAGGAAGTGTGCAGCTGGTTCAGGGCTCCTTCCCCCAGCCAGGGCTGAGCAACAAGCCCTGGAACAAGGTGGGGAAGGGGATGCAATAGTACCGGAAAAATCCTGACCATGGATGCATATTTTAAAAAGCCACCCAAATGGAATTGGGTGGATCAAAAAGGGGTATGTGGAGCAGATAGGCTTTATTCATTACTTGGGCAGCATGGTCCATCGCAGCCACCACTGCTCTGTTCTTAAAGACACCCCACTGCCAACAGAAGGCAACTCTGATTCACTGAAATATTTCACATAGATTTGCACAATAATGTTATTAACCAAAACTTCACAAAATGTTATATATTCATTTGAATTCAGGTCTTGCTAAGAATGTCGACATCCTCATTCTCCCTCATCCTCATCCGCAAAATGCCCCCCAAAGAAAAAGAAAATGCCACACAATTTCTTTGTTTAAAGTATGCCTGTTATCGATTCTGTTTGTACAGAACCATATTGTAGATCACAATTTTGTCTGTTCCGATTCCCTCAACTGGATTCCTTTTCTTCTAAATTACACTATAATAAATGTAGTTTCACTTCTTTCCGTTGTTTCCTTCTGAAAATGATATCATCATTACTCTGAGCACGGTTCCCTTTTGTTAGCATTGTGTAGGCGGATGCCATTGTTCTATGTCATGTCTCTTTTAATATTGTAGCATTTGCTAATTGTTGAAGCGATTGGTTCCAATGTAGCCCTGCTACTTATATTTTTCATAAAGCTCGTGATTTAAAGGGGAGACTAGGTGATGCATTGCACAGAGCAGATGCTCTGGAAGTGGAAGAGTCCTGCATGCTGCAAGGCTTGCAGTATGTGGGATGGAACAAGTGGTGACGGTGGCACATGGTGGGTTTGTGTGAGGTCTGCGTGAGCGCAGGTGATCTGGGGCAGGGAAGCTGGCTAGGAAGGTCTGTATGGGGCCTGTGTGGGATGGGGAGATGGGAAGGGGAGGGTGGGAAACAGGAGAGGATGGTGATGGGGGACCCAAAGGCCAATTCTTGCACCTGGGCTCATGCCAAACTAGCTATGCCCCTGCAAAGATGGACTTGCTGTTAGGGCTGGCTTTGTAGTCAGCACTGAAGTAAGCATTTTGAGAAGGAGGATGTTGACATTCTTAACAAGAACTGAATTCAAGCGAATATAATATGTTTCATGAAGTTCATAATGGTATAAAAACTATATTTTTTCCTTAATTCCAATACTTGCCTAACTGCACATGGGGAATCCTATATTGTCCTTCCCAGTACAGTAGATGTTTGTCCTGATGCAATTAAATTGGCTGTTGTTTGTCTCTCAACAGTTAGACAGCTAACACTTTCATTAATAAATATCCTGTAATCACAACTCTTCAATGAAATGGGTTTCAAGTTGTAATTTTTTGATAAAGCTTGTTTTTCAAAGAAAATTATGTTTACTTCTCGTGTTTGAGGTAGCCCCTCTTTAAATTATAAACAAACACCTTAGTGACTACCAAACGCTAATTCCTATTTAACCACCAGTCCATCTGATTCAGGTTCACAAATCCTATGGTCCTAATCAATGTCCACTCTCAACACGACCCCCCCCCTACACACACACAGGTGAAGTCCCAGGCCAAGGAACCTTGTTCCAGCCGGGTACTCTGTACAGCAGCAGCCCAGGTCAGAGGGGCAGGGAAGTGATGTAGCCGTTGTTTTTAAGGATGCTTGGTCTGTGAGGCGGTATCTGGTGCAGACCATCTTGGGCAGCGAGGGTGTCCACCTTGTGATTGATTTGGTAGGAGACAGATTATCACTGCTTTTGGTATACCGTGCATCTACCTGTACTGCAGCACTGGTATTGGAAGTGGTCTTGCGGTCCCAAAAGACTCTGGTTTGGGGGGATTTCAATATCCACACCGATGCTGGTTTGGGGGGAGCAGAGCATGAGTTCATGGATGCCATGACAACCATGGGACTGTCTCAGAGGGTTATGGGCCCGACACATGAGGGGGGACATACCATTGACCTGATGTTCTGTACCAGCTTTGAGGCGGGGGATCCGTTGGTGGGGGATGTAATGGTAGTACCCCTGTCATGGACGGATCATTAACTCCTCTGGACCAATCTTCTGGCGCATGTCTGCCCCCAGAAGGGTGCAGGATCAATTCATTGGGTCCGCCCCCGGAGACTTATGGAAGCAGAGAGGTTCCGGAATGCTCTAGGGGAAATGCCTCCTGATCTTGATAATCGTTCACTCAATGACCTCATTGCCTTCTGGGACAGTTTGTTGGCTGAGGCTATCGACTGAATGACTCCCAGCGTCCGCTTCCAGAAAGCCGACGACGGGGGTATCAGTGGTTTACGGAGGACCTCCACCGAATGAAGTAGGATGGACGGCGTTTGGAGCAACAGTGCTTTCCTTCTCCTCTCCAAGCATGAGTAGAGAGGCCATTTTGTAAATTTGTGGTTCCACTGGTTGTGGCTACTCTTTTTTTTTTTTAATGGTCCCTTTGCTGTTTCACTTCTGTTTCCTGCTGCTGCTGGAAAGTAATTTGTGTGAACAGGCATTTGGCTGCCGGGGATAAGGTGTGACTGCTGGGGATGATGTTGGTTGGACTCGGGGCCTGCTTTGGTGGGAATGCAGCCCCAAAAGGGGCCAAACTGTTTTGTAAAAAGCGGTCTGTGTTCTTCAACAGGCAGTTTGTTGGTGAAGCTACTAGGGATGCTGGTCTGGATGTGTCTGATTTGGTGGCAATGCATCCCTGAAACTGGCCAAATTTTTTCAAAAAGACCTGTGTGCTTGCACAGGTGTTTGGCTGCCGGGGATGCCTTTGGGGGATTGTGGGAATGGTTTGGTTTGTTTATGTGCGGTTTTCTGGGTTTTATATGGGTTTTGTTCACTTGATGATGTGGAGCATTCAATACTAATCCCCCACCCACCCAACATACACACAGTAGAGGGTGAGGGGGAATTAGGATTTAATGCCCCGTGATTCAATTGAGGTTTTGAAATTGTGAGATGTAACGGTTAGTCTGGTGATCTTATGGGTGTTCAAAATGCTAGTATTGTGATGTTTGTGATAAAATTGAGGTTTTGAAATCATAAGATGTAACTGTTAGTGTGGTGATCTGCCTGCTTTTAAACCTGGCAGAGGAGGTGAATATAACCTGCCTAACTGAAATTGCTGGATTAAGTAATGTAATATCCATACAATATTAACCCTGGGAGCTCTTTGCTGCTGGCTGCGTTAAGCCCTGGCTCCGCCTACCGTATCCCTGGCTCCACCTACTGTATCCCTGGCTCCACCTACCATATCCGTGACTCTGCCTACCATATCCCTGGATCCGCCCCTAGGCTAGGCTCCACCCCTAGGCCCGCCAGTCAGGCCTTACTACCCCAGTGCCCCTCCAACATCAAAACCCACCAGCCGCCCCTGTCCATTCATATTATGCAAATAGTGATTTTCCCCACCCCTTCTTTCTGTTCCACAGCCAGCGTTTGACATTTCTACAAAAAGTGATGTGCCATGCTATTATTATCATTATTTTGTGTATTACCCATTGAGAAAGAGGGTTTGGGTACTTCCGAATTGCGTCTGGGCAGTTTAATTGTTTTTGCTGTGAATCAGCTGGGTTATGGTTCTCATATTCATTTTTATATTATGATTATTTTGTGGAAGTTGGCTTTTTCTTCTTTTTAACCATTTATATGGAGTTTTATATTGTTTGATAGATGGTATTTTTGTATTTATTTTTAACTTTAGTATACCAATATTTTATTGATTCATTAATAAATATTCAATCGTGTGGGCAGGTTACCCTTTCCCCTTCTTTTTTTCTTTGTGTTGGGTTCTTGGACTGTGTCCTTGGGGAAAGGCGTCTTACTGGACACCAGGATACTTTTCTGTTTCTGACTTTAGCAAAAATCTCAGTTATTGGTTTTATCAGTTCTCGGTTTCCCTTTATTGGTTCTGTCGTATCTGTCTGTATCGGATCTTTAACATTGCAATTTTTGCCATTGACTTAAATGGAGAAAACTGCAATGTTAAAAATCCAAGAAAAAAAAACAAAGCAAAAGAACCGATATTGCCAATACTGAGAATTATCAGATTAGAACTGAGTGTGCTTTTATCGGTCACTCTCGGTTCTCGGCAATACCAAGAGCCCCATCCCTAGGTTACTAATTACCAGTAGCAGGTTTGCAATCTCATACTTGAGTTCCTTCAGAACTCTGAGGTGAATACCATCTAGTCCTGGTGATTTGTTATTATTTAGTTTGTCAATTTGCTCTAGAACCTTTTCCAGAGTCACATTGATTTGTGACAGTTTTTCCTATTCCTCACCTACGAAGAATAGTTCCTGCGTGGGTATATCTCAAATGTCAACTGCAGAGAAGGTCAAAGCAAAGAATTCATTTAGCTTCTCTTCAATGGCCTTATCCTCCCTGAGCCTGGTTATTTAATAGTCCAACTGACTCTTTAGAAAGCTTCTTGCTTCTGATGTACTTGAAAAAGTTTTTATGATTCGTTTTTGCCTCTTTGAAGTCACTCTTCAAAATCTCTCTTGGCCTGCCTAATTAATGCTTTACTTCTAATCTGGCAATTATTATGTTCTTTCCTATTTTCCTTATTAGGTATAGCTTTCCATTTTTTAAAGGACAGTTTTTTTGGTATAACAGATTCCTTCACCTCACCATTTAGCCATGCTGATAGCTCTCTATTCCTGTAAATTGGTTAATTTTTATTTTATAGATGAAAGATAATTTCATGGTTAAGACACTGGCCAGAAATTTGAGATCTTTCTGACTGCCACAGACTTCTTACATAGGGAGTTAACAAATGAAGCTGTGGCCTGCTTTAGCCCATGAGTGATTGGAAAATTTGTTAATGCCCACCAGATGTTGGCCCAGGATTGCTCCTAGGCATGTCAGCAGCGAGCCCATGCTGCAATCCCAGAAACCTCCAGGATCATAGCCCAGGCTGCTATCCACCCAGTTGGGCCAAAGCAGGCTATAATGTTTATTATGGGACACCGTGTCCTGGCCTTGATTGGGACCACCATAGCCAGCCTCCATGGCGGTTGTCATTGGCTGCCATGGCTGACTGTCGGGGTGCTGGGTGCAGGATTGGGGTGGGTTCGGCCAGCTGCACATTTGTGCAGCTTTGTGCCCTCCCCAACAGTCTGGCCACCAGCATGTTTGTTCTGCCAGTAAACCTGGTCAGGACCGTGTTGCTGGCATGTTCCCAACCTGAGTGCTCTATTAACACCCATAGTCTTGGCAAGTCACCTACTCTCAATGTTTCTCGGTGTTCTATCTGAAAAATGGGGATAATATTTCCTTTGTCTGCCTTGACAAAGTATAAGTCCTTTGGAGCATGGCCTTTTTATGAGCATGTACAGCATAAGAAAGCCTCCATTTCTGCAATACAAACAGCAGTAACAACAACAGATTTTGGAGAAATATATGATTTTCAGAGGCGATTCTTGTAAGTTCTGCATGGAGAAATATACTTTATTGCAGACTTTACCACATAACGTCAAGCCTGAGACTATACATGGATTTATTCCGTGGGACTGAAGGATTTTTTTAAAAAAAAAATCCTAGACTACTCTATTCTTTTACATATTAAGGCTCCACTTTTCACTGTAAGCTCCATTTGCTTCAATGACAGTTTCACCACTAGAGGATCAAAATGTTAGTCTTTGTGTGTGAAAATCTAAAACTTCGTTTCTCTTCTGTGATGAGAGTAAATCTGGAGTTGACCCAAGACCTTTCTGAAAATTGAGCTGACCTAGTGTCATAGATAGGTAAAGCACAGTAATAATAGAAGTTGAAAATCAATACACTTCGCTTTACAGGGTCATGATAAAGTCATGGTGGTTTCAGTGGCAAAATTATATTTGGATTTTGTAAGATTCCTTTTTTATTACCAATTATCTTTTAAATATCTGTTAGTTAGAAATATTCTGGTGGATGAATTAGTTTTATTCCAGTGTTTAAAATGTATAGCTTACAAATGACTATAAAAGATTGTTTTATGCCAAGGGCGTGTTGAAAACAACTGAATCACACAGAACAGTTTGTCAGAGAGAAACAACCATAAGATTTAACATTTTTGTGGATTCAATTAAAGTTTGGCAGTTTGGAAATGGCCCATAAATTCAAGGATGCCATTTCTTTGTCTGTAGGAGCCTTGAACAAGGAGTCTTGAACCACACACCTTTCCAAACAGGAGAGGTACTAATAGCTGCTTCTATCTACTTTGACCATGAAGCTAGGCACTGTATATTGGTCATATAAAGAGTTGACAGTTGGTGCCCTGTAAGGGCCCTTCTGGTGTGGCCCAGCTGCTCTGCCTTGGGGCAGCTGTCCCAAGGGTCCTAGGTTCTATGCTACCCCCTGATTGCCCAAGTCCACCTCTATCCACTGTCTTATAAAATCAGCAGAGAGAGAGAGTTTCCCCCAATTTTAAATCCAGAATGGCTACTCATCAGATCGTATGGGAGTAGTGCCTAATATTACTTGACCTGCAAATGATAAACCAGGTAGTAGTGCATGTATACCCATTTTGGAGGGTACTCTTTTCATCTTTGTGCAGGAGCCTTAATGTATAATTTCTATGCTTTCTTGAGTGTGGCTGAATTTGTAAGAGCCTCCACTCCTCTCTTAAACTGAAGTTATTTTGGTCTAAGAAAATTTATCAAGAAAGGCATACTTTGGAATAAGTGATCTTTATTACAGAGATGATGCAGGAAAAAGAGAGATCTGTCACAGGATAAGAGGGCACTATCAAATCTTCCTACCAATGGGGAGGGATGGGGGAAAGTTGAAGAATCAAGCAGCTCTTCCTTCCCTGGACCCCAGATGTGGTCACAAGCTGCCATCAGTACCATCACACATCCTCTGTTGGAGCTTGGATGCAGCAGGTCCATGCCTGATGCTTTCTGGCTTCTGTGTGCTATGATGTGGTGAGGGTGGCCATTGGTTCCGTTTTATAGAGGACCCAAAGCAATAACTTTTATCTCCTTCCTCTCCCAATCCCAAGATTCCACACTCCTTCCTCACCTCCACTGTGCCCACTCTCTGGCACCCTTCACCCTCATTTTAACCCTGTCTCCTTCCCCCTGTTCCTGATTTTTCCTATTAGCCCCTTCTCCCCCTGCTCTTTGACTGTTTAATCAATTCAGTTTTGCCCAAGGAACAAATCCTGCCCACCCCTTCCTTCGAGTTTGCTTCCTGCCCACTTTTAACCACTGTGAACACCAGGGCACAGATTCTGATTTAAGAGAAGTTGGCTGCTTAAGCTTTTATTCTTGAGCTTGCTCTGTTACAATGATCAAGATTGCACCTAGAGTTTGTAGTTAATTATGACCTCTGGGTTACGGATGGAAGGCTCAACACAAAGGTTCAGATTCAGGAAAGGGAATGCCTGGCAGACTGAGGCCTGAGATCTGGATTAGTGAATTTATGGGACTTGAGTAATGATAGCTTTTAATTCTAAATAGAAGTGAACTGCTGCAGAAACTTGACGACTTTATAGGCTTGAGTCTGCAAAAACTTGTGGTAAGATTGGTCTATTGATTACAGAAAGCATCACTTCTATGTGCTATCTTGTGTTAATAACATAATTCAGACGCATCTGCTCTTCAAAGACTGTTAACAAAGGACATGTTAGCTCGTTGGAGTCCGTGCTCAGTCCATGCAGTCCCGGAGCTGCCCCACTCACATGTTTTAGCATTTAAAGCTAATATGGGCAGCCCCCTGCAAGTACTCATGCGCATGCAGGCAGTCTACACTCAGCACTCAATCACAGGTTTAGAACAACAAAACTAGTACACGGGCAGCTCCACTCATACCCTCCCAGTATCCTGCCCTCTGTCATGGTGTGCAGCCATGGCAAACTGCTGGAAGAAGAACCTTTTACTGGGTGTTTTCAGACGTGATGGGGCCAATTGGCCCCATCACGAAATCAATGAATTCATCCCCCGCCGGGATGACTCGTCACGCTCTAACAGACATGCCGGAGGATCCCGGCGGGGAATCGGGGAGGGGGTGGGGCCACGTGGTGCAACATGCGGCCGCACAACCCCGCCCCCTCCACGCTCCCCGCCGGCCACCCTCTGAGGAGACAGGCAGCCGCCGCGGCCAATGCCACCGCAGTGCTCACCCGCTATGGCCACGGGCTGGAATCCCTGGAGGGATTCCAGGCCGTGACCGCCGTCCAGACGTGATGGCGGGGGTCACCACGGCAGGGAATCACCTTCACCATGCGACGGCCTCCAGTCCCGCCGCTCCAGCCGCTCACATGGTGAATGTGATTCCCCGTCGTGGTAACATCTGGGGGGGGAATATCCGTTCCCGCCAACAGACGTTACGTGGTCCAAGCCACCAGAGGGAATTGACTGTGGTTGACATTGACCACGTAATGTCTGAAAATACCCACTGGCAGCTAGCATGTGCTATCTTGTCTTAATAACATAATTCAGAAACATCTACTCTTCCGACTGTTAACAAATGACATGTTAGCTCACTGGAGTCCGTGTTCAGTCCATACAGTCCCGGAGCTGCCCCCACTCATATGTTTTAGCATTTAAAGCTAATATGGGAAGCCCCCTTCAAGTACTCATGTGCATGCAGACAGTCTAGACTCAGTAACCACTCACAGGTTTAGTGCAACAAAGCTAGTACATGGGCAGCTCCACTCACCCCCTCCCAGTATCCTGCCCTCTGTCATGGCATGCAGCCATGGCAAACTGTGGGAAGGAGAACCTTTTACTGGCAGCTAGCATACAATTGTAGAGACGGAGCTTATGATATAAAAGACAAGATGGTGTACGTTTCCTGAACTGTTAAGGAGCTGAAAATGTCACATTAAGCTCAAGGGAATATAGCCCCTAGCAATCTCTTACTAATGGCTATTTATGCAATGCAATCAACACCTGTGTACATGTGGAAGTAACCTTTTGCTGTGCACAAAATACTCATTTTATGGGGCAAATTGCATACTTTATTGAGTACTTGCAGTGAACATTGAAGGCAAAAGTAAAAATTCAAAACAAAAACAATAAGTCTTTTCATTTTGTCACCACCTGGTTTCTGACTTACAGTGATGTATGGGAAGCAGAGCTGACAAGGCCTTGTGTGCCTGGACAAAGAGCCACGTGCCCACTTCAGCTAGCTCTGTACGAGTGGCAGCCACAGTGACTCCAATCCAATCCAATTTATTAGCACTGGCTCTCACCATGGCACACATAAAACAAAACAAAACAAAGACAGAAACATAACCATAGACATTAACATAAACATAAACAAATCGTACAACAACATCCATACCATACAAAATCTACACTTCCAATCAAAATAAAATAATAAATAAATAATAAATTATTAAAATCAGAATACATAAAATCCAATATCAGGGGATAGCATTTCTTCAACTTATCTATGTAACCCACTCAAGCCAAAAGAAGCCTACAAAAGTACTCCCCTACTTGGGATTGAATTACATATTTACTTAACTTGGCTTAAGTCACCAATTCAACTATACCCAAGTTAGCTCTTTCCTTTCTTTTAGCTTTCAGGGTATTGAAATTGTCATGTATTGCTGCCCTCCTTTTCTGAGCCAATGACAAGAAGACAGTCATTGCCTGCAGATGATGGGGTTGCTTTAAATTTGTCGGATAAATAAAAGGTTCTGCAAAATGTGGCCCTTTTTCAGCTAATAGTGGTGTTATCCAAGTCTCCCTCAGATGAGAGTAGTAAGGGCACCTCAACACCACATGCTCCCCCGATTCCACCTCATCCAAGGAGCATAAACATTTACGGTCATCATATGGAATCCTTGCATATCTGCCCTCCACCACAGCAGAATCAAGCAACTCGAAACGAAACAGAGTATAAAATCATCTCATACACCTCTTTCCTAAAATATCTAAATAAAGTTCCCTACAAAACATAATTTTATCTCTCTCCAAATTAGGTGCAACCCTCCATTCCGCCAAAAGAGAAATATCCTCCTGCATAGTTGTGTCTTTGGACCTCTGTGTAATAACTCATCTTATCTCTGCAATGGAAAGCCCCTGAAAAGACTGCAAAGAGAGGCCCTGTCTGCTTAATAATGTAGTCAAATGTCTTAGCCAAGGGTATACCCTGGCTCCCTCATGCATAAGTTGTTCCATCAGACAAAGCATTTGCAAGAAGTCTGGGGGCGATACCAGCAACTTGATCCAATATCGGAAGAACAGCAGCCTAACATGGTGCTCAATTGAAAGCATACCAGCTTCAGCCCGAATCACAGCACCAGGTATATTGGGTCCTACCCCCAGAATCCTCCTCAGGAAAAGATTTTGAACTCGTTCCAACATCACCATATCTGGGGCCATCATTATTTCGGCACCAAAGGTCAACATAGGAAGTACTTTGGCTTGAAAAACCCTCATCATAGATACAATGGGGGTACCAAAAGAAATATTACACGCCTTCAAAAGGGCCTTAGCAGTGGCCCTCACCACCCGTACTCTATTGCTAATATGTTCTAACCATGTACCCCTTACTGTAAAGTAAACCCCAAAATAGAAGGCCTTCACCCTTTCGATCTCCAGACCTGCAATTCTCCACTTTTGCAAGTGAAATTTGCTACCCGCTATAAGAATTTTCGACTTGGCAGCATTAATTTGTAATCCATTGAGCGAAGAATATTCTACTAATTTTGTAAGAGAAGCCTTTAAGCCAATCTCCGTTTGAGAGAATAAGACCAGGTCATCTGCATATTGAATTACTTGTAGCGGATAATCCTGGACTTTTGGCAGGTGAAAGCTGTTGCTCCTAAGTGCCAATACCAAATCAGCAACATATAAGTTAAAAAGAAAGGGGGCCAGGAGACAACCCTGTTGAACCCCCTTCTGTATGTGAATCGAAGCACTACTAGTTCGGAAAGGACCCTTAACCCTGGCAAAATTGTTGTCATGGATAGCTTCCAGTACTGCCAGAAGTTTTAGGTCAATCCCAAATGACTGCAGCTTTGCCCAAAGCCTATCTCGGGGGATCGAATCAAAGGCCTTTGTGTGGTCTACAAAGGCCAAAAAGAGCCTCCCCACTTTGATCTTAGTATATTTAGAGACCAAATGTGCCACGATGAAGGCACAATCCATCGTTGACCTTTTGGCTCTAAAGTCAAACAGCCCTTTGGGAATTAGGCCCCTAGTTTTGACCCACTCACACAAATGATCAGCTATTATTGACGAAAAAAGTTTCCCCACCACCGGGAGCAAACTTATCGGCCAATAGCAACTTGGGTCATTTCAATTCCCTTTTTTAAAAATAGGGACAATCCAGCTTTGACCCCATGCCCGCGGAATCATCCCACCCTGCAAGATACCATTGAAAATTTTACAGAGGATTGAGGCCCACCACTATGGGGCTGCCTTCAATACTTCCGCTGTTAACCCATCAGGGCCAGGGGCCTCGTTGTCTTTGAGCACCTTAAGCCGCCTCATTAGTTCATCTTCCAAGACATGTACATTCATGTCCTTTACTTCTGTGCCCACTACCTGACCTTCCTCGACTGAAGTATCATTACAGTGTGATTTCACATCCCCTTTTCCATAAAGCTCCCCAAAAAACTGTTCCCACATGCAATTAGCGACCAAAACTGGCCCTATTCCCCTAGGGGCTCGTATTAATGAATTAAGCACCTTCCAAAAAGCTCTGCTATCACCTATCCGAGCAGTCACCATCAGCGTGGCCCATTTCTCAGAATAGAATTGGGCCTTTCTAATCTGCAGAAGCTGCTTATAATCCTGTTTAAGCTTCCGAAAATGGGTAAACGCAAGCTCTGTTCTGGTCCTTGCCCACTCCTTCTTTGTTTTCAGTACTAGAGATTTAAACGTCCTACAATCTTTATTGAATCACCCCGTACTAGACTGTGGGCAGGACCTTTGGATGGTCATAAGGGTACTCTTTTTAAGAAAATTCATGATATCCTAAAATCCGGCTAAAATTGCTCCCAGATCCATCTCTTCGAATAAACATTCTCTGAGCTCACAGAGTCTACCGCTATGGCAAAGGGACTACATTTCCTTAATTAGCTCAGTGGTTTCCCATTTCTTTACCACCACTTCCTCCCCACTGGGCCTTGCCGTAAAGATCATACTTATCAGAGCATCTCCCACCCTCATTTGAGTAATCAGCACCCGATGCTCGCTTTCAGCTCTAATAGTCTGCACAAAGCTGCAAATACTCCTCCAAATCCCTGGATTGATGAAGACAAAATAAATGGTACTCTGCCCCTGTGCCCCATCAAAGGAGTAATCCCCTTCTCTATCTCTGGGGAAACTACCATTGAAATGCATTTGGATTCTGATTAATAAATCCTCCAATTCCCTAATCGCAAGTTAAGGGATATGGTCATCAATGACTCAGGAAAGCGGTTGCAGAGTGACTCAAGGCTTGCATTCAGCACATTGGGTTCTCTGCTCAGCTTTTCCTCCATGATAAGCTTAGGCACCACCTGCTGCTTCCCTGGGTCTGGCAGAGGGGACGCTTCAAACAAGGAGGGGAGAGCTTCTCTGGCTGCAGAAGCACAAGCCTTCTTCCCACCCTGGGCATATTATGTACCATTAAAAAAATATTCATTCTCTCTCTCTCTCTCTCTCTCTCTCTCTCTCTCTCTCTCTATATATATATATATATATATATATATATATATATATAGTTTATTGTACTGGCCAATAGCCATGACACTGTACATATCACAAAATATACAAAATAATTAATTTTAATTACTAATTAATAAATAATTAATACACAATAATTAAACAGACCAAAGTAAAAACATGCTATAACAAGCCCACATGGGCAAAAACCAGAAAACTTAAATTTTAATTTTAATAGAAACCCCTTAGGAGGCAACGTCATCCTGCAATTTTACCTGCTGTGTTCTAAGTCTATTAGTGGTTGCTCCAAAGACAGCTACAGCGTTAGTCATTTCCACTCTCTTATCAGAAAAAAAATAAATACCAACTATAAGAGAAGAGACAACTGAGGTCCAGCGTTGGTCAATTTGAATAATTGGTCACGAGGTTGGGCATATAAAGGGCAGTAAAAGATAATGCACCAAGTCTTCCACTTGTTCTGAGCCACAAATACACTTAGGGCGCTTTTAAACGATCCCGCTCACAAGCGGGATCGTTCAATACCGCCATCGGGCACCCGCCTTCCCCTCTACACCGTGTCTGATGTTCAGAAGAGCATCAGACACGGCGTAGAGTGTATGTGCACCCTTCTGCGCGTGCGCAATCTGTGAAGGAACCCGGAAGTGCGGCGTGAAGCCGGCACAGCGGCAATCCGCCTTGAAGGGGGCAGGATCACCAGGCCGGCTTCACGTGGTGGAGATCCGGAGGTAGACCGCGCCAGGGATTTAGACGAGCGGCAACAATGGTGGCTGATAAAGGGCTCAGCTGCCATTTCCATCTCGTCTAAAACCGCCTTTACAGTCCTTATATGGCAACCCTAAATAACAACCATGTAAAACTTCAGTTGCCATTACCTGAAGTCTTAAAGAGGTAAAAGCCTTCCTAAGGGTTACATTTGTGACCAATCCTAAATATGAGGGAACTGATTGGTCAGGAAGCCAGTATTTATAGCTTGGGTATATTCTAGAGCTAGAAGCCTGGGCCCTTAAGGACTGAAATTCGATATCGTTGATTCTAAATAAGTTTAGAAGCTTCCTTTAAGGTACACATGCTAAAAAAAAAACCAATGAGAAACCCAGACTAATTTTTTGATCAACTTCTGGCCACCATAGGTCGTTTTACCACCTGCCTGTCTGCCTGCCTTCAGTTTCTCTTCCAGACATTGTCTCAGGAGAGACTGAGGTGGTGCATGAAAGATTTTCAATCAGTACTGCAGTATATATCCATTTATCCTAGATACCAAGGATCCCATCTATGTCTCCAGTCTCAGTATTGCAGGGGATGTTACTAACGGAGCTCCCAACAGACTTCGCAAAAATTAATTTTGTAATGACTCAAGAAAATATGTGATCATTTTACTATGGCCCCAAATCTGGACACCAAGCAAATCTGTGGCATCAATTTTGCCTGAAAGATCTTCAGTGTTGGTTCTGCTAAATTATTCCCCTCCCCTGGCTCTGAGGAACCGTAAGAGTAACACAATCAATGAGGTGGCTGTTTATTTGACAGAGACATAGACCAGGTGCCATTAAAGGTGAAAACCACCCCCAAATATTTAAATAGATGCACCTGTTCTAGTTTGTGCTTATTCAAGTGCCATGATTCTAGCCTTAAACGTCTAGAGAAAACCATGACCTTTGTTTTTTGATCATTAACAACCAGTTCCTCCTTTGAACACTCCGCACCAAAGTCATCCAACAGACGAATAAGCCCCAGTCTGCAAGAAGATAGCAATACAGTGTTGTCTGCATACATTAATATCAACACTCCGCGATCTCCAATTTTAGGGGCCATATATTTATCGTTTTTGCAAAATTTAACCATAAGATGATTTACATAAAGATTAAACAAAGTTGGGGCCAACAAGCAACCCTGCCTGACCCCACAAGTGGTTGAAATTTGGAGAGAGTACCCCTAAGGTTAGTACAGACCATCAACGAAGTATCTGTATATAGGGATGATATTAAAGATAGCAATCGCCTGTTAATTGACAGCTCTGTAACCTTCCTCACCCCACTCTCCAGGTAGTAAGTAGACCGAGCTCCACAGTAGCATGCACTGGACAGCTGTCTACCTGCAGCTCCTAGGCCACTCAGGCTACTATGAATCCCGTCTCCACCTGCAAGTGCAAGTTCTTGCCAGACCCCAAAGTGGCGTATCACTATGCCAGCCCACCATTATCCATGGTCCCCCTTCCCTGCACCCTCGCATTCCACCTCATTCCATTTCCACCTCCAGCCCCAAAGCAGCTTATTGCTATGTCAGACTGCCATTCTCCATGGCTAACTCTTTTCTTCCCGGCTTCCCTGAGCCCCCATCTCCCACCCCCTTCTCTTCCCACCCCCAGACCCCAAAGTGGCTTAATTCTGGACTCATTTGTTCAAACATCTGTTTTATATTTAATAATTGTAATTTATGTTATAAAATATAGAAAGGTGCAGCTCCTGGATGCTTGTCCCTGGGGGATAGGTCCACACAAGTTGCAGTGGTAGTCCTGTAGCAAGACAACAAGGAAAGCCATTATTTCAGACCCTCCACACTCCATCTTTCCTGCCCGGTAAACACACACACACACACCCTGTATTGGCCCAGAGGTAGGGAGAGCAAGGGGAGCTGGGCTGGAGCTGGGATGACTGTGGGGCACTGCAGTGGCCCGAAGGGGGTGGGGGAGTGAGGTGGGCATGCAGGAGGCAGGGTAGCGCACCCTTGCTCATCCCTACCAGCTGCCCTTGTAGCCCCCACCCTTCCTTCCCATCCAATCTAATGGTGGACCTTCCTAACCAAGTGGGAATGGTGCCTCTTCCTCCCCCCATCCTAGCCCACTGTCCCACCATAGTGCCTCTTCCCCCACCCCAACTACCTATATTTTCCATTCAAGTCTGTTGCTGATGCGTCCCAAGGAGTATTCTATCCTGCTGCTCCCCAGTGCTCTCCTGACTGCCTGTGAACACAGTAAAGAAAAATCCACATAATTATATAAGAATAAATGAAAGTCCATCCCCCCTCTCATGCATTAACTTCTCATTTTCTTCTGCCTCCTCTATGAACGTTGCCGGATGTGGGATGGAGTTGAGCATGGAGGGTTCTCTGCTGACTGTCACAGCTTCTGTGGGGGGGAGCAGGAACAGTTGCAGCTCATGTGTGTGTGTGTGTGTGTGTGTGTGTGTGTATACTAGCACCCTAGCAGCACAGGGGTGGCTGGGCCTGTGCCCTCACTTCCAGCCTTTGCCAGCACCTGGAAAACAGATCCCAGATTTGGATCTCACCCACCTGGGTCCTCCTGGCACAGTTTTCTGTGTTGTTCTCAGCCTCTTCTCGGGCAGATCAGGCAGCTCTTCCCATGGTGAGAATGCCCGGCCACCCACTGCCCAACAGAGGAGTCCTGTCCCATCCTGGGCAGCAAGTGCCAGGCATGGGCCTTGCACTACAAACCAAGATGAGCTGGGATAACACATGTTTGAATTTGGCATGCCTTGGGCTTTTAAAGCACCACTGATAGTGAGAGTAGAGAGAGGGGCAGGAAGCAGTCACTGCTCAGAGTGCTCTAGGTTTTTCACCCACAATTCTATGATGCTGATGGACCTGGATGCGAGGAGACTGTATGCAACCTAATAGACAAGATGCAGCCACACAAATTCATATTAGCCCGGATTCGCCTGCACGATGTGCCTGCGATGTCTCTGGACTATGCCGTGAGTTGAGTGGTGACTACATGATGGGTGGTGGCTAACATCTAGCGGACAACTAATAAATGGGCAGTGAGCACCTACTAAATACCCACCTGGTGGGGACTATCTTTTCGTTTGTTCTGACACAAAGCATCCATCATGTCAACCATTGTTTCCAAGAGTCCCATTTTATTTTCTGGATCTAATGTTTTCAATTCAGTCATTTTTATATATTTAAAAGGCCTTGAGGGTGAACGTTGTTTCTACTAAAGAAATAAGAGAAACTCACTTGTGGAAGAAAATTTATCTGAAATGTGCATTATGGTTCCACAACCTAATATCCAGATTATGGCTGATATACAGATTTAGGTCAAGTGTTTGTGAAATGAAGCCGCACTTAATATTAAGTAAATAGAAACATCCATCAGAAAAGGAGACTTAATGCAATTTTAAAAAAAAAATTAGGAATAGTGAGGATTTTATACTTCCACTTCTCTGTCAAACATTCATACTTTATATTGCTGCTGTTTCAATAAATTCTGCATTATTTGGGAGACCTGTTTATACACTGACAATCTTGTCCCAGGAGTTATTATATAGCTGTCTATGAAGTGGAAATTTTCATTATTTCTTTTAGAGTGACAATAAAGAAAGTCATTACAACTTACTTTTTATACCTTGATGACTTTGAATGTTAAAGATGGCAACGACATGGTCTGCAAACTAAGAAAGGGTGGAGAGAAAATTCTCTTGCAAAGAGGTTTCATTATAATTTGATTATGACTATTATTACCATAGATTTAAATGAAAATTGGCTTACTCAGCCTGACACTGCTCTCATCCACACAGACTGGCATGATTCTAATGGCTTTTTCATTGAGTAACTTCTGATCTACACCAGAGTAAATGAAAACAAAATCAGACATGCTATGAGGACAGCAATTTGCATTGAAATAGTTATAGAGCATTTATCTCAGATACTTATAAGTATTTTAGGTCTCTTGCATCTTGCTTGCCCTGTGGTATTTTGGGGGCTGCACTTGGGATGATGTGTGTGCTGATTCTTTAAGATCTATACAAGGAAGGAAAGATGTGGTAAGGTTAGAGGCAAACGCTCAGAGAAAAAGAAATTCAGCTAAGTTTTCCCTTTTCCAAGAAGTTCTCTGTTTGTTGTTAGAAATAAAAATGGCTCTGGTTCCAATAATTTTGTAGAATGAAAAATGGAGATGCAGCAAGCTAGCCCCCAATTTAAAAGAGCACTCAAACATATACTCTACTTGAAGCACTTAAAAAGTCCCATTAAAATCAGAGCAGAAACATCTTCAAGGTTTTATTCAGAAATTACCAGGAATTCTATTCCCCAGTTCCAAATTTCCAAGTACCAAGGCTGGTACCCAGAAAACCTCAATTGAGTAATGGAGGAACCATTGCATGCATGGCCAGAGTGAGCTTGGGGTTATTAAACTTACATTTAGGAAATGTGCAATGGGGAGCTTACTAATAGAATAACAACTTTTCCCTTTCCCTAAAGAGATGCGTGTCCAAAAAGACAGATTGTAAAAATAGTGTTAGCAGTTGGAATGGCATCATGCCTGTCATCTTTTCAGGTCATGGTGAGTGACCCCAAAGTCAGTAACTAAGCTCCAGTCTTTACTGTTTTGTCTTCCTATTGTCAGGAACCCTAGCTTCCCTAGGGAAACAAATTCTCTATTGTCCAGGGAGCTGACAATTACTTATAAATAGCTACAAATTGCCGCTTTTCCTCCTCGGCATGTATCTGAACCATTAAGTTGCATTTAAAGGGTTAGAGTCAGCTCTAACTTACATGCAAGCATGACTAATTCCTTTGGCATGAGCTCCTCCTGGCTGCAGGGGTCACGACTTGTCAGAACTGTAGGCTCCAGCACTGCAGCCAGGCCACGTCCAGTGGAGCCCAGTCCTGCCAGAGAAAAATGGTAAGTCATTTCAGCATCATTCCCCCATCCCCATGTCCTATTCACCCCTTTCCCAAGCCAGCAACACCCCCCAAAGTTAGCCGCATGCCTTGCACTCCCTCAAGCCAGCATTCCCCTCTGAGATAGACCCATGCTATGTTCCATTCTCCCCAAACAACCTCCCCACCTAGCTAGTCATATTCTCCATCCTTCCTCAAACCAGTGTCCCCCCTTTTAAATTGGTAGCAGACTTAGCAAGAGTTGTAACTCCACATAGGTCTATCAAACTGACAGAAACTGACTTCACTTCTGTGGCAAAATAACCCATATGCAGGAACCCATGTTCAATATATAAAAAGGGCTGAACTGAATAGCACTTCCGAGTACTAAGACCAATTTCTGATGTTCCGAGCAGTCGGTAGGGATGGGCGAACGCAGTTCGGAAGTTCGGACCGAACTTGGTCTGTTTGGACAACTGAACTCGAACCCCAATCCGAACATGAACTGACCGAACCAAACTAGATCCAAACGTTGAAATGACCGAACATTTCAGTCAGTTTGGATCACGTTCGGGTGAGTTTGTGTGGCAAAAAAAGTGTCACTGGAAGGTCAAATGTGACAGGGAGGAGGAGTCAGCTGAGGAGCAGACTTCCAGCATCAGGGGTGGAAAGGCTTGAAGGATCACCATCCCTTTTCGCCTCAGACCACTGACTTCGCAGTCTGTGATTGGCCATAGGCTAGGCTGCATGGAGCCAATGGGACTTGCGGTGAGGCGGATGCAGTAAGAAACAAAACTGATTGCCTCCCCCCTTCCCAACACCTTCTGAGCTAGTCACTGTTCCTAAACAGCAGGCGTTTCAGAAGGCTCCCTCTCCCAGCAGTTTTGTTCTCTTCAATCCATCCTCCTCCTATTTCACCCATCCAACCCATTAACCTTCATATTTTCATTTATTTAGATTATATTAGATAGATTTAGCTGTTATTTTTATTGTTTACCGATCCCTGTGTTCTCTCTCTCCCTACCCTCCATTGAATCCATTCCTTTCCCTTTCCCTCCATATTCCATCCCTCATTCCCTTCCCCTGTTTTTTGATTTATTACAGTAGGATTAGATTGATTTAGGTTTTATTTCAGCTTTTGTACCCCTCCCTGTGTTGTTGTGAGCTGTCTGTGTTCCCCCCATCCCTGTGTAATATTGTATATTTATAGAGCGAGAGAGATTATAGCAGTTAGGTAGGAGTTAGCTATTAGTTCGTTAAGATAGCTTAGTTATAGTTTATAGAGATCAGTGATTCAGTTTTAGAGTATACTTGTAGGACTAGGTGTTAGATATTCCATTATTTAGTTCCATTGGTTTTATAATAGTTAGATAGCTAATAGCAGTTATATTTATTTTAGGAGAGCTTGGCCCCAGAGGCTGAAGCTGCAGGGAGGATAGCCATCTACACCTGTGTGTTTCCCTGTCTCCACCCCTAGGTAGGCTGCTGATAGCAGAAGGCTGCGCTGAGGGCGCCGCCAAAGGGTGAAGCAGCCGTTGGCAGAGCTAAGGAGACGGAGGCGGCCCGCTCTGCATAAGAGTCGAGGGTGAAGGCTGTGAACCCCCACCAATCCAGTATTTAATCATCTAGTTGCTGCCGAGAGGGTCCCCGTGCTCGCTGTTGCCTCACCATGTCCTCCACTGTTAGATTCTGCAGGGGGACAGAAGAGAAAGATACTGTGAGGGTTGGGGGGAGCACAGGGGACAGCCGAGAGGGCTGACCTATCCCCTCCCCCACCCGGAAGTGAGACGGGGGCTTTAAAGCCGTAGACCACGCGCCAAAGGGTCGTGGCCAAAGGGTGCTTCGGGGCCAGAGGGGGTTATTGTTTTTGTGGGCTCTCCTTTGTACAGGGCTAGGGTGGTAGGGTGGGGGTGTAGGAGGGGTGGGTAAG
>QEPC01005822.1:9994371-10045580 GCA_003113815.1 Sphenodon punctatus
CCCAGTGACCGCCCTTGGTGGCAGCAGAGGGGGGCACTGGGAGGGTTGGTGGGGGGGTGGCTCGGGTCCCTGTGAGAGGGGGACACCGAGGGGTGACGAGGGGGGTTTGGCCTGTACCAGCCCCTGGTGGCAGCAGGATGGCCAGGAGGGCGGGGAGGAGGTTTTTTGGGGGAGGGCTACTGGGTGAACAGCCAGGTTTGAGGAGCCGGGATCAGGTGGATGGAGGGGAGGGCGCGGCTATTGGGGTCATACTGGGGCGGGGACGGTATGGTCCACGGGGTGGGAGGGCATGGGTCCTTAGGGGTCCAAGGTGCCTAAGAGGAGTGCAGGTTATCATTCCCCCACTGAGAGAGAGGGAGGTGCCTGGTCCAGGGTCCGCACGTGGGGGGCTGCTTCTGCTAAATGCGAGGTCTGTGGTGAACAAGGCCCCAATTATCCGGGACTTAATCTTGGATGGGGCTGTGGACCTTGCATGTATCACGGAAACCTGGCTGGATGATCTGGCCAGTCCAACTTTGGCAGATCTTGTTCCGGCCGGGTATGCCATGCAGCATCAGCCCCATGCAGCATCAGCCCTGAGCTGCCCCTGGACAAGGAGTCATGGTACAGTGGCACACGTCATCCCATGCCATGAGCAGTGAGGACAGGGCTCCTCCTCCCCCTCAATCTGGGCTAGGGCCACTGCTCCTATGCTGCTGAGGTGCTGTCCCTCCCTCACAATGCCTGGCACCTGCCCTGCCCCCCCTCTCTCTCATACTAGATGGCCCCATCTGCCTTATCTGACTGACCTCATGACACAGGGTGGCATTGAGAAACAAACTGTAAGCCTGCCAGTCAGCCTATGGCTATAAGATTCCGGCCCGCCTATGTGATGCTGACTGGCTCTCGCTCTTGCACTGCACAGTCTTTGCTAGTCTATCTGAGTGCCCTGATGCCAATGTCCCAGCCCGTCTGCCCTAATGCCTCCCATGTCACGCTGCCTGTCTGCCTGCCCAGCTTGCCGCCAAGCTCAAAGCATGCCTTAGTCCGTCTTCCTGCTTCCCATGCCAAGGTGCCTGTCTGCCCACCCAGGTGGCCTAGCTCAAAGCCTGACCAAGCCCGCCTGCCCTATTGCCTCTCATCTCACTCTGCCTGCCTGCCCGCCCACCCAGGTTGCAAAGCTTGAACCCTGCTTCAGTCTGCCTGACTGCCGCTCATGCCATGCCACCTGACTGACTGCCCCGGAAACCAGTGTCAGCTGCTGCTAGAGCCAATGGCCCCCAGGCCTATATTCTGTCTTTGCAAAGGGTTCTGTATCCTGTCAACCCACTGTCTGCTGGTGCCAATGGCCCCCAGGCCAGGCCTATACGCTGTCTGTGTCAAGGGTTCTGTACCCTGGCAACCAATGTCTACTGGTGCAAATGGCCCCCAGGGCAGGCCTATATGCTGTCTGTGCCAAGGGTTCTGTACCCTGGCAACCAAAGTCTGCTGATGCTAGTGCCAATGCCACCCATGCTGTCTCTGCCATGGGTTCTGGGGCCCGTCAATCCTCGCACAGAGACTATGTTGTTCTACCGTATCAAGAAACAGCCACTCCATCCCCAGGACCCACTGCCAGGGTTTTGGGGCCAAGTTAGAGGCAGGGAGGGCTATGGCCAATACCCAGAACCTGCCACTATATCCCCAGGACCCACCATCATTGGTCTGGGGCCATAATTCCTCTCACTGAGACTTTGTTCAACCACACCAAGAAACAGCCACTCCAGCTCCAGGACCCACTGCCAAGGTTCTGGGGCCAAGTTGCAGGCAGGGAGGGCTGTGGCCAATACCTAGAAGCTGCCACCTTAGCCCCAGAACCCACCATCATGGGTCTGGGGCCATCATACCTCGCACCGAGAGGCTTCATTCAACCACACCAAGAAACAGCCACTCCAACCCCAGGACCCACCAGAAGGGTTCTGGGGCCATGTTACAGGCAGGGAAGGCTGTGGTCAATACCTAAAAGCTGCCACCTTAGCCTCAGGACCCACCATCATGGGTCTGGGGCCATCATTCCTTGCACAGAGGCGATGTCGTTCCACCGTATCAAGAAACAGTCACTCCAGCCCCAGGACCCGCCACCAGGGTTCTGATGCCAAGTTACAGGCAGGGACGGCTGTGGCCAATACCCAGAAGCTTCCACTCTAGTCCCAGGACCAACTATCATGGGTCTGGGGCCATCATTCCTCACACGGAGCCGATGTCATTACACCGCATCAAGAAACAGCCACTCCAGCCCCAGGACCCACCATCAGGGTTCTGGGGCCAAGTTACAGGCAGGGAGGGCTGTGGCCAATATGTATCTAGAAGCTGCCGCTCTAGCCCCAGGACCCACCATCATGGGTCTGGGGCCATCATTCCTCGAAAAGAGACCATGTCTTTCAATCGCATCAAGAAACAGCAACTCCAGCCCAGGGACCCGCTGTCAGGATTCTGGGGCCAAGTTACAGCCAGGGAGGTCTGTGGCCAATATCTACAATCTGCAATTCTTCTACCCCCAGAACCCACCGTCATCGGTCTGGGGCCATCATTCCTCGCACAGATAGCCAATTTTCCATAGCATCAAGAAACAGCCATTCCAGCCCCAGGAAACGTCGTCAGGGTTCTGGGGCCAAGTTACAGGCAGGGAGGGCTGTGGCCAATATCCAGAATCTGCCACTCTAGCCTCAGGACCCAGCGGCATGGGTTCCGGGCCATCATTGCTCGCAGAGAGAGACAATTTTTGATAGAATCAAGAAACAACCACTCCAGTCCCAGGAGTCAGGACCCGCCGCTAGCATTCTGGGGCCAAGTTACAGGCAGGGAGGGCTGCGGCCAATATCTTTAAGCTGCCACTCTAGCCCCAGGACCCACTGTCATGGGTCTGGGGTCATCATTTCTTGCACAGAGAGTGTTTTTCCAAACCCCTGAACCGAACCGAACCGAACATGACCGAACCGAACGGCCGAACCCGAATGCGGCGAACGGACTGAACGGCTGAACCAAATGGGCAAACTGAACCAGATCGAACCGAACGGCCGAACCCAAACTGCAACCTGTTCCCCCATCCCTAGCAGTTGGTCCAGGGACTCAGAGGCACTTTGGCACTCTTTCCAAAGCTCTGATTCTCTGGACTTAACATCAGAAAAGTTTGGAGAAATTCAGAAACTTCTGAAATCTTCAGCGCCAGCTTGGGGCCTCAGTAGGTGTTGCCATGTGCCGCAGATGCCGTAGTTTAATTACCTAGCCAATCAGGGTGTGAACAATGTGCACAACAACTCATCCACCCCATCCCCTCACCCTTGTCTCCTTAATTGTCTAGTCAATCAGGATGCACAACAACACATGCACCCCTTTTTCCATCACCTTCCCTCCATTATAGAGCTATGGTAGTGGATCTATGGTTAAGGCAGTTACAGTCATTCATTGAACAGTGGATATGCTGTTCAGTGGGAGCCTGTATAGCAAACACTTCTGCTTGGAGACTAAACCTTTGATTAGAATTCTAGCTTTCCCTCCCTTTGCATACATGTATACATTTTTTGATCAAATGGCTTGTACAATTGAAGGGGAGTCGCCAGTACATGCTGGTGGTTATGTGTGTGTTTAAAAAAAAAAATCAGGAGAAAAAGCTTTTGTGAATTGTGATCTCCCTTTAAGGGAGACGAAAAAAAAATGCAAGCATCAGCAGCCAGTAACACAGCGGGTTATTTAAATGGGAGTGGAAGAGCAGCGGTGTCCCAGGTAAAGCCATCATTATCAATCATCATAAGCAGCAGCAGCAGGGGGGGCATGCACTGCCTCCTCACCCACAGACTGGCCCTCCTGCCTGATTCTCCCCCTCGAGAACAGCGGGGGGGGAGGAAGAATTACCACCCCTGCCTGCTGCTAGCCTGCCTGCCTCTCCTCTCCTCCCCACCTGCAGACCAGCTTGTTTGCCCGCCCCCCCCGGCAACAGCTTTGGATGGGGGGAGGCGGAATTACCATGCTTGCCACTAGCCTGCCTCCTTCTTCTCTCCTCCTTCCAGCAGCTCACCTGCTTCCCCCCTTGGCAACAGCTTTGGGCAGGGGGATAGGAATTACCACAGCTAGCCTGCCCACCTCTCCTCTCCTTCCCACTCACAGACTGGCTTGCTTGTCTCCCACAAACAGCTTTGGGCAGGGGGTAGGAATTACCACCACCCCCGCCCACCTGCTGCTTGCCAGCCTTTCTTTCCCACCCACTGATGGGCTCTCCTGGACCCTCTGCCCTTGAGCAACAGATTTGGGTGGGGTGTTGTTTATGTTAAATTAACAACCAGCAGCTTCCCCCAATCCCCTGAGGGATGGGTTCATGTCACATGGCCTCTCCTCCTCCCAAATCATATTACTAATGTTTTTGACCCTCGTGGCTGGGTTCTTTGTGCTCCACATGATGCAAGGCACCTGGGTGGCACTGGGTGCCACATAGAGAGAGATAGCAAATGCTCCCACTCCCTGGTTTGCTGTGCCTGCCAACAGGATGAAAGACAGAGCGAGACACTACAGAAGCTAGTACAAAAAACACCACCACCACCACCACCATGTAATTAAAAAACCTAAATGGTATGATCGGTAAACGGGTGGGTGGGAGGAGGTTGGACTGCGGTGACCCACAAAAAAAAGTCAAAAACTACATTAGCAAGCTATTCCAATCATCAATCAAATTTCAACAAGCTTTTTTGGTCTGTGTGTGGTACTATGGGTGCCAACAGTCAGACCAGCAGGCATAATAAGCACACTCAAGAAACTAGACATCCCCTGCCTCACAAAAAAGCCTCCCTTGTGTGTGCCCAGCCCACTGATACAAGGCAAGGCCTCCCCCCTCCATTATTAACCAGAAGGAAACTAGAAAGTATTCCTCCAGTGCCCCATTTCGTCACATCTTGGCAAAAGGTCTTGAACCCACAACCAAAGCACTACCCAGAAAAGCAGACTAGCAAGAGTGGGACAATCACTCCAGGAGACAACCCCACAAAAGTGCAACTGCGTGCAGAAGAAAGCCAATCAAAAACTAACAGGAGTCTGTGTACCCAGAGCATGGCCCACCATCAGCAGCGAGTGCACCTTTCCTTTAAACCTTACATCAACTCTGTTGCCAAGTCCTTTCGCTTCGCCCTCCACAAGCTTGCTCGGATTCGCCCCTTTCTCTTGGTCTCCTCAGCCCAAACCCTTGTTCAAACCATGGTTATCTCTCGCCTTGACTTCTGCAACCTCCTCCTTACTGGCCTCTCCCGCTCTCACCTGTCCCCCCCTTATCTCCTTCCAAAACTTCTCTACTAGGGTCATCCACTCAGCCCGTCGCTTCGACCACATGCAGCCTCTCCTCTCCTCACTTCACTGGCTCCCCCTTCCCAAACACATCCTTCACAAACTCCTGGTATTCAGTTACAAATCCCTTCACAACCTGGCTCCCCCTTACCTCTCAGCCCTAGTCTCCCTACACACTCTTGCATGCACTCTCCACTGCTCCGCTGCCCCCTCCCTCGTCTCCCCTGCTCCCCTAACCGCCTTCGTCCCTTCTCCATCGTTGCCCCCCATGCCTGGAACTCCCTCCCTGCCCACATCCACCTTACCTCCTCCCTCTACACCTTCAAATCCCTCCTCAAAACCCACCTCTTCCTCACCGCCTTTCCCATGCCTGTTAGAACTTTCCTTTCAATATTTACTGTCTGCCCTCCCTGCAGACTCCTGCCTAACTGCAACCAAGCCAAGCACGTGCACCTGAGACTTCTCATCTGCTTCAATGCCCTTGTCTCTCCCTATGTCCCCTCTCCTTGTCTCTCCCCACCCTCCAATGTCTATTAGATTGTAAGCCGGAGGCAGGGACCGCATCTATATTATTGTTCTGTAAAGCACTAGGTACACAGCTGGTGCTATACAAATGCTTATTATAAAATAATAAAATTATAATAATAATAATAATTATTATTATTAATAATTAATAATAATATAATATAGCTGGTGGTATGTAATTTCTTTGAAGTCATCTGTTTGGTGTACATGGTATATTTATATGAGACTCTGGGGCAAATTTTGGATTATTATTTTTTATTCAGTTCTTCAAAAATTTTGGTACTTGATTCAGATTTGGGTTTTTTGCATTTAATTTTTTTTTGGAGGGTTTGCATTAAAACAAAACAACAACAACAACAAAAATCAATGCAGAAAACCTGAATCGCCTGAAACTGAATTGAGAACCAATATTTTGGGTGAATGGAATAAGCCATTTTTGGATCGATTCGGTTCTAACTGAATCCCAAATTCCTATCCTTAATATTTAAAAACAGTGAGTGCAGAAGAAGGAAAATGAAATAGAACAAATTATTTTTCACTCTCTCTTTTCTTCTGTTAGCTTCAGTGCCTGAAGTAGGTGTTGAATGGCTAAGCAGTACGTTTCCATCAAAGCAGTTTCTTTAAGGTTAATAAGAAGCAGTGGTTCAGGTACACTAATCAGATTTGACCTTTTACAGTTCTAATACTCTTTTTTCGCTCTCATTTGGAATGTACCGATGAGTGATACATTTCAGTTGCATTGTTTTGCCAGAACTGGCCTGTTTTATCTGAGATAGTCAGGGTGTCATATTCATTAGGTGGTGTTTTTTCTGACTAGTTCCTTTCTGACTAATGTCTGTGGGATTAAAATGTTCTAAATGAGATTTACGAAGCCCACATTTGCTGTGCTGCCTAGTTATAAAATCAGGAATGAAGTCTTCACTACAGATGCTCCTCTTCCTGCACCGAGCAGAGATCAAATCAGAATGGGAAAGAAATCAAAATGAGTGTGAAGGGGAAAAAAGGTAATGTGTGGGATGTTACTCCTACCACTTAGTCACCTTTGACCACTCCACAAGGTAAGCCCAATAAAAATCCACGTGTAATGAAAGAACAAATCTGGGTAAGGGAAAACAGAGAAGCACAGAAATTCTTGGCACAGATTATGATCCCTAGGATCATAATGGACTTGGCTCAGGGCTGGAGAAGTGCTCTGCAAGACGTAGCTCATAGTGAGTCATAGTGCAGCTCACAGCAGCAGTGAGTCATAATGGAAACAGTTACAGAAGCAGCTAGGAAGGGAGTACAGGACAACATGACAAGGGATTAAAGTCTGGGCATTCCTGCAGGTCTTGCAACTTTGCAGACTTTTTCTCCCTGGTATGCTGAAACAAATAATTTGAATAAAGGAATAGCTCATTAAATCTGACCACCCTGAAGTCATTTGTGCGAAGCAAATTGAGAAGCCAGGTTAAAAATGATGTTTGCAAAATTCACTTTGGTTTTTCACTTTGGTTGTTCATCACTTTGTTAAATCAGTTCTTCATTATTCAGTATTTCATTTGCTTTTTTCACACTTATACGTTGTTTTGTTATCCAGTACTTAATGTCTTCAGCAGTACAATTTGGCAGCTTTTATTTATTATATTTATTTACATTTATGCCCCGCCCTTCCCGTAAGGCTCAGGTCAGCTCACAGCACACAAATAATACAATGCAAAGACCTTAAAATAAAATACAATTAAAAACCCTACCCGTTCATTTGTTTGTTTCGTTTATTGGGCACTAGCTTTCGCTCTGACCCGAAATTAATACCATAACAAAAACTAAATACAAGCAGTAAAACCAAACAGTAATCCATATACAATAAAAGAAGGAGACATAATGCCTCAGAATATAAAATTAATAGCAGCTTAGTTATATACAAAACCCAAATAATACAAAACAACAACTTGTTTAGACACGAAAATGACAAAGAGGGACAGAAGAAATACATATTCCCTTCACTGGATAAGGTCCCTGAGCTGAATGCGTTTCTTAATTTTGAACCTCTCTTTTGAAGCCAGTAGAGTACATACCGCAAGGGCCCCCATAGCCTCCTTCCAAACCAAGGAAAGGAGGAACACATAACAATTCCCTGGGGCAAGACAAGGAGAATTTTCCCATAACGGAGAAATCCAGGTCTCTCTCAACCTAACGTAGTAGGGAGTGGGACACCAAAGGAGGAAATGATCAAGAGATTTGATTTCCCCCAACCGGCAACAGCACACTCTTGCCGCACGGGGAGAGGATGTTTATGTCTACCTTTGACTATAGCAGTTTGGACCTGGTGACCTGGCGTATACTGCCTCTGGAAAACTGAATTATCCAGAATATCTAAATAGGGCTCAAAACAAGAGGAAGTTTTAAGAATCCTCAAGGTAGGGGAAACTTTCCAAGACGCCACAACTGCCATATCCTCCTGTTGGTCAATATCCTGGATTCTGGTAAATAACTCCAATTTAATGGCTGCAAGGGTTCTCCCATAGAAATAATCAAAGGAGAATCCTAACTTGCGAATAACCCAACCCAGGAAAAGGAGCCAAGGGTAAGCTCGTAGGCCTTCATACAACAATTCCTCCCTAAGGCATTGGAGGGGGAAGTCTGACTCACGCTGGATCAAAAGGCGCAAACCCCTACCCAATCCAACCCCAACTGCCTTCCACATACTCCCTAGCCACACCCAACAAAAGCTTTAATAAAAAGAAAGGTCTTACACTGCCTCTGAAAGATGCTCGGGCTTGGACTCGGACAAACCTCCAGAGGGAGGGAATTACACAACATTGGGGCAGTGACCAAGAATGTCCACCTGCATGCCCCCGTCATCATTATTTTGATTTTTTTATTTTCAAAATGTATATCCTGCTTTCTCCTGCCACATGCAGCCCAAAGCAGCTAACAACAATACATATAATATGCTAAAAACATTTCAATTCAATTTTGTTTTTGTTTTTTAAAAACCCCACAATTCAACAATAAAATAAGACTACCATAAAACACCCCCATACTGCCCTCCCTAACACCCCAACCTACTCTTCTCCCTCGCCAAATGCTTGATGGAACAGCCAGGTTTTGCAGCTCCTGCAGAAGACCAGGACGTCTGGGGCCAACCATGCCCCCACGGGAGGGAATTCCATAGGTGCGGCGTGGCCACCGAGAACGCCCTGTTCTGTGTGGCCCCCCAGAGAACCCGGATGACCTCCAACAAGGCACCCCCAGATGACCACAGGGGCCAATCTAAAGCCCGGGGGGTGAGGCGGTCTCGCAAATAAGCAGGGCCCAGACCGTGTAAGGCTTTATAAGTTAAAATCAACACTTTGAATTGGATCTGGAAGACTATTGTCAGCCCGTGCAGAGATCGGAGCACTGGTGTAATGTGCTCCTGGCGGCCCAATCCCACCAGGAGCCGGGCCGCTGCATTCTGCACCAGCTGCAACTTCTGAGCCGTCACCATAGGTAGCCCCACGTAGAGCGCGTTTCAGTAGTCTAACCTAGAGGTAATAAAAGCATGGAGGATAGTGGCCAAGTCTGGAACCAAAAACAGCGGCCAAAGCCACCGCACCAAATGTAACTGGTGGAAGGCACTCCTCGCCACAGCCTCCACCTGGAGATCCAGGTGGAGCTGCTCATCGAGGAGCACCCCCAGGTTCTGCACCTGGGACGTCAGCAGAGGGCAGACTCCATCAATCGATGGAGCTGTCACCTGTGCTGATCTACCCACTAACATCACCTCCGTCTTGTCAGGATTCAGTCGCAGGCAGTTAGCCCTAATCCAGTCCCCCACAGCTGCCAGACACTGGGTAAGCACCGAGACAGCTGGACCTAGTTTGGTTGAAAATGAGAGGTAGAGTTGGGTGTCATCAACATATTGATGACACCTCACCCCAAACTCTCTGATCACTTCTCTGAGCGGCTGCATGTCCAATATGGACCAGGGTGGCAGTTGGAAAGAACAGGAAGGCACTCCTGGCTGACTGAAGGAGCTGCAGCAGGACATGGTCGGACAGGATAAGTGGGGCCCAGACCATTTAGGGCTTTAAAGGTCAAAAACCACTAGCTTAAATTATGCCTGTAAAAGCTATAGGCAGCCAGTGCAGACTTTGGAGCACCAGTGTAATGTGCTTCCACCGACTTGTCCTTGAAAGGAGCCAAGCCACTGCATTTTGCACCAGCTGCAGCTTCCAAACCGTCATTAAGGGTAGCCCCACATAGAGCACATTGCAGTAATCTAGCCTCGAGGTGATGAAAGCATGAATAACAGTGGCAAGATCTGATTCAGAAAGGAATGGCCACAGCCTCCTCACCAGATGGAGTTGCTGAAAAGCGCTCCTGACCACTGCCAATACCTGAAGATCCAGGTGCAGCGAGGGATCCAAAAGCACTCGGAGGCTACAAACCTGTGTGACCAGAGAGGACCGGACTCCATCAATAAGAGGTTTCCCAGTCCCCACAAGTCACAATTCCGGCCAACGAACGTTACTTCAGTCTTGTCAGGATTCAGCTTTATGTGATGTTATCCACAAAAAAGTCACCAAATGTGTCATATAACAAAATACTGATTTGAAACAAAAATGAATGTGATTATGGATACTCATTTGTAGAAACAAATTCCAAACTATATTTTAAAATGGTCAGTCTCACTGCGTAAGGATCCAGTGGAATTGTAGTTCTTGAACCTGTGTGTACTAAACCCCTCACCCCTTTTCTAACTGATAGCTAGGGAAGATATGAGGTCTACCACATTTAAATCTACAGACTTATGCCTAAAGCCTGCTCTACCACTGGAGTCCCAGATTGCCTACAGAAGACTTACATCCTGTGATATTTTCAGATGTGATAGCACAGTGCGCTGCCACGCCTTGACCCTATGCATTGAAGCCTCTCACCTGTGGTAGGATTTGGCCTGGCTGCCGAGCAGACATGTCAGCAACCCCAGCCAGGGAGAGGGCGGGGCAAAGTGTGGACATAGGTCTACATGGCCCCGCCCCCTGAAATGCTGAGTGAAGCCCACTCTCCTCCCTGACAGCAGACACCGTGGACTGGGAGGCCTCCATGCCCACCTGGAACATCCCTTAATAAGTGGTTTATATAAAAGTATTTCAAGGTACATGTTACATGGATAGAATTAAAGTTAAACTTAAGATTGTTTTAAGTATTAAAAGTACAAAGGTTAAAATAATAAACTTAAAACTAGCATAGTTACCCAGGCATACAGGCTTAAGAAAGATGAAGGAAGATCATGTGACCAGAGGATCACCATGGTGACCAAAGAGCACCACGAGAGTGTTCATGGCGTCTAAGGTAACATTTCCTTGGTGACTTACTCTTTTATAAGAAAACTGACGTCACACTCAGGCTAAGTAATTCATATATTATTAACTGCCAATAGCATGGTTGAAAAGGGTTGATGCCTGCATAAAATTATAAATGTATGACAACGTTTGTGGTTAAGATATTGGGGAACTAAAGTCATTACCTCCACCCATGAAACATCCTGTTTTTATAAACTGTTTTAAACCTCAATCTTGCAACCCATTTGTGCAACAAAGATGTTCCCTTGAGTGTATGCCTCTACTTCCCTAAATATGAGCTTACTCATATTTTCCTAAGCATTAACTAACAAGGTTAAAAGTTAAGCAGGGGAAAAGTTACCGGAAGACCAAATATGTCCAGGCCTTTATGTCCAAACTAAAGCCAATATGTTCAGACTATAGTCAATCTGTTAAACGTCTCTCACATAGGTCAAAACTGAAGGTAACAGGCTTGCCAGTGCCTCCAGATTTTTTGTGTGTGTTCTTGTCTTCCTAATTAGGGCTGAAACTGGATTCTTGCATTATCACTTTTCTTGACAAGAATCAGGGTTTTCATCTCTTTCTTGCAAATGAGAAAGAGCTGAGAATTGCCTGGATTCTTGTCAAGAAAAGGTGAGAATATTGAGAAAGCCCTCCTGTATTTGAAAAACAAAACAAAACAAGGGGGGCGGGAGAGGCTTCATTTACTCACCTGACTGCCTCTCCGAGTCCAGGGGGACTGTTCCAGCAGCTGGGTTTTGCCGCTAGATCTCTCCCCACCTAGCTTGTCTGTGGGGGAACATGGGAAGCCTCCGAGGAGGATGAAAAAAACCCAACCACTGAACATGCTTAAAATGGCCACCAGGCCATTCTGAGTGTGTGCTGTCCTTTTCCCAAATGGTGCTGGTAGCATCGGTGCCATTTTGGAAAAGGGCAGTCAGTCTACTCATGCTCATACCAGCTTCCCTTTTCTCAAATGGTTCCAATGCTTCCAGCACCATTTTTGAAAAGGGCTGCCCATGCTCAGAATGTTCCCAGTGGCCATTTTGAGCATGCTCAGTGATTTGTACTTTTATTATTATCCCTGCTCTCACCTTTCTTCCCTCACCTCTGTTCAAAACTCTGCTGCCAGGATCATCCACCTAGCCCGTCACTTTCACCATGGGCAGCCTCTCCTCTCCTCTCCTCTCTCCACTGGCTCCCCCTTCCTGAGCGTAATCTGCACAAGCTCCTCGTCTTCACCTACAAAGCCCTTCACAACCTCGCTCCCCCCTACCTCTCTGCCCTGATCTCTCTCTGACCTCTGCACTTTGCTTCTTTTCCATCCCCTCCCTCGCCCTCCCATGCCTCCCCTGCTCCCCCAACCACCTTCGTCCCTTCTCCCTCACTGCCCCACATGCCTGGAACTGCCTTCCTGACCACATCCGCTTTGCCCCCTCCCTTCATACCTTCAAGTCCCTCCTCTAGGGATGGGCGAAAAGAATGCTGTTTGGATGTTCGGTCGTTCAGTTTGAAACCTGAGTTCAGGTTCAGCTGTTCAGTTCAGCGGAGTTCAGTTCGGCCGAACCCGGACAAGCATTCAAAAAAGTGCTAGCGGTACTGAAACCGAAATTCTTTCGGTATCTGTATTTGTGGCCTTGAAACCACCCCTGGTGTCCACCCCTGGTGCTAGGAAGTCTACTCCTCAGTTGCCTACCCCTTCCAGTCACATTTTTCCCACCCAAAGTCACATTTTTCCCACCCCCGACCTCATCCAAACTTTTCCAAACTATTTGGAATTTCGAGCGTTCAGTTCGGAAGTTTGGCTCAGCTATCCGAACAGGCCGAGTTCGGGCCAAACTCTGAACTTCCAAACCGCGTTCGCCCATCCCTACCATCCTCCTCAAAACCCACCTCTTCCGCTCCACCCTTCCTAATCATCTCCACCAGGATTATCCCTCCTGTTATCTGCAAAATCCCAATATACTATAACCAAGCCAAGAACGTGTACCTGAGTTTTTGCATCCTCATGAATGTTGCATCCCTTGTCTCTCCCTCTGTTCCCCCTTCCATGTCTCCCCTTCCCCTGTCTTTAGATTGTAAGCTCTTGGGCAGGGACCATGTCTATCTTATTCTCTGTAAAGCACCAGGTACATCGCTAGTGCTATATAAAAGCTTATAATAATAATAACAACCTTCTCAACAGATGAAGTTGGTGAAAAGCACTCCTGGCCGCCACCACAACCTGGCAATCCAGGTGTAGCAATGGATCCAAGAGGACCCCAAAGCTGCAAACTAGGGTAATCAAAAGAAGATGAACCCCGTCGTGTATCCCCCCCAGGTCACAAGGCCAACAAACCATTATCACCTTGTTCTTGCCTCGTAGCGATGGGAATTTCAGTTTCGGATAAAACTGAAAGTACCTGAAAATGGCAATTTCGGATTAATTCAAAATTTCGGTTCTTTTTCGCTTTCAGTACTATTGGATCTTTTGCACTGATTTTGTACCACATTTTTAACATGCAGTTTGTCCCCATTGAAAAACCGCTATGTTAAACATCCAGTACAAAAATCAATGCAAAAGATCCGATAGTACCAAAACCAAAAAAGAACTGAAATTCATGAGAATCAAAACTGAAATTGATCGAAACCAAAATTTTGCCCGGAGGGTCATCCCTATTGTCTGGGTTCAGCCTCAGTTGGCTCACCTGCATCCAGTCCCCAACAGCAGCCAGCCACTGAGTAAGCACTGAGACTGCAGGAGCTGAGTTAGGTGAAAGAGAGAGAGTTGGCTGTATGTCACCAGCATACTGATGGCACTTTACTCCAAATCTCTGTAAAATCTCACCCAGGGGCCTCAGATACACATTGAACAGAAGTGGGGACAAGACAGACCCCTGCAGGACCTCACAAGGGACCTGCCAGGAATGAGTGAAAATACTCAAGCACAGTACCACAATGGTCTGCCATGTCATTCAGTCATGTCAACAACACTCCATGATCAACTATGTAAAGGCCACTGAAAGTTCTAACAAATTTGACAGGGAAGGGTACAGTTGCCCCTGTCAATTTCTAAGTGGAGTTAATCAACCAAGGCCTTAAGCACACTCTGTGCCATGCCCAGGATGAAATCCTGACTGACCTTGGTCCAGGAATCCAATAGCATTGAGATGCTCCTGAAGTTGCAAGGCGAACACCTGTCCAATCAATTTCACTAAAAGGGGAAGATTACAGATGAGGTGATGGGTGGCAGGAGTCAACATCAAGTAATGGTTTTTTGAGCAGGGGTCAGATGACTCCAGTTTAAAGACTGTCAGGCACCCTGCCCTCCAAAAGGAGGCACTGACAACCCCAGCCAGCAATGGCCGTGGTGTCTTCCAGCTAGCTTTCACTAGTTAGGATGGGCATGTATCTACTTTACAACTGGTCGCCCGCATCTCTCAAAGCATGCACGCTGCATCAGTGTGTGAGATTAATTGAAGCTGATCCATGAAAACCAGACAGGAGCAAGTAATCCCCAACCCTAAACTCCAACTCTGCACCAAACTAGGAGTTTCCATGTTGTGCCAAACATGAGAGACTTCATCTGAAAAGTAGGTAGCTAACTCATCATAGTGAGCAGTTAACGACTAACTCTAGATGGAGATAGCTAGGATTTTATAGGCTAGTCACTACCCGGTAATGCTCTGCTGAAAGGCATTTTGCAGATGCTATAGTGCAGATGCTAAGTTTCCAGACATTGGCCCTTTTCACACAAGACACTCCCGCCCCCTATACCCATGCAGATCCACTGCATGGGCAATGGGCGGGGTGTGTGTGTTGTCACCCATGTGACTGCCATGGCCAGTGGGGGTGCATGCACACTCCTGTGCTCCAACCATCTCCACCTATCCTCCATGCATGGAGCAGCTGGTGACAACAGCTGTTGCTTTGTCCGTGGAGATGGATGTGCACACGCGTAACAGCCGCCCCCCATTGCCGCGTCTACCCAATCCACTTTCTCCAGCCACCAGTGGGGCAACACACCCCGAAGACAGTCCATTTGAAAAGGGCTGTAGGCTTCCAGAATTAAAATCCTGAAACAAATCAGTGGGAATTAGCAGTACTTAGAACTTCTTAGAATTAAGCTCCACTTTTACGTTTTTTAGTGCCCAACTTTGTATTCTCAGCTTTGAGAGTGATAGTCATTAATTAATTAATTACATTTAATTAATTTGTGTCACCCTTACACAGTGCATGTGAGACCCATTTTTCAAGCACAAGAGAGGTTTGTTAACTTTTCCGAAAGCACACAGGACAGAACCACAAACTAAAACCAGGCATTGTGATTTCTAGTCCTCTGTCACACCACACTACCTTCTGTGTAGCAAATTCAACTTCAGAGGGGGTTTATTCACTAGAGTTTAGCCAGTGGCACAAACAGTTCATTACAGATATGGAAATTACATTTTAATTAGTTCATATGACTATATAAGGTGTTCCCCCCTCCCCCCCGTACTTCTCATAATTACTAGCAGAAAAATAGGTACAGTAATGGCCATATGTGTACTTTTGTGCAATTGCCATTATTATTTAATCAGCTTCTAAAAACAGTGTCCTGGCTTCTAAGTAGGCATGAAGGACTCTTGGGGTAAATTAACTATGTGTATGTAACTAAATGAATGATATTTTCCTAAGACTTTTTTTTATTAACAACATAGACACAACTGTTATTGGCGATTTCGATAAGGACTAAAACTAACAGTAATCAAGCTTCCATGGATACAGCACCAATGTCCAGATCTCCAAATAAGTGTCTTTTCACAAACAAAGGGCAAATTGTGTTATCCAGACAAGCTGTGCTTGGTACATGAGCAAGAGAAATTGCTTCATGGGTCTTCGCTGGCTCACATAATATGAAGAGAATTCATGGAAGAGTATTCTTGAGCAACCAGGGAAAAGGGCATGATAGAGAAGTTGAAATGAATATCCATTGTGAATATAGTATCAAATGATTCTGCCCACATTATGCCATAACTGCCTCAACTAATAATGTAGAGAAATTAAGGTTGCTGTGTTGGTCCCAAATATAGACAATATAGACAAAGGGTAAAGTTCAGGTGACAGCTGGGTTGCCACATCCTGGACTGTAGAGGTGCGCTCCAGGGGCCAATGCCATTTTTGTTTTCATTATTTAAATCTGTCATTTTCATTTTCATAAATATCAAATTGTCCTTTTCGTTTTTGCTTTTGTTTTCATTTCCTTGGTTTCAATGGAAAACAAATTTGTGGCTTTAACTTCTTTGTTTTTCACTATATTTGGCTGAAACATAGGGTGATTTCAGACGTGACGAGATCACGCTGAACCACACTGAACCACGGTGAACCCCGCGGCGGGGCGAAAGGCCCCTGAACGTCTGCACAGCGTGCGCCAGATGTTGGCCACGCTGAATCTGCAGATGGGGTCAATTTGAACCACGCTTCCCGGGCTAGCCGGGGGAAGGTCCCGGGAAGCGTGGTCAAATGGACCGCGGGCCGTGGCCAACAAAAAGTAACGTCTGGCCGCGTGCCACGGCCCGGGATCCCCGGCGGGATCCCGGGCCGTGGCACGATCGGCCAGACGCGGCGGCCGCATTGGCCCCGCCGCCCGCCCGTCTCCTCGGAGGGCGGGCGGCGGGGTGCGTGGAGGGGGTGGGGCCGTGCGGCCGCACGTTGCGCCGTGCGGCCCCGGCCCCTCCCACTTTCCCCGCCGGGATCCCCCCGGCACGTCTGTTGGGCCGTGCAGGGGTGACCCCGGCGGGGAACGAAGACGTTCGTTACGGTACGGGGCCAAAGGGCCCCGTAACATCTGAAAATACCCATAGAGTTATTATACTTTCAATAGAAGGCATTATATGTACCAAATTCCAAAAAGGTTGGATAAAGGAATCCAATTTTAAAAGCAGTTGAATTAATTTATTTTGCAAAAATCTTCATATACATTCTTAGCTGTAACTTCTTTGCATCAGATTTATTGTAGATTAAACTTGTCAAGTTTATACCCCTTCCCATATTTACTATCTCTGCCAACTTTCATAAGGATTGGATAAAGGGTCTTGGTGGTATAAGCAATTAACTTATAAATGTATGTCTGACTAACAACTTTGTGTTCCAACAAGTGTACATGAAATTTGGCAGGTATCTACATCACGCTTTCATTATTATCTCTGACAAACATCAGAAATATGTGATAAAGTGTCCCAATCTTATATGCCTGCACAGCATATGCAGAGAAGGAGCCTATGCCAGGGATTCTCTTACGTGTCACTGTGGTATAAGATTGGTTTGTGATGCCAATTGGCCAGAAGAAACGTCAACCAAATATCCTCATTCTGTGCTGTGATCATCCCAACTTCTATCCCCTACTTGTTACTGGGAAGTCAGAAGCATCTGTTTAGGAAAGAGCCAATAGAGATGCTCTTATGTCCTTGGTCACAGTGCTGCAGGATGTGATTGTGATGATAATTGGGCAGCCTGGATGTGTAAACTATGTCTCTCGATTGCTGGGATGCTATCACCAAATTCCCAGTTATGTCCCTTCTATGCCCGCCTGAGGGGCGCTCCCTATGCCTGCCTCGAAACCACTACTAATTGGTCCTGTAAAGCTAGAAGCATGCAGTAATTGGCCAGTGAATGTGTCTGTCAGACTTTGGGGTTGCTGCTCCACATCCTCCCTACTACAGCCTCTCTCCCCCTGCTATGCCAGGTGCCTGCCTCTGACTGGCACTGCATGTGCTGCTATTTATCTGAATAATGGTCTTCAAGGGGAAGACTTCAATTGCTTATAAAATTGGGTCCATTTAGCAAATTGTCCTGTAGTTTGGCAGAGATGACACAGAAGGCATGTAACACATTTCTGCAAAGTATCTTGTAAACAGGATGGAATATAAAAATGTTATAGGTGGAAATGTATTTTCAGGTTAATGTGTTATACCATCAGGACCCTTTATCAAACCTTTTTGAGAATTGGCAGGTGTGTTAAATGATTGGAGGGACATGATATTCACAGGTTTTTTGCAAAGTGGGTGGAAGATAAGGAAGGTGTAGCCATGAACGTATATGGAGCTTTTCATAAAATCACAACATTCAATTGCTTCTACAATTGGTTTTCTTTATTGAATTGTTTTACAAATTGGTACGCATAATGCCCTCCTTTGGGGGTACAAGCACCCCAAATCTCATCACAATTGAATAAGAAACCAAAAATCTATAGCCAGAGGTACATTTTTCAGTTTTCCCCTTTATTTAAAAAACAAAATATCATTTTCGTTTCTATTTTCATTATTATTTTTTGTTGTTTTTGTTACTGCAATAATGATAATGAAAAGAACATTTTTTGTTATTCTTGTAATAACGAAAATGACATGCACACCCCACTGGACTTGGACAGAGTAGCCCAGACGGACAGGGCATTCGCCCACTGGACCACAAACAACATAAGCTCCCGACCCAACAGCAGCACAAACCCAGGGTATGGGAATGGGGAACATACGGCCAGTCACCCCCCATACTGTGCCAAGTAACCCACCTTCTGCTATGAAGGGCGGCCATGATGGCGGGCCATGGCGATGCTTCCCAGGCTAGCAAACCTGCCCAGAACCAGACATGCAAGTTCCAGGATGGCCTGTTTTGCTCCAATTGGGTGGGCCCTAGCCCAGGCTGTTACTTAAGATAGTTGCCACTGAGAGAGATCAGGCTAGCCACCAACATGACCCAGGATATCCTGGGTCAACATCTGGTGGCCATGAACCAAATGTAACAGCGGCCTGCAGCTCTAAGCGAGCCATTGTCACATCGGATTTTACCAATATTAGTATAGCGATATCTTTTATTGGGCCAACTACAGTTGATGGAGGTAGGCAAGCTTTTGGACCTCACAGGATCGTTTTTCAGGCAAGATAGGAGTTCTAATATAGGCAATAGAGACCAACCAAAGTTGGTGGAGGTATGCCAGCTTTCAGACCTCCCAGGGTTCTTCATCAGGCAAGTCAGGAATTAGAACTCAGGAGTTTGCAAGAGTTCTAACTCAAGTAAGACATTTGTGGGTTTTCTAAATCCTGACTTGCCTGATGGAGGACTCTGGGATATCTGAAACCTTGCATACCTGCACCAACTGTAGTTGGTCCAATAAAATATATCACTATACTACTTTGTCTCTAGCAACCAATAATAATGGCTATTCGGTTCCCTCCTTGTCGGATATCTGTTTTGGGTACTTCAGGCTAGCTGTTCAGTTATTTCTGTACTTTTAGCTCTGTTGCAGATGTGTGGTAGCTGAACTAACAAAAAAAATGGATATGCAAGTATCTGTTTTGATTGCAGATATTCAGATAACTATCTGGAAATGTGAATAATATCAGAGACTATGAAATCTATCCTTCATTTAAGAGCTAATCCATACAAGTATTACACTCATCTCCAGGTGATGATTCAAGCCTACGCAATAATTGTCTATCATCCACTATTTTAACCAGACTGATCCAGAGTCTGCATTCTCTCCACCTATTAGTTACATTGGCATATGCGATATGACTCTAAAAGTTCTGTCTCTATATAATAATAATGGCACATCTCACTTGGTTGTAACCCCGATCCAAGGGTCCATTCATGCACCTTAAGGGTGCGCACAGACTAAAACTTGAATTGCACACATATCCTGGGGTACGTGGGGAAATTATCCTGCCATTTGTGGAGTGATGGGAACCCCACAGTGATGGGAAGAGGAAGAAGCAGGGATGCCCTGGCTGCCACAGTAGTGGCAGATTCAAGAGGCAGAGACTTTTCCGGAGAGGTTGTGGTTTAAGCATGCACACTCTGTGCACGCACACAAAACAAGTTTTGGTTTCTGTGCATGCCAGAGGTGCACACACAGAGTTTGCATCGGAGGAAAGGATTGTAAAGCACTTTGGACACTAAACGTGCTATATAAGTGATACGTAATAATAATTAGTTTTTATTAAGGCATCCACACTTTTTTGGTTCATGAGGGATTTTTTTTAAATCTTCATTTTTTCTTGGTATCAATTTAATCTTAAAATCTATCATTTATCATATCTGTCTTGTTTATTGCTTCATTCCTATTTTCTGAGATTTCTGAACTATTGCCCTGTGGATGCTCAAGCTGTACCTCCTGTCTGTACCACACTCTCTCTGTACCTCCTGTCTGTTCCTAGCTTATGGGAAGAGAGTTGAGTCTCTATTTTCTCACCTTTTACATCTGCTTGGTGTTGCACGTCTGCCTTTTTTAAACAGGAGTGGTTTGGTTTGGTGGCTGAGTACATGCCTGGGTACTCAAGCAGAAACACACATCTGGGCTCTTTCTGGCTGGGTACATGCCTGAGAAATCAAGTGGAAATACACATCTGGGATTTTTCTAACTGGTGCTTAAAATGTCTGCAAATGTTTCTAGGAAAGGAAGCCAGCAGAGCAATTAAAGGGACAAGGCAGGTTAAAAAAAATAATACTTCAGATTTCTTGTCTGTGTTCCTAGGTTTTATTTAATTCTTTCAGGTTTCCTAATCAAATTATGTTTCAATTATTTATAAACTTGTTCTCTTATGAGGACAATGGATATAAACTACGTAGTTCCATTTTTCCTTCTAGTTGGTATCATTGGGTGTTACCAGATAGAAAACTACCAACCCATTTGCATAGGAAGCGTGCAGTGATGTCATTAATTACGTCTTTTCACTACAGGTTTGCTATCCACTTTTTCTTTGCTATTCACCAACAAATATTCTGGGCATACAAAAAGTAGCAGATACTTGCCTATAGCTGCTATTACATCTACTAAAGATATGAGGAAGAGAATGCTAGTGGGGCAGGGATTATAGGGAGATGAGACAGGCAGAAATGATGAAGTGAAACATGCATCCCCAGGAGCAACAGTGCTGGATCCCTCCAGACTAGTTGTGACTGACATCAGGAGTGTGAAGGGAATGAGAAGGAGTAGCCATAGTGTTCTGGTGCTATCAAAGTGACTGGATCCACACCACTGATACTTCCAGAGCCGCTCTGGCTCCCTTGAAGCTCCTGATGCCAACACTACTCTGGGAAACTCACCATTTACTAGGGCTGGGTGAATGCGGAAGTTCAGAGTTTGTCGCAAACTCAGCCTGTTTCGATGACTGAACCGAACTTCCGAGCTGAACGCTCGAACATCCGAACAGTTCAGATGAGTTCGGGGATGGGAAAAATGTGACTTTAGGTGGGAAAAATGTGACTGGAAGGGGGAGGAAGCTGAGGAGCAGACTTCCTGGCATCAGGTGTGAACAAAAGCGGTGGTTTCAGGGCCAAAAATACCAATACCGAAAAAAACATTTTTGAATGTTTGGTCCGAATTTGGCTGAACTGAACTCCGCTGAACCAAGCAGCTGAACCCAAACTTGGGTTTCGAACTGAATGACTGAACATCCGAACGGCGTTCTGTTAGCCCATTCCTACCATTTACTTCCCACCCCTGTTACTTCTTCTGGGCTCAGTTCACGATCAGTATCCCAACTCCCCCCCACCCCAACGGTTTCCTGTTGGCTAGCTTCTAACTGTGTAAGTGGATGATATTTTATTATGGCCTTTTAAAAACAAGACGTTCCCACTCATGTCCACCCATGGGACACGTGTGGGAATGTCTCGTTTTTATTTGGAGGTGCATGAGTGCACGCTCATGGAGCAGTCGGTGAAAAGGTAGGTTGCACTATGTGTAGAGGTGGATGGATATGGGTGTGCACCTCTCTGTGCCTTCCCCCCATGCACAGCCCCCACAGCAGTGCTCCACTAGTCACATACGTACTGCTCCCCCATTTGTGGTCTGTTTAGAAATGGCCTATGTGTGATCTACTACTGTTACCAGATGTAACACTCATCTCCTTCTGTTGAACTTATACAATACTGATTTGGATTGAAATAGGGTGATTTCAGATGTTACGCGGTCCCAATTCACCACAGTAGATTCCCAGCAGTAGTGAACCAAACAACCACGCCCCATGGTCAAAAGAAGCCCTGAACAGATGTTACGGGACTGGGACCATGGCAGGGAATCAGGCCGACAGATCATGGAATGGGGCTGTGCAACAGATGTACCACCGATTCCCGGCCATGGTCAAAACACCCACAAGGCACCGGGCAGGGGTGGGACACAGACATGGCCGCCTGAGAGCAAATGAAGCCAGAAGGCACAAAAGGGAATGCCCACACAAGCAAAACGGGAAGGGAGGGGGAAGAGGGAGAAGAGCTGTCGAGGCACCACACACAACAGGCACACAGACAATGGGGGCACAGTGGAACACAAAGCAGAAACACACGCCCGGGCACAAACAAACACCCAGAAGGGAAGGGAAGGGAAGGGGGGATACAGTCGGCCGGACAACATACAAGGCACACTGGGCACAGGGGGTGGGGGGCGCGGAACAGGGAAGAGGAGGGGAAATGGCACAGGGGCAGGGGCAGGACACAGGCAATGGCAACCACAACCCCCACAGCAGAACAGTTCGCATGGGTACCCCCACAGCAACACTGGCAGTCCCAGAATGGGGGGCCCGAGGAGCTCGGGCCCAAGGCACAGTGGGAGCCCACACGGCACAGGGAGCGACCCGGGAATGGTCCAGGAGGCACACTCGGACCCCACACGCCAGTGAGGGGGTGATGGAGGGCAGGCAGAAGAGCCAGTGCAGCGCAGCAGGTCCACAGGCACAGAACTCTCCCCCCGGGAGAAAGCTGGGAGGGGCAGTCCGGGGGCCCCAGAACCCTGAGGTCACACAGGCACCCAAGGGGGGGAGGGCCTGCAGGAGGGAGCGCTGGTGGGTGAGGACAGTTATCTGGACCCAGGCGAGTCGGGGAGGCCGTGCAGAGAGCCGGACCCAGGCACCGGGGAAGGCAACCATGGAGGGGACCACCAGGTGCAGAGGCAGATGGGGGGTGGAGGGGGCCCAGAGCCACAGGCAGGGGCAGCAGCACCCTGGGAAGCAGGCAGCACAGCAGCATGGCAGGGACATCAGGGAGGGAGCTGGCAGTGGAACACGGCCCCCAGACAGGGGCAGAAGCCCACACAGGGGCAGGCAACCGGGGACCGGGAGGAACACCAGGACTCACAGCCAGCTGCTCGGGGCCTCAACGGTGAACCAGGTGGGGCCAATGGATCATACCTCGTTGGTATCCCAACAAGGACATGTGGTGGGCGATCAGGTAGTAGGCCTCAAAAGGATCCTGCATTGACAACCCCAACAGCACATCCAAATGGGACCACACGCCCGACAGCACCAACAGTTCCGCCGCGGTAGGCTCAGACACGCAGCAGTCAGCAGCATGGAGCCATGGAAGCTGACCCAGCAAAAACAACTGGTGATATGTTAGACCCCTTGTCTCTCCCTCTGTTCCCCTTCCTAAGTCTCTCCCCCAGCTCCTGTCTCTCAGATTGTAAGCCCTAGGGGCAGGGACCGTGTCTATTTTATTACTTTGTAAAGTGCCAGGTACACTGCTTGCGCTATATAAATGTTTGTTAATAATAATAATACATCATGCTGGTACCCACGGGCCCCATGAACACAGCCAAAGTAGGACACGGCCAAGACAGGACCCCCCTCTGCAAGGCAGACCATGTAGGCGGCCAGGCTGCACACAGACAGGACAGACACGGTCTCAGCCACAAACCAAGCCACATGCGAGCACCTCATTTCTGGGATGTACCCATCGGGGAAGGGAACTAGTCCCAGTGTCTCCGCATGCAGCCGGCAATCCCAGGCCCTCGCCTCATAACCGAAGTAATGAAGCCCAGAGTTCAGGCTCGCATAAGCACCCGACGGACTGTCCGGGCAGCCCAGGAGCAGCTGATTGGCTGGGATATGCCACAGGTCACACAGGGTCATGGTCTCGCGGAAGGTCCAGCTATGGGGGACCCCATGGGGGTCGGGAAGCGGGAGCCTGGTGGAAGCATAACCAGTCATGGTCCAGTCATACAGGGAGAATAGCACCACGGACAGGGGGGCACACAGTCCCTGCAGGTCCAGGGGGTGGGAGGGCTCCGAGGAGTCCCAAGGACAAGCTAGGTGGTCACGGGCCACAACATTGTATAGCAACAGAGTGAGGCATGGGGTACGGACCCGGCACAGCTGCAGGAAACAAGTGCCCAGACAGGACCGCCGGCACACTAATCAGGCCAGCAAGGACATGGTGTTGCAAATGGTGAGAGGTAGGGAGTGATGGCAGAAGGCATGCAGCTGCATCAGGAACGCACGGCCGCATGCGCCTGTCCATGAACCAGGCCCCATGCAAGGACAGCAGGTGCACCCAACAGTGTGCCCAGGGCCACCCACCCTGCAGTGGGAGGCCCAGCTAGCCAGGGGCAGGGCACTGGCTGAACCAGGCCATGAACCGTCCGGCAGATCCCACCCCCAACCCCTGGGGCTGCCAAAACTATGAAGTGGGACAGGGCGTCTGCCTACTGGATGCACCTCGCGCTCTCAGCCGAGTGGTATTGCACCCACACCAATCAGCTGTGCATCCTTACTACAGAGGTGCACCTGGGCACCCACCTGCGGATTTCCGTGGCCTGGAGCGCTACATGGTCACACAGGGCCCACCATGGCCGCAGACGCGCCCGGGCCTGGCTCAGGACTCAGAGGGTGTCCGGGGCTGACCAGCAGGCCATAAGCTGGGGCCGGAACAGGGCAGCGGCAATCTGCGAGGCAGATGGGCACTTCCAATGGGGGAGGGAGACCTCACACCGGGCTGCCATGCTTGTTCTGCCCATTGACCGATGGATATGGGTCACAAAGCGGGCACAAGGGTAGTGGTCCAGGGTGCTGGCTCAGTGGGATGAGGCAGCCTGGAGGGGCCAAGGACAAGCTCACCTTGCTGGGGCTTTCTGAGCTCCTCACGCCCTGGCTGGAGCATGAGCACACCCCCATGAGGACCCCCATCTCTATGGTCCAGCGGGTGGCCATTGAGGTCTGAGCCCTAGCAATGCCCAACTCCTGCCGGTCTGTCTCCCAGCACTTCGGGGTGGTTCTGAGCACCGTTGCCTGTATCCTCTGGGATGTCTGTGGTGCTGTGGAGGGTGTGCTCCTGGACAGAGTGATCCAGCTGGTGGATCAGGGGGCCGTGATGGCCGGATTCATGACTGGTGGGTTTCCCAACTGCATGGGCGCCATGGACGGCACCCACATTGAGATCCTCCACCCCCCCCCGGGGAGGCCGCAGAGTATGTCAACAGGCACGGGTATCACTCACTGCAGCTGCAGGCAGTTGTGGATCACTGGGAGAGGTTCATAGACATCTTCATGCGCAACTCCAGCCGCAGTCACAATGCCCAGATCATGATAATCTCCCCCTTCTATGCCCGGATGTTCCGGTGGGACTTTGCTGACATGGGGATGGTCCAGATCGAGGGGGTACCGATACCCCCCTGTATCCTGGGAGACCCGGCCTATCCCCTCACCTGGTGTCTAATGAAGGTGTACCCAGTCGCCCGCAACCCTGTTGAGGTGCTGTACAATTCCCGCCTGTGTTCCAGCAGGACCGTGGTGGAGCAGGTGTTCGGGGCCCTCAAGCAGCACTGGAGGAGCCTTGCAGGCTGTCTGGACTACACGGTGGAGACATCGGCCCTAGTGTTCAGGGCCTGCTGTGTGCTGCACAATGTGTGCGAGACTGATGGGGAAGCCCTGGAATACCCCGAGCTCATCCACCCCCTGGCCCTGTGCCACTGTACGTGAACGCGGACAACCCGAGGGAGTTGCCAAGTGCATCTGTGCCACCCTGGCAAGGCATATGAGCTGAGAAGCAGAGGCGTGAAGGTGTTCACCACCTGGCCCACCCCTGTGGTGACACCGGGGGATCCCTGGGCCAGCCACTACATGGGTGGTGACCCTAACCTCCCAGCCCCCTATTGCCCCACCAGGTCACAGGAAGCAGTACAGTTGGCTAAGAATTTATTACACCACCTGTGTACAGGTGCTCCAGACCCCACCCCCAGCACCCCACCAGCCCCCACCCCATATCTTGCCCCCCCTCACACTGCCCTCCTCTACCCCCATCGCCCCATTTCTGGGGATGCCCCCTTGAGTGCCCAGTGGTTGCTACAGAGCTTTGGAAGCACGCCTCCCCCCGCTGTCTGTGTCCTCAGCAGTGTCCTGGGAGGCCTCATGGGGTGGTCTGTGGTTGGGGGGAGGGAGGGCCTGGGACCCAAGGGACCCCCCCTGGGCAGCAGCACCCCTGGAGAGCTGGGGGGACCAGGAGATGGATGTGCAGTCCCTATGGGTGTGGAGGTGGCTGGGGCAGTTGGGGAGGGGGTGGGGGTGCCGAGGGGCCCAGCGTGGGGCCCTGGGCAGGCAGGGTGCCTGGCGGGGTGGCTGCCATCACATAGGCGCACATGGTGCCCATGAGCAGCAGAAGGGATGTCCCAATGTTATGTGACCTATCCATTTTGGCCGACTGCTCCTGCACCATCCCTGTGATGGCCTTTTCCAGCCGTCCGAGCACTTCCACCTGCCTGCTGTGCTCCTGGCGCTCCCGCCTCCGCTCCAAGTGCACCTCTGCCTGGAGTCTCATGTCCCAAGCCTCCACCCACTCCAGGGATCGCTCTATGGCTACCTCCATTTGGTCCACGGTCGCTATCATCTGCTCCCCCTGTTCTGCCAAGGTGCGGACAATGTCCTCCACCTGGTCCTCCCTCCGGTGCTGGACCCATGCCCGATACTCCCTCATGCGCTGTGCTGAGGGCACAGGCCTGGGTGGCTGTGGCTGTTCAGGTTTCCCTGTAGGGTAAACGAAGGTGAGTAATCTGCCTTTTGGTCTTCAGGCATTATCTCCTCCACTGTTAACCCTTCTTTTCCTTCCTCCAAGCTTAACTCATCTGAGGTTTCCTCTTCTCCTGCATAGGCTGGAATACAGTCTCTCTCACCTGCATCCATGCTTCCTCTTGCCATTAACTCTTTTATTTCCTGTTTAAACTCCAGGTTCTTTTGTGATAATTCATCAATCCGTTATTAACCACTCCAGTTGTTTTAGAGATAGACTAGTCTGCACTGCTCTATGCCTTTGGTAGCTTCCATCTAAATCAGTTTGTGTGCTTTGCTCTATCACTTCTTTTCCTCCATAGTCCCCTGATGCCTTTCTCTAACGCTTGGGGCTCTTTTCTCCTTGGGACTTTATTTCATCAGATGTCCCTCTTTATTACCTCACCAACAGATCTTTCTCTCTATGGGATTCTTTCTGTCTGGGTCCTCTCTCTTCAGGTGCCCTTCCTTGTTACAGACCCAACAGACCCTTCACTATACTGGCTCCTTCACATGTAGCCCTTTCCCCCAGCCTGTTACCCCACAGCTGGTCACATTTGCTTATTTAGCATCCTGAATCCCATTTCCAATCTTTCTGTTTCTTCGGCCTTCCCAAGTTCATTTCCTTTTATATCTCCCAGTGCAGCAATACCTCCATACATGTCCCTCTTGCCATGAGTAAAGCACAGTCTTGGGGTTCTCTCTCTGGTGTAGCTCCCTTCAGTTACATAGGGCCCCCATTTGCATAACTGTCCCCGTTGCCCATAGCAGTAGCATTCCCATGGGATTTGCCTTTGGGAACAACCTGGTACCTATTATCCTACACCATCTGTCTCCATTGGGGAGTTGCTTGTGATGTACGTTGTTCTGCTCTGCCACTTTTCAGTCTCTGTTGCTGCTCAAGCTCTATCTCTCTCCTTACAGGGATCCGCATCATGCTGGAGGGTTGGGGTGAACCTCCTGCCTCCAGTCCGCTTGAGCCCTGAGTCCTTTTTATGCCTCTTCTCTGCTGTCTGTCATTGGGCGTATTCCTCTCTTGGGCTCACCCCTCCTGCTGTGGGGTCAATCTTCCACCACTTTCTGACACTGCACATAGGCCCAGTCTTCTAGCTGTTTTATCTTATTATAATATTATTATTAATTCATTATTATTATTAGCATTTATATACCACAAGCGATGTACCTGGTACTGTACAGAGAACAAGATAGACATGGTAATGATGTAATGATCTTCTGGTGATCTCCCTTCAGGGCACACACCTCTGGGCGCAATCCTCCCCAACGCTTCCTTGTCAGGGTATTACTGCCTCAGGGAATCACTGGCTTAGTGGCCAGCAAGGTGTGCATGCATTCTCCACCATTTGTAGCAGGGACACACTTGACCATGGGAAGTGCTTGCAGGATCAGGTCCTGATAAGAGTTACATGGGTTTCAGCATAAAAACAGTTTATTCACATTCACAATTCATTCCTTGGAATGGCACCAAGGCTATGGCCAGTCTCCACAGCCATGAAACCCATCATACATTTAGCCTAGCCAAACACAGTCCAATGACTAGCTAACAGGACTTGCACTTTGCATCAGGTATACTTCCTTCAGGAACCAGTCTGCTCCTGACCAGTGAGGAGAATACATCTCCTGGGGAGGCTGGAAGACCTGGATGCCTGGAAGGAAAGAGGTTTGGACGTCAGTCCCTGAAGAGACTCTATCTGTGTGAGTTAGCAAAGAGCTAGTCACGGACTGTGGTTAGGCTAGGCTCTAATGTATGTAATGTAAACTGGCCAGCGGCTTGGTGCCTGGTCTATGGACTATGTAATGAATAAGCTGTGTTGATGTGGAGCCCCTTGAGTGACATTATACTTTGGGCCTGATCCTGATAACACTTACCCCATAGTCAAGTGGCGTCCTGTGACACTGTGCATGTTCGACTATGTAGTCACCACAGAAGCTAAAATGATGTTGCATCCTGCTAAGGCTGAGCTCCAGAGAAGGATTGGGAGAACTAGCACACAGACGTGACTAAACTTGCTGCTGGCTGGGGCCTCCATGCTGCCTCAGTAGGCTCTTATACTTGTCCTTGGTCATTAGTCACTCATCACCAGTTGACTGACAAAAGTGAGGTCAGAGAAAAGAACTTGGTGGAAATTACACCACCCACTTCAGTCTCTTCCCCAATTGAACAGCTGATCAGCAGAGATGTCCTTCCCTTGCCAGCCCTGCAAACTTTAGACTCTGGGTTTACATGGTGAAGTGGGGAGAAATGGAAGTGAATCCTGCTTCCCAGCTGAAAAACTAATCAATGGAGATTCAGGAATACTTTCCCTCCTGTCTATTATTTAAGTCCTGAACTCAGCAGTTGCATGGCAGACAGCAGGATAAGGACAGGAACGTTTGTGTGTGTGTGTGTGTGTGTGTGAGAGAGAGCTCTCCCCAAAACTCAGGTTGTCTACTATGCCATATATGTTGGTCTGAGAGTAGATTACATATATCTAAGTTTTCATAAATCTCATTGTAGCAGGGGTCCCACTTCACAGTGGGTAAGTGTTGTAAGGATCAGGCCAGAATCATACAGTCACTTTGGGGAATCAGCATACAGTAGTTGACTAGCAGAGTCTCACCATAGGCCATGCAACAGGCATTTGCTAGTCGCAGTACATCATCTCCAAATAATATAAGCTCAAGCCTAGCCAGGCAACAGTCCATGGGCTTACTATTCCCAACTCACATCCAGGCTCCTCAAGACTCAAGGTATTTTCCTCAGTGTCCTTCCAGGTCAGGAACCTTCCAGGCAGCCTTTCGCAGATATTCTCCTTTGTGGTGAGGAGCAGACTGCCCCTACTTCCAGCGCTGGCTCTTTTTTATGCCTTGAGCCATGCCCCAAACACTCATATTTCCTGTTTCCTGTTGGTGGCCATCTTGTGACTTACTCAAGCCACCATTTTGTGGCCCATCTCTGTCACACGCATTATGCAACGAGATTGCATAATAATATGAAGGAAGCTAATTGTATACAAGTAGTTTGATGCAGCAAGCACCTTAATTAATAAACACTTTATTTTCTATGGATTTGTATTTTATGATTGTTGACATACTACTTAAAGTTATATAAACATTTATTTTATCAGTGACTTTATAAGTGGTCTTGGAAAACACGATGCACTTTCAAGTGAATCAAGTTTTATTGCCATTCTTGGACTGATTAGATGAACACCTATTGTTACAAAATTGTTGGAACCTATTTAGGTTTGTGCCTTCCACTTCTCTATAAAATGTGATTGAAATAGACTGTATGTATATGTCCTTAATAACTTTGAACCCTGCAGACTGCTTTCAATCAGTTTTGGTAAAGGAGCAGAAGGCCTAACAGTAAGTTGTACGGGGCCGGGGAGGGAATAATGCTAAATATTTTTGACAATGCAAGAGAGGATTTTCCTTTACAATAACTTTAAAATTTGAAATCTCAGTCGATATCAAACTATTTCCTACAGGCAAAGTATCTTTTGCATATAGAATTTTCACATGTTCCATTTAAATAAATTACACAGTGTATTACCATGACTTTATTTGGGCTTGAGTAAGCTTACTATTGTATATAATGAAATAAATGAAACTGAAAAGATTAGTATGGAAAAAGCATGATGTCATTAAGAGTCGCAGTACCCTGGAGCTAGAAGAAAATCATATTATCAGCGTTATGCAAATAACTTAATATTCTATAGTTCCAACCTTTTCAAAAGTCATACAAAGATGTAAATAAAAACTCAATTACTACACATATGCAAAAAGGGCTTGAATTAAGGGGCATTGGTAGTGTGTGATTCGTTAGAGATGATAAAGGGGAAGGAAAATATTTATGATTAAGTATTTACCATTTATAAACATAAAGATTCAGTGTTATGATATGCTAAACCTATATCTCGGCAAATGATTACAAAGTGGAAATTGTACCAACATCAGGCAATGAACAAATTGTGTTTGTTGGGACAGGATCAATTTTGTGTACTCAATAGTTACTGTATCTAGTAACAAGTTATCCATTCAAAACTCTATACGCTTATCTTCATAAACACATGCACAACGTGCACATCTATAATTTACCAAGCACCCAGGATACCATATGCCTTCTTTTACAGCTTAATATGCTGACATCATCCATCCATCTTCCCACCTTCCTGAAGGGTAAACTCTTGCTCAGTGCTCAAAGATATGTTCAATAATATAATAATTACAAAAGCACCTAATTGGAGATACAGTCCACCTTATACTGCACTCAGTGGAAAGATAGAGTGTCATCATAATCACACAAGACAGGCCCCACATTAGCATCCCATTGCCCCAGATGTATCCAGATTGGGCCGGGGCAGTTCTGCACTAGATCATTCTCAGAAACGAGGAGCACAGCACACCCGGCCAAACCTGGGGCAATGGGTTCACACAGGGCACCACCCATGTGAAAGGCTCCCAGAAGCCCACCCACATACAGGTCCACCAGCACTGTGAACAAGGTCACGGTGCCAGCAAGGATCAGGTCACCACAGGAAACAGCTGCCACTGCTGCCAGTCAGCTGTTAGAGTGGATCCGAGGGAGGAAGAGAAGCCAGGGACACCAGGGCTGATCTTCCTCCTCCTCCTCCCTGGGGTCCTTTCAGCTGCTGTTTCTACTCCTCTTCCTCCTCTCTGGGGTCCACCCCAACAGCTGATGGACTGGTGGCTGGGGTATACACATAGCTAATCAGTGGTGGTGGTGACTGCTTCTTCTGGAGGCCTGATCCTTGATGAGCTTCCCAGGCAGTACTGGAGCAGGGGGAAGGATGTTAGCTGCTCCCACACCCACAGGACCAATGCATGGGTCTGCCCATTTGAAGAGCTCCCTGCCCTGTCCCCCTGGGTGGCTGCTGCACGGGGCTCTACAGAACAGCTTGCCCTCTCTACCTTTGTGTAAACACCCATATTGGAATAAACCTGGTGTATTGGGCAAGACAGGTTTGGACACAATGCCTAAGTGCTGGTCCATTGGGAAAGATGATAGTGCTCAGCAGACATACTGACCAAATCTCAAAAGAGATTTGAAAATGTTAGTCAGAATATTGATAAGTAGCAATATTTTACTTGGTCTGTTAAACTGGCAATGCATGAAAATAGCCACAAAAGTGCAACAAAGTTTCATGCTTTTCTGGCAGCACTATTCCCTGTTCAGATATTTATTTTATTTATTTATTTAAAATTTATATCCCACCCCTCGTGCCCACAAGGCAGTCTGGGGTGGTGAACAACATTCAATAAAACAATATAAAATGTTTTAAACAATTTAAAAATACAATTTGTGGGAAAAGACCCCACCGCCATCCCACCCCTACCCCTACCCCTCACCAAAATCCTGATGGAACAGCCAGGTCTTACATATACGCCCAAACAGCAGGAGAGTAGGAGCCAGCCGAGTCTCCTCCAGGAGTGAATTCCACAGCACAGGGGCAGCCACCAAAAAAGATCTAACGTCGGTGGCCACCCACCTCGCCCGGGGAACCTCCAAAAAGGATCCCATGGATGATCTCAAGGGTCGCACAGGCACATGGAGAGTGAGGCGGTCCTGCAGATAAGTAGGGCCTAGGCTGTGAAGGACTTTAAAGGTTAAAACCAGCACCTTGAACCTGGCCCAGTGCTTTATAGGCAGCCACTGCAGAGCCCGGAGCACTGGTGTCATGTGCTCCCTGCGACCCGCCCGCGTCAGGAGACGGGCCGCAGCATTCTTCACCAGCTGCAGGCTCTGGACCAGCTTCTCGGGCAGCCCCTCGTAGAGCGCATTGCAGTAATCCAGCCTCGAGATGATGACGGCATGGATGACAGTGGCGAAGTCGGAGTCTGAGAGATACGGCTGAAGTCGCCGGACAAGATGTAACTGCCGAAGTGCACGCCCCACCACGGCCACAACCTGAGATTCCAAGCTGAACCACGAATCAAGGAGCACACCCAGACTCCACACATGAGAGACCATGGGGGGGGGAACCCCCAACAAGAGGAGACTCAACCACTCCCAGGCCCCCAAGCCCTCACCCACCAACATCACCTCCATCTTGTCAGGATTCAATTGCAAATGGATCGACCTCATCCAAGCCCCCACAGCTGACAGGCACTGGGAAAATAAGGAGACTGCATGGCCTGGGTCGATGGAAAAGGAGAGGTAGAGCTGAGTGTCCTCAGCATACTGATGACACTGCATGCCCTAAAAACCCCTCACGATCTCCCCTAACAGCTGCATATAGATGTTAAGCAAGAGGGGGGACAGAATGGCACCCTGCGGGACTCCACACGTGAGGTGCCGGGGGGAAGACGTACACTCCCCCAAGAGCACCCGGTGGATATAGTGCAGAATCCTACTGAATTCATTGGAAGCTATTCCAGTCATACCATGAATAAATTTGCTCTGAAAAACTTATTAAACCTAGTGGAAACAAAGCATATTTGCTGCTATTTGGGGCTATGTAACCCTTCTTTCTCAGCTGTCTCATATTGCACCAAAATAAAAACATGCCCTGCTATTCAGTGTCCCTGTCCACTTTGTCCAGGCATTTGCCAAGGAACCACACAACCACACTTCTCCTGTCTTGTCTTGAATAGTAAACCCAGGTAACTGGAAAAGCTTTGCCTTTTGGTACTAATAGGGCTGAAATGATATTTGGAAAATTTAGAAAATTTGGTGTGTGCAGGTTAACTAATATAATTTCCCTCCAATGTTATCTCTGGAGACTTCTCGATGCTGGGGTAAACCAGGCCATTGCATTGGCTCTGCCTACCATTGGCCCCACCCACTTCTGATCCTGCCCTCTGCACCACAAATTTGTGTAATTCAGTATAAATTAGCATATGTAAATTTCATGCAAATGTGTGACCTCTTTTCTGGTGATGCGTCAGTGGCCACCCTAGTTAGAGCAGGGGGGCTGGGACCCAGGAGGCACTTGTCTGGTAGGGTGGCCGCTGAGGCATCGCCAGACTAGAGAACAAAATCTGCATGGAATTTACGTGTGCTAATTAACATTAAAGTATGCAAATTTATGCTCTCAGTGCTGCTACTGGCCCAGCACCCAGTCGTCGGTGCCTCCAAGACAGGCACATAGGGTCCTTCTGGTGGGACTCCAGTCCCTCCCATTCCCAGCATCCACCTATGCCCCGTACTTCTGCTGCCCTCACCTCGAGTCTGCCCTGATCAGATCCTCAAGGGCTCACTCAGCTCAGTACTGCTTTTGAATTTGCTCCAGCTTTGAACCCTAAGTTCCAGTGCTCCAGACCTCACTTTTGTCTCTTAGCTAGCCCTTCCACCAAGACAAGGACACCTCACCCTATTAATGAGGAATGAAGAACAGGGAGAGAGAACTTCTAATCACCATCATAAGAATATGAATGCCAGACTGGGTCAGCCCAGTGGTCCATCTAACCCAGCAACATCCTGTCTTTGGCAATGGCCAATCTTAGTCATTTGGGAGAAGTACCCAACAGGTAGTAATAATGGGGTAATCCATTCTGTGTTGTTCATTTTCTCAATAGCTTCTATTCTACCTACTGAAATCCCCCAGTACCACTCAGTTTATGAGCTCTGATGGCATCACAGTAGTTGGTGGTGTATTACGCTGTACTATTACAAATAAATTAGATTTTTTTCCCCTTAATTTCTATAGGAAATATATGCTAATTAGGCTTTGGCTAACTGTTGATTTACCCAAATATGAAAGGCTCCACATTTAGTCCTTTCCTACTTCATGGAAGATTTAACATGTGATGTCATTTCTCTGTGTTGCACTAGTTTACATGTTATAATAAAGGCTTGCATAATACAAAGCTTCCTTGCAGTAAGACTTCTCCAAGACTGCATAAGATCTGTGTGTATCAGTATTAGAAATCTCCTTCAAAACTGCCCTCCTGGTCCTGTCATCCCTAACCAATGAGATTCTCATTTAGCAGGTGGAGATACAGACTGTATGATCACTTTAAAACAAATGCAGTGACTGAAAGAAAACAGTTCAACTTCGTTATTCAAATATAGTTAATAATCTGATATTAAGAATCAGTAATTTGAGCAAACCATGCCACCTAACTGACATGTGTAGGGGGAATGTCAGAATTAGAGATATTAGGGAGAGATTGCCAAGGCTCCTTGAATCTTCTGTCCACTCCCCAATGCTGTTCATTCATGTGGGAACAAATGATCTTGCAGGGAATAATACTGAGAAGGTTAAAGATGACTTTGAGGCTCTTGGAAGGAGGCTGAAGGAGATGAAGAGCAAGGTGGTGTTCTCCTGTATACTCCCAGTGGAAGGCAAGGGTCAAGGAAGGATCAGTCATATCATGGAGGTTAACAGGTGGTTGGTTGCATGGATGGCATAATCTGAAAGGCTTTGGCTTCATCAATCATGGAATGGGATTTCGAGAAGGTAGACTTGTGGGAAAAGATGAACTTCATCTAACTAAGGATGGAAAAAGATTTCTGGGTGATTGGCTTGCTAACTATGTGAGGAAGTCTTTAAACTAGGTTTGAAGGGGGCTGGGGACAATGGCATATAGAGTCACAGACAGATTGGTGTTATGAATGGTGATTTAAATAATTGTTTGGACAGCAAGAAGGCTCTCAGTCAAGATAAAAATAGTAATCCAGATGGGTCATTGCAGGAGAGTGATAGGAAAGCTCTTAGATGTATCTACTAATGCAAAGAGTCTGGGTAACAAAATGGATGAATTTGAATTGTTGTTAGAGGAGATGAAACCCAATATCATAGGGATAGCTGAAACTTGGTGGAATAGCAGTCATGACTGGAATACCGGAATTGAAGATGTCTTATTTAGAAAAGTCAGGAATAATGGTAAAGGGGAGGGGTAGCATTGTATATCAGTAATATGAATGATCGTGAAGAAATAAGGAATGATGGTAATGGAGTAAACAGAATCAGTTTGGGTGAAAATTACCTTAGGTCAGGCTGGTAAAAGGGGATCTTTCTGAGCAGGAGGAGGCATTTGCTATAGACCTCCAGGTTCAGATTTGAACATGAACAACATAGAGTTATTTAATACCATTAAAGAAAGAAATACTACTGGGGAATTGTGTGATCATGGGAGACTTTAATTTTCCAGATATTGTTTGGAGAATTAATGGTACTAATAATAGTAGGGCCACTTTATTCTTGGATATGATAAATGACAAATTTCTTCATTAAATTGTTACTCAGCCAACCAAAGGATATGCTAGTCTAGATTTTGTTCTAGTAAATAAGAAGATATCATAGATAACCTAGTTATTGGGGATAATCTTGTTTCTAGTGATCATGCATTAATTCCGTTTAATTCAGTTGGAAGTATGCTTAATAATAAAACAATAACTAAGGTTTTTGATTTTTAAAAGGCAGATTTGAAGGAAACTAATTAGGGAAGTAAATTGGACTGGGGAAATTCTGAGCTGTCATGTGGAGGATGGCTGGAATTTCTTCAAGCCCAAGGTTCAGAGGATTGCTGGAATGTGCATACCTAGAAAGGGGAAATATCTCGTAGGAAGGCATTCTTGAAGGCAACCAGTTGGTTGAATAGTCATATCAAACAGGATATCAAGAATAAGCAGAGAGCCTATAGGGAGTGGGAAAATGGGCTGACTAGTAAAGAAAAGCGTCTCCATGAGTTTAGAATACGTAGGAGTAAAGTAAGATGTGTATCAGTTTTTAATAAGGATGACGATGGGGACCATTGTTCTGAAGACGGGATAGTTGATGAGGAGTGTGGGGTGATGGAGATTACCTCAGTACAAGTGGAGGCAAAACTCAAAGTACTTAACGTATTCAAATCAGAAGGACCAGCTAATCTGCATCCAAGAATATTGAAGGAACTAGCACATGACATTTCAGGCCCATTAGCTAAGATATTTAATAAATCGATTAATTTAGGAGTGGTACCTAGTGATTGGAGAATAGCAAATCTTTTACCTATCTTTAAGAAAGACGTTTGAAATGACCCAGGTAAGTGCAGACCTGTTAGCCTAACCTCAGTGGTATGTAAAAGGTTGGAACAGATTCTGAGGGTAATTTCAGACGTTACGAAAATGTCTTTCACCACAGTGAACCCCAGTGGATTCCCTGTGGTGGTGGCATTTCTGTGAACGTCAGTTTGGTCCTGGGCAGATGTTCACCATGGTGAGCCCCTGGCCAGGATCAAGTATAACCATGGTTCTCGACCTCCAGCCGGCTGGAGGTCGAGAACCGTGGTTAGAGTGGCCACAATACGGGATGGGCCAAAAGTAACGTGTGTTGCCTTTGGCCCATCCCGGATCGTGGCCCTGACCTCAATACGGGATCGGGTGCAGCGGCCTGATTGGCCGCTGCACCCGTCGGTCTCCCAGAGAGCGGGCGGCTGAGGGAGCGTGGGGGGCGGGACTGTGCAGTCGCACGTAGCGCTGCATCGCCCCTCCCTCTCCCCAATCCCTGTTAGCGATCAGGCTGGCACATCTGAAGGACGGATGGACTGATCATGGGCTGGGACGGATCCCAGTCCAGGGTTCAGCATGGTGGGCCTCCGGGCCCATCACATCTGAAATTACCCTCTCCTCTTCTCTATCTACACCCTGTCCCTTGGCAAACTCATTGCCTCCCACGACTTCCAATATCACCTCTATGCTGACGACATTCAACTGGTGGTGTTGGGGGAAGAAACATCGAGCCCCCGCGCCTTACCGTGTGGCGTTCCGCAGGGATCGATCTTGTCTCCATTATTATTTAACATCTATATGCAGCCCTTGGGGGAGGTCGTGAGAGGGTTCGGGGTGCGATGTCACCAGTATGCTGATGATACTCAGCTGTACCTCTCGTTTTCTACCGACCCAGACCCTGCTGTCTCGGTGCTATCCCAATGTTTGGAGGCCGTGGCGGATTGGATGCGGCGGAGCAGACTGAAGCTCAACCCAGATAAGACGGAGGTGATGGTGGTGGGGAGGGCGAAGGGGGTGGTGGCCCCCCTGATTGGGGGGGTTTGCCCCCCTGTAGCTCAGCAGGTCCGGAGTCTGGGGGTCATATTGGACGCAGACCTGCGGCTGGAGCGGCAGGTGGAGGCAGTCGCTAAGGCTGCCTTCCGCCAGCTTTATCTGGTACGTAGGCTGCGTCCGTATGTCTCTGGCCCGGACCTGGCCTCCCTCATCCATGCCTTCGTCACCTCGCGGCTCGACTACTGTAACGCGCTCTACGTGGGGCTTCCCTTGTTCTTGGCCCGGAGGCTGCAGCTGGTGCAGAATGCGGCGGCCCGTCTTCTTACGGGGACGGGTCGCCGGGAGCACATTACACCGGTGCTCCGAGCGCTGCACTGGCTGCCGATAGTGTGCCGGGCCAAGTTCAAGGTCCTAGTAATGATCTATAAAGCCCTATACGGCCTTGGCCCCTCTTACCTTAGGGACCGCCTCGCCCTTCGCGCCCCGGAACGACTCCTGCGGTCTGCCGGGGGTGCCCTCCTGGAGGTCCCCCGTGTCAAGCGGGGGGCCACGATGGAGCGGGCATTCTCGGTGGTAGGGCCGCGGCTGTGGAACTCCCTTCCGGAGGAAGCTCGCCTGGCCCCAAGCCTTTTGATATTTCGGCGGAACTGTAAGACCTGGCTGTTTGCCCAGGCCTTTGGGAGGGAGGGGAGGGGGGGGGATTTTTAATCCCCCACCTATATATTTATTTATACCACCTTGTCTTATTAATATGTTTTATATTTGTTTTTAAAAAGCGTTTTAAATTGTTTTATTGTTGTTAACCGCCCCGAGCTGCTGTGCAGGATGGGGCGGTATAGAAATCTATTAAATAAAATAAAATAAATAAATAAATAAATCTCTGCGCCCCCTCTCTCTCCCCTTCTGTTCAAGCTCGCTTCATCAACTGTCTCTCTGATATCTCTGCCTGTATATCCCAACGTCAGCTCAAGCTCAACATGGCTAAGACTGAACTCCTTATCTTTCCTCCCTACCCTTCCTCTCCCTCTTCCCTGTCCATCCTTATCGATGGGGTCACCATCCGTCCCATTCCCCAAGCCCATAGCTTGGACTTCATCTTCGATACTCACCTTCCTTTAAACCTTACATCGACTCTGTTGCCAAGTCCTGTCGCTTTGCCCTCAATAACATTGCTTAGATTCGCCCCTTTCTCTCTGTCTCCTCAGCCAAAACCCTTGTTCACGCCATGGTTATCTCTCGTCTTGACTACTGCAACAACCTCCTCCTTGCTGGCCTCCCCCGCTCTCACCTGTCCCCCCCTTATCTCCATCCAAAACTCCACTGCTAGGGTCATTCACTCAGCCCGTCGTTTCAACCACATGCAGCCTCTCCTCTCCTCACTTCACTGGCTCCTCCTTCCCGAATGCATCCGTCACAAATTCCTGGTATTTACTTACAAAATCCTTCACAACCTGGCTCCTCCTTACCTCTCAGCCCAAATCTCCTTACACACTCCTGCACGCACTCTCTGCTCCTCCTCTGTTCCTCCCTCGCTCTCCCTCATCTCCCCTGCTCCCTTAACTGCCTTCTCCCTTGCTGCCCCCCACACGTGGAACTCCCTCCCTGCTGACATCCGCCTTGCCCCCTCCCTCCGCACCTTCAAATCCCTCCTGAAAACCCACCTCTTCCTCGCTGCCTTTCCCGATGCCTGTTAGAACTTTCCTCTCAATATTTACTGTCTGCCCACCCCGCAGGCTCCTGCCTAACTGCAGCCAAGCAAAGCACGTGCACCTGAGACTTTGCATCCGCTTGAATGTCATTTATCCCCTGTCTCTCCCTATGTCCCCTCTCCTTGTCTCCCCCTTCCATGTCTATTAGATTATAAGCCATAGGCAGGGACTGCATCTATCTTATTGTTCTGTAAAGTGCCAGGTACACAGCTGGCGCTATACAAATGCTTATTATAATAATAATAATAATAATTAATAAATAAATAACTACATTACTGTGAATTGTTTGGTATTTTGTATTCAGTATTTCATTTATTTTGGCATTTTGATATTTTGTATTCAGTATTACTGCCTCTTCAGTCAGTGCGATGTAGTGGCTAAGAGAAAAGTACCTGGATGAGGAGATAGCGGGTGGCCCCAGCAGCAGTTCAAGTCTCGCCTTAGCCAGAAACTCACTGTGCGACTTTGGACCAGGCACAGTATTCTCTCAGTCTAACCTACCTCATAGGGTTGTTTTGAGGATTAAAAGTTGTGTTAATGAGTTCTATGTTAAGTGCTCTGAGTGCCATGGTGGGGGCACTATATACAAAATATTATTATTATTATTATTATTATTATTATTATTAAAATACTGGGGAAAATTAGGTAGACATATAAACAAAATTATATTTTTGCAATGGTGGAAAGACATCACTTGCACATTTGCTGCCATGAATGAATATTCAATTATCTTCACAAATATGAAATGGCATGTTTGTTCCAGCCCATGATGTTATGATAAGCAACTAAAATTATAGCATATGGACACTGTGATTAAAAGGAACACTTTTTAAACGGACAAAATAGCATTGATTTAATTGTTCTCTCAAAGGATTTAAAATCAGTTCAGGTTTGTTCTAACTTTAAAACATTACATGTCATGTATTACCCACAATGGTATTTTTTGTAAAGAAAAGTTAGAAAAAGACAGAAAGAAACACCCTGATTTACAGCTAATGACAGCTGTCAGTCACACTTTATATAAGCCTTGGGCTTTTTGCTTTTCCAGAGCAGCTGTTTTTCTCAGCGCTGAGAATTATTAATTTAAATTGGTGAAACTGATTTTTCCCCCTTCAAACATTAAGCTGTTCTTTATTTTATATGCACAATTTAAATAAGGAAATACTTATCAGAGAAATGGGACCAAGTTCTCCAACAGTGGGAGTAGGCTGTGACCATAAGTCTTTGTACATGATTATATAGAGCAAGCAGCATGAAATTTGCTACCACAGAAATGGGCATTGCTTACATTTTCATTGGAAACCCCATTAGTTTGGCTTCATTACTCACTTAAATAAGTGATAAGTGGGAGGAAGAGAGGGGGTGTTTTTTAGTTTTGTGGGTATATTACATTTGTATTTTATGCATTTATCGTAAGCTGCCCTGATCCTCAGGGGAAAGGACGGGATATAAATCTAAGTAAGTGTACAATCAGGTCTTTATTAAAAAGTTTGAATTTCAGATTCTGTTTTGTTGTCAAAAGGCTTAACCTTAGACTTGTCTCAAAAACTAAGTGACCCTAAGTTAGTTTAAATAAAAATCATTTTAAACCTTCATCTTCTGCCTTGGAGGATTTTCCTACTCTGGGTGCACATCTCTTGCAAAATCTTGCAAATTAGAGGCTCTCCAAGGTAGCTCTTTTAGGACATTGGGTGATTTCAGACGTTACGGGCGACCTGTTCACCACAGTGGATTCCCGGTGGGGGTGAACAAAATAACCACCCCCCGGGGCGAATAAAAGCCCCAAACAGACGGGACGGGACTGGGACCACGGCCGGGAATTGGACCACCAGATCACGGACCAGGGCAGTGCAACAGACGTGACGCCGATTCCCAGACGTGGTCAAAACACCCAGAACCCACTGGGCAGGGGCGGGACACAGACATGGCCGCCTGAGGGCAAATGCAGCCAAAAGGCACAAAAGGCAATGCCCACACAAGGGAAACGGGATGGGAGGGGGGAGAGGGAGAAGAGTTGCACAGGTACCACACACAGCAGGCACACAGCCTGCGGAGGCTGGGGAACACACAGCACAACCACACGCCTGGGCACACGCGCACACATACATGCACACACAAGGGAAAGGAAGGGAAGGGGGGCACAGGTGACCAGACAACACACAAGGCACAACGGGAGCAAGGGGGGAGGGACTGGGACAGGGACGAGGGGGGGAAACCTGTAATGTGCTAGGCCAGGTGGAAAAACCCCCAGCAGAAATGTCCACACAGGCACCCCCAAAGCAACACAGGCAGTCCCGGAATGGGGGTCCCCAGGAGCTCAGGACTAAGACACAGCAGGGGCCCACAATGCACAGGGAGCCACCCGGGAAGGATCCAGGAGGCACTCGGAGATCCCTCCACCGCTGAGGGGCAGGTGTTGGGCAGGCAGGATAGCCGGTGCAGCGCTGCAGGTCCAAGGACGCACACACACCCCAGAGGAGGCACCAAGGGTCAGTCCGGGGGCCCCAGAACCCCCAGGTCACACAAGCACACAGGAGAGGGGGGGTGCGGGCAGCAGGTGGCAGAGCTGGTGGGTGGGGACAGGTCGCTGGACACAGCCGGGTCAGTGAGGCCATGCAGAGCGCCTCACCCAGACACCAGGGAGGGCAACACCGGAGGGGAACCCCGGTTATGCAGGCTGACCAGGGGGTGGGGCCCAGAGGGGGCCCAGGGTCACAGGCGGGGGCAGCAACACCCCGGGAATCAGGCGACACCTTGGCAAGGCAGACACATCAGGGAGGGAGCAGCCAGCAGAGATGGGCCCCCCAGACAGGGGCAGGAGCCCATATGGGGGCAAGACACCGAGGGGCCGGGAGGAACACCGGGACTCACAGGCTGCTGCTGGGGGCCACCGCGGGCCTTGGGGACAGGTGCCCAACTTGGTGAACCAGGTGGGGCCAATGGATCAAGCCCCGGCGGTACCCCAACACGGACATGTGGTGGGCTATCAGGTAGTAGGCCTCGAAGGGGTCCTGCAGGGACAGCCCCAAATGCACATCCATCCGGGACCACACCCCCATCAGGACCGACAGCTCCACTGCGGAAGGCTCCATCACACAACAGGTAGCAGAAGGGGGCCAAGGAAGCTGTCCCAGCTCCAGCAGCCAGTGGTACACTGCCCCATGGGTGCGCTGGTACCCACGCGCCTCGTGAACACAGGCAAAGTAGGACACGGCCAGGGCAGGGCCCCCCTCAGCAAAGCACAGCGTGAAGATGCCCAGGCCGCACACACTCAGTGCAGACACGGTCTCAGCTCCGGACCAGGGCACATGAGTACACCGCTTGTCCGGGAGGCGCCCATCGGGGAAGCGAACGAGCCCCAGGGTGTCCGCATGCAGCCAGCAATCACGAGCACTCGCCTCATAGCCGAAGTAGCGAAGTCGAGAGCTCAAGCTCACAAAGGCACCCGCACGGCTGGCAGGGCTTCCCAGGAGCAGCTGCACGGCTGGGGTATGCCACAGGTTTCACAAAGACATGGTCTCGTGGAAGGTCCAGATATGGGGGGCCCCATGGGGACCGGGAAGCAGGAGCCCGGTGGATGTACAACCAGCCATGGTCCAGAGAGACAGGGAAAATAACATCAAGGACAGGGGGGCCCACATACCCTCACGGCCCGGGGGGGACCCCGGTGGGTCCCAGAAACAGGACAACAGGCCTCAGGCAGCAACAGTGTTGCAGAACGGAGCGAGGCGTGGGGTGCGGACCCAGAACAGCTGCATAACACAATAGCACACACAGTCCAGCTAATCGCACCTCCAAGGCCAAGTTGTAGCAAACAGTGGGGGGAGGGGGGTGGTGATGCCTGATGGAATGCAGCTGCTCAGGGAGCGCACAGACCTGCATGCCCGTGCAGGGGTGAGGCCCGGTGCACTGCCTGCAGGTGTACCCAATTGCACGCAATCATACCACGGCCTCCCATGGGGGGGAGCCCAGCTAGGGGCCTGCCCCCCGGCCAGCCCTGCCATCAAAGGCCCTGTATAACAGTTCATCTCCCCCCCTGGGACCCCACCACCATGCAGTGGGACAGGGCAGACACCTATTGGATGCACCTCGCGGTTGCAGTCGAGTGGGTCCATGACTACACAGAGCAACTGCACCTCCTTACCACGGAGGTGCACCTGGCCATCCGGCTGCAGGTTTCCCTGGACTGGAGAGCTTCAAGGGCCCGCAGAGCACACCACGGGTGCAGGAGACCCTCAGGGCACTGAGGGTCTCGGGGCAGATTGACAGGCTGTGAGTTAGAGCTGGACCTGGCCCACAGCACTCCGCGAGGCTGCCAGGCTACTCCTGTGGGCAAGGGAGATCATGCGCCGGGCAGCCTGCTTGCTATGCCTATTGACAGATGCCTGTGGGTTGCAGAGCACCCACAGACGTGGTGGGCTAGGGTGCTGGCCCACTGGGAAGAGCCAGCCTGGAGGACCCACTTCAGGATAGACAAGCGCACCCTGTTCCACCTAGCAGAGCTCCTTACACCCTGGCTGGAGCATCAGCACACCTCCATGTGGACCCCCATCCCCATGGTCCAGCGGGTGGCAATAGGGGTCTGGGCCCTAGCAACGCCCAACTCCTGCCAGTCCGTGTCCCAGCACTTCAGGGTAGGGCTCAGCACTGTCGGCTGTATCCTCCAGGATGTGTGCAAGGTGGTGGAGGGCGTGCTCCTGGACAGAATGATCCAGCTGGTGGACCAGGGGGCCATTATGGTGGAATTCACAGCCAGAGGCTTCCCCAACTGCATGGGAGCTGTGGACGACACCCAAATAGAGATACTCCGCCCCTCCTCCGGGGAGGCACTAGAGTATGTGAACAGGCATGGGTATTACTCCCTGCAGCTGCAGGGGGTGGTGGATCACCGGGGCTGGTTCATAGACATCTACACGGGCAACTCCGGCCACAGTCACAATGCCAGGATCATGACCATCTCCCCCTTCTATGCCCGGATGTTCCGGGGGGACTTCGCTGACATGGGCATGAGCTGGATCGAGGGGGTCCCGATGCCTCCCTGTATCCTGGGGGACCCTGCCTACCCCCTGACCCAGTGGTTGATGAAGGTCTACCCTGTACCGCGGACCCCTGCATAGGTGCTATACAATACCCACCTGTGCTCCAGCCAGACTGTGGTGGAGCGTGCCTTTGGGGCCCTCAAGCAGCGCTGGAGGAGTGTTGCTGGCCGGCTTGATTACACTGTGGCGACCTTGGCCCTGGTGATCAGTGCCTGTTGTGTGCTCCACAATGTATGCGAGATGGAGGGGGAAGCCCTGCAGTACCCCGAACCCCACCGGGACCTCGGTCCAGTGCCCCTGTATGTGAACGCCGAGAACCCCAGGGCGTTCCGTTAGGCAAAGCGGATCCGGGACTCCCTGGTGAAGCATATCGCCCGGGGGGCCCAGGTGTGAGGGCTTCCCCCCCATGCCCACCCCCTGGGGTACCTTGGCCTTGCCCCTGCATGGCCTTGCCCCTGCACGGCCTTGCCCCAACCCACAAATGTGCCCGGCAGCCATTATAGTGCAAACACCGTTTATTGCACCCACGTGTACACATCCACCTCCATTCAGGGTGTGCCCTGTCCCCTACAGTGCCCCCCATCACACTGCCCTCCCCCTCCCACCCCTTCCCCCCACTCCACCTCATTTCCTTGGTTGTCCCCGTGAGCGCCCAGTGGGGGCCATGGAGCCCTGGGAGCTTTCCTCCCCCCCCACTGTCTGTGTTCCTTGCAGTATCCTGTGCCACCTCCTGGTCTGGCAGGGGGGCTGCCAGTGGGGGGGGAGGGGTGGTCTGGGACCTGGGGTGACCCCCTGGGAGGCTGCACCCTTTGGAGTGCAGGGGGCACCGGGAGGCAGATGCGCAGCCCCTGAGGCTGCTATCATCCTCTCCCCCTGTTCCACCGAGGTCTGGATGATCTCCTCCACATGTTCCTCCCTCCACCTGCGGACCCGTGCCCGATACTCCCTCATGAGCTGTTCTGGGGCCATGGGCCCTGGGGACGCTGGCTGCTGGGGTTGCCCTATTAGTACAGGAGGGTGAGTCCAAGCGTACCCCGGCCCCTGCCCAGGATGGGGCAGGGGCCCCTCGGGCCCCCGGGTGTCTCTCCCAGCCCCTCCCCACCCCTTGACCCCATCCCATCCCACCCCTTCCAACTGCCCAGGGACCCCTTCTCTGCACCCCGGAGTTCCCTCCCTACCGGACCACCTGCCTGGCTGGGCTCCTCGGTGGCTGCCTGGTCAGTCACCTGTGTCTGGTCCTGGGGTGTTCCGTGGCCTGCAGGTGAGAAGGGGGGGTTGTGGGTGTAGGGGTGTGCGGTTGGGTGACCTGGGGAGGGGCCCCCTCTGCCTTGCCTGTGGGGGGCTGGGGCTGGCCCTGGCCCATCCTTCCCCACCCCCCCTTGGCCCTTGGCCCCATGGGCCCAGTTCCTCCCCCCTCTGGGTCGCCCACTTACCCTCAATGTCCATCTCGATCCCTCCGAGGCCAGCCCCTCGGTGTGGCAGTGGTCCCCCATGAACCACTGGCTGAGGGTGATGAGCGTGCCGGTCTCGGACTCCGCATGCCCAGACTGGGTGTGTGTGCTCTCCGGGCTGCTGTCGGGGGGGGGGCTGCAGGTGACGGAGGTCCCGGGGCATTCCTCCTGGGGGCCTGGGGCCCTGGAGCTCATGTCTAACCGGGCGGGCGGCAAGGGGGGGGTACCTCAGCCCGTTCCCTGCCCTGGACCACAGCGCTCCCCATGAGCCTTGGGGCGACTATGGACCCCTTCATGTGCAGGATGCGGTCCAGGGCATCGTAGAATGGGGTGGTCTGGGCACCGTGTCCGGACTGCCTATTGTTGTCCCGGATGGCCTTTTACCCCCTCTTCAGCTCCTTGGCCTTGGAGCGGCACTGTGCCATGGTGCGATGGTGCCCTGCTGCCTTCATGTCCCGCACTATGTCCTGGTAGACATGCTGGTTGTGCTGGTTGAGCGCAAGCTCCAGCTGGTACTCCAGGGTCCCCCATATCCTTATGAAGTCCCGGGTCTCCTGGAGCCCCCAATGGCCCCCTCTGTGGTAGGCCTTCCTCTTTCTCCACCGTGGGTCCTCCTCCTCCTCTGCCTCTGCCTCCACCTCCACCCGGGCAGGGCTGGTGTCCTCCGGGGGCTCATCTGCCCGGGCCCTTTTCCGTGTCTGTGGGGATAGGGGGTGGGGTGTATAGGGTTGTGTGCAAGTCTGGCCCCCTCACAGGGTGCCCCTTCCCCCTCCTCCCTGCCTGGCACCCGGACATGCCCCATGCCCCCCCTGGGAGCCCCATAGTCCCCTGTTCCTCTCCCCTTGATTCCCCTTACCAGTTTCCGGGGTGCCTCTGCCTCCCCTGGTCTGGCTGTTGTCCCCAGGGTGTCATGTCCCAGCTGCTGCGGGTGTTGTCCCTGCACCTCCTCCATCCTCAGCATGACCCCCTGATCCCCCTACTCCGCCTGTGGTCCCTCCACCACTGCCCCTTCCTCCTCCTCCTCCACCATCGCTTTCTCTCCTGCCACTCTCTTCTGCCTCCCTCCTCACTCCATCCCGCCATGCTTGCCTGCTGCAGATTTCCCTTTAAATCTACCTCCGGTGGTTGTGTTGTTGCTGGTTGCCTGGCAGCGACGCTGCGTGCATTGTCCATGGCTGGGGTTCGTTTCCTTTGGTTCCATCGGGTGATTGGCATCCAGACATTACTTTTTGTTGGTTCCCAGTGGGGATCTCTTTGACCACGCTTCCCGGGATATTCCCCGGGGAGCCCGGGAACCGTGGTTGAAATTGATCCCATGTGGGTATTGAGCGTGGTGAACATCTGGCGGGCGCTGAACAGATGTTCAGGGCTCTTTGGCCCTGCCGCGGAATTGAGCGTGGTTCACTGTGGTTGAGTGTAATCTCGTAATGTCTGAAAATACCCAGAGTCACCTGAACATGGGTACAACTACACATTATCCCCAAAGGAAAGTTGGTTACCATTAAGAGTGTGTGTGTGTGTGTGTGTGTGTGTGTGTGTGTGTGTGTGTGTGTATATAAAAAAAGCTGTGGGGCAAAGATCTACCCCGGTTAATTTTACCATGGAGTAGATTTATACACCGGCCTGGGGTATAAGTCTATCCCATCACATTTCATGTTAGTTTTCAAATTCAAGCAATATAAGTGCCAAAGGACTGGGGTAGAAATAAACCCCAAGACCCATATTGTCACGAAGGAACATAGGGTCACACACGTGTGATACTGGCCTACACGTAGGCTACAAGCCTAGTAAATATATAAAGCAAAAGGTTCAACATGTAAGTAATGTTACAATTGAGACCTGTCAAACTCGAATCATGTACTGTAACACTGATCAAACTCCAGGAAATGGAAAGAGATAAAGATTGTGGATTTACCCCAGACTGATAGCCAGAGACATTTATATGCTAATATAGGCAGCCATTGCCTACGTGCAAGGAGACACAGAAAACTGATAGAGAGAACAAAAGGAATTCTAGAAGCCTTGAGAAGTTACTAGGGGTTTCCCCCTAAAGATATAAGGAGTTCTACCCCATAGGGGAACAGTGACTCTTGGGAACTCACTCAACATCTTGCAGCCAGGAGGGCTGGGCCAAGCCATAAACTGAAAGAGGGCACTTTGATTTGAACTCTCTAAGAACCAGCACCCAGTCACCTACATCTCTGACTGAGAACGGACCAGAACTTATGGACCTTTGTAGGGTAAGATTTTTATCTAGGAACTCAACCAGTATAGATTAGGAATGCGTTATATTTACCTTTGATATTTACCTTTGATTTACTTTTGATTTACCTTTGATTTTCTTGCTCATGTCATCAATAAACTTTCTTCTTATCTTTATGAAGAAGTGTCGGTGGTCTAATATTGGGAATACAAACTAAGCAACTTGAGTTTTCAAACTCTTGTGAACCCAGAGGCTAAAGAGTCTGTAAACCGGAAGGATCGGGCCCTTGTGTGCCAAAGGTGTTGTCCATGCTTCAGGTTGAATCAGCCAGAGATCGAAAACTGATTCAAGTGGTCTGTAAGTAAGGGAAAGTGAGTCACTCAAACCCAGTAAAGTGGGGGTGTGCACCTCCAACCCATGACAGTGGTGCCCAATGAGAAGGGTTACACTCAGATTTGTGTACCAATGTGTAGACAGGCATAAGAGGAGGATAGCCAGGTGACTGGTATCCTCGGAGGGGAGTAAATTCCATATGTGGAGAGAGTGAGTTTCCAGTGACTGTCTGGAACTCAGCTCAGAGAAAATAAGCAAATCTTGGAACAGAGTGGCAGTTTGTTATTTTAGTTTTTACATATAATGTCATTTTTTCAATACAGAATAGGAGGGTTAAAACCCCAAACTTCTGGGAATGCATCCAAAATTAACTTTGTTTGTCCTTCAAAATTAACTTAATTATGTGATTTTAACATTAAACCTTTTAAACTATGAAAACATTTTATGTATAAAGGCACTCGACATGCTACCCATCTACAGGGTTTAACAAACCACAGCTAAATGCATATTTTAAGAAGATGACACACAAAATGCAGTGGCAAATTTCATGTGGGGTCTCTCAAACCCCAACATCATTTGGATGAATTTTATTTCAAAATGTAAATCACTAAACGTACATTGACAAAAATCAATGGGTAAAAATTAGGACTGTTCCGAGTAGAAAAAAAAAATATTCTCAAGTGTTTCCGAAGTTTTGAGTTCCAGTCCCAAGTGTTTGGTTGGGCTGGTCCTCAGAACCTGGGAGAATACTCGGGGTTCAGAGGGGCAGGGGGAGGAAGGGGGGGAGGGCAGCATGGCCAGAAGTTCAGGTCAGGGAAGAGGGGTCAGTGAATAGGGCACCGGGGGTAGTAAAGGACGTGCAGGGAGAGCAGCAGAGGCCAGGGAAGGGGAGAAGGGGAGTGCCAGTCACCTAAAAGTCACTGGGAGCCAAGCACAGTGCTGTCTTCTGGAGTAAAAACTGCCAAGCTATGGGAGCCAGTTGTGCTGCTCTGCTCTGAATGAGGTAAAGCAGATCTCTGGAAACATGCTGGTAAATATAGTCCATCTTGTTCTCAGGCAGCATTAGTTCTAATGCTGTGCTGGGGCAAGTTCAACTACATTTACCGGAAAGCTGCTTTACCTCATTCAAAGGAGGCAGCATGACCCACTGTCATGGAGAAACATGGGGTCACACACATGTAACACAGGACTGTACCACACGTATGTAATGTTACTATACATGTACACTATGTAATGTCAAAGGTTCCACATGGTTGTAAGGTTGAAAATGAGAACTGTAGAACTCAAATTAGTCCTCTCACACGTCACCAGTCTACAGGAACTACAAGAGATAGCAGAAAGTGTATTCAAAACATCTGGCTTTCTATACAGCCTGTGGAGATGCAAATGAACTTCCATGTTTGCCTGGGTTGCATACGTGCCCTGATGCACGATCCCCAAGGCGGGAAATCAGAGACAAAGGAGCCTAAATTCCTATTTAAATGGGAGGAAGATACAAAGAAAAAACAGACTTTTGCTCGCAAAGCTGCTTCGAGAGGACATCTACATACGAATTAGCAGCCTGACCACAGCAGGCTGGGGACAGCATGAAGTGAGAGACAGATTCTGCTCTGTAAGCCAAAGAGTCCTCTTTGAGGGCTGTGGGCCTTCAATAAAACTGTTCTTGAGTAAGTGGTTGAGGACTGCAGCCAGTGGAGCTGCATGTAAATAAATAGTTCATAATTCCAACTTGTATTAGGACAACTCTTTGTTACTGAAATGGTTAACAGTACACTTCATTTTTTAATAATGAATTTAATTAATAATCACTGATTTTTGACGTAGAGACATTTACAACTGTTAGGTCAGCACAATCTACTCAGAAGTCTACTGAAATCCCATTATTGCTAGCCACTACCCATATGACCCAGAATGCTCTTTGTTTATGGTAGCTGTGATTGTAATTCTTAGCTGAAGTAGACAGAGAATCAGGGTGAAATCCTTAGCCATTAAAATAAATGAGAACTGGGCCATTCACTTCAATGGACAGAGGATTGTGTCCTCATTCAAAGATGGTATGAATTTTTCATGACTGGGTAGAAACAGATGCAACTTTGGCCCATTGTAGAATGCTTTGGTCTGCTGTAGCCTGTGACCCACCTGCACATGTGTGCAGGTGCTGCCAGATGTTGGCCTGGGATTGCCTCGGGCCACATTGGCAACTAGCCTGGGCTGTGAGCTCAGCAAATCTCAGAGGTCACAACTCGGGTTATGGTCCACACAATAGGCCAAAGTAGGCCACAGCGGTCTAGAATGTCTTTTCCCAAGTGCCAATCCAACCCCAGGGGCCACCATGGCCAACCATCATGACTGTGCTTTATTGGTAGTGAACAGATCACAGTTCGGGTTCAGCTGTTCGGTTCGGTTCGTCCGTTCGGTTCGGCCATTCGGTCCGGTCACCGTGTTCGGGTATGGCTGTTCAGTTCGGTTGTGTTTGGTTCAGAAAAAGGCTCTCTGTGTGTGGAATGATGGCCCCAGACCCATGATGGTGGGTCCTGGGGTTAGAGTGGCAGCTTCTGGATATTGGAACAGCTCTCCCTTCCTTTAACTTGGCCCCAGAACCCTGACAGCGGGTCCTGGGGCTGGAGTGGCTGTTTCTTGAT